>OZ038505.1:79064991-79229991 GCA_964036315.1 Acanthosepion esculentum
TAACTCTGTGTTTAGCATAGTTAAAGGGCGAAAGTTATCTAACCCATCCCCACCGCTTTTGCCCTTACGCAGCAACTTGATCACACCCCTGGTGAAGCGTTGAGGTATAGACCCCTGCTTCATCCAGTTGTTAAAGACCAGTTCCAGCAAAGGAACAAAAACGGGCGACTGCCTCAAGTAAACTTCGTAAGGAAGACCATCTAATCCCGGAGATTTATCCAGGCCAACCTTTTTCAGCGCTTCCCAGATTTCCGACTCTGTAATGGGACCCTCGCACCTAGCCGCTTCAGCTGCCTCAAGGCAGGGAAAGTCAGCCAAATAGGTGTCGAACTGAGCAGAGCTCATACCGGGCTCCCTGGTAAAAAGATCCCGAAAGTAATCCCGAAAAGCCTCGCATATGCCCGAGTTTGTAGTCACTGTCCGCCCATCCGGCAATGTGACGCTCGCGATATGCCGTCTTGAAGCATTCCTACTTTCCTCTGCACGCAGTTCCGCGGCCATATTCGTCGCCTCAGAGGACATTCTTTTTAACCTAGCCCTAACTACCAGAGCTTGATCCTTCTTGGTAAGCAAGGAGGCCAACTCTGCCTTAGCTAGGACTACTTCCCCACTATCACGGGATTTCACAGCCCGATCGACTCTTTGTTCTAAAGCCGTTTGCGCCGCTAATCTATCTACGCTGAGTCGACGACTAAAATCGGCAGCAAACGTTCGAATTTTAGATTTAAGTTTGTCCCACCAGGCATTTCCCACCACAGCCCCCGACAGTTCCCTTTGTAGCATTAGTAAAAACTGGTCCCGGAAATCCTGCTCGCCAAATAACGAGCAATTGAATTTCCAGTAACCAGTCATCCTAACCTTAGGCTTATCTAAGTTTACACGGACCCGGACAAGCCTATGATCCGAATAAACTATATAATGAAAACTTGGACATCCTAAGAGCCCTACATCGACTCTCCTAATTAAAACTCGGTCGAGGTAGCTCGCAAGCACACCTACAGCCGAGCTGCCACTATTTGTCCAAGTCCACACTACCCGCTGAGGGTGTTCATTCCGGTACTTGTCGATAAGATCAAACCCATCGACAAAGCCCCGAAAATGTTCCACTCCCCAGTTTTTAGTACCCGGTTTATATTTTGACCCTATACGATCTATATCGGGGTCAAGGACGGCATTCCAATCCCCCACTAAGATTAACCGACGTGATGTCGTCATAAACGGCTCGATCTGCCGAAACAAAGCAAGTCGCTCAGCCTGGATGTTGGGCCCATAAACCCCAATGAGACGCAAAGCCTTATCCTTTATGGTAGCATCCAGCACGCAAAGCCTGCCCGCCGGATCTGCGAAGACAAGAGCACACGCAGCCTTCAAAGACTTGCTCACCAGCCAAGAGACACCCCTCGAGCGTCCATCAAAACATGCTGAATAAAGAGTAAACTCCTTAGACAGAATGCCTTCATAATCGCGAGAAGAAAAACGGGTCTCTTGTACACAACATATATTCACACCGAGGCTCTGAAGGTCGCGAACGAGTCTCACCCTTCGAGACTCCGACCTCAGGCCTCGGACATTCAAACTAGCTAACCAGAGTGCCATTATCGAATCGATTAGGGTCGCCCATCAGAGTAGAACATTGCTGGGGTGAGGACACCGACAGCCTGTCCCATTGAACCTGACGCCATCTCATTATCGACGGTATCCCCCTGAGACAGGCCGCCGATGTCGGCTGGATATGTTAATTTGAGTGCCCTATACAGGGAAGGGTGAACGAAAACAGGGACCCTCCCTCTACACGTTTTTGATGGATCTAGATCTGGTTCATAGACAGCCGCTGGGGGCACCAATTTCAGGGACGCATTCGCCTCCTCCATCATGCCCCAAATCTCCCGCGTACCCGGGCCCGATCGTACAACAGTTAAAAGCCTTTTAGCCTTTGTAAAATTTGAAGGATCTTCCACCTCCAACCCGTTCAATTTCTGGAAGTTCCATAATATTTTTAGTGGCCTAGGGTTCTTGGTCTGGCTAAATACATTCTCTGCATGGACCCGGGATACCCGGCAGATGTCTTCCCCTGTGTGATATGGCGGTTTCAGTTTCTTTTTTTTCTCCCCCATGACCTGAGCGTCTGGGCTCCTATTTCTCTTCTTTTGAGGTGTCTGTGTAGGTGTTGGGGTAGGAGTGCTTGATGGTGTGTTTGAAGGAGTCATGCCTGAAGGGGTCTTGAAGGGGGAAGGCTTTCTTGAGTGTCCGAGTTTTCGCTTTACGGGGGAGTTGGACAAAGAGTTGGGCGGCGGAGGTTTAGCAAAAGATGGAGGGGAAGACGGGACAGAGGATGAGGGGCAGGGCACCCCCAGCGACTTATGCTTCTTTGCCCTCTTTTCATCCAGCTTCTGTTTCAATTTCTTTAAATCCAGGATTTTTTGCCAACTGGGTTCGTTCATTTTTTGGGTAGAAGTGGCAGTCTCTTCATAAGAGGCCGAGGTGTCGCCCTCAGAGCTAGTAGAGGGAATGGGGCTGTAAGTGACTTTTTCCCTGGGGTCATGCTGGGACAGAGGCCCCGCTGTCTGAATCTTCCCTTTGCCCCTACCTACTATGCGCCATTCCCCCTCATCCTTCTCCTTATCCACACTTGTGGAAGGCGTTGGCTTTCGGGGTAATGAGGGCGAAGACCCAACCGAGGGATTTTCCCCACCGGTCCGCATCGTAGGTAGGCCCATTACAGGCGCCGCGGATTTTACAGTCTCGGCCAAAGGGGGATTTTGGTCGCCAGCAACCGGAGCTCCAGGGGCCTTCTTCCCTGGGCAGGAGGAGGAGAGATGACCAGTCACTCCACACCTCCAGCAAATTGGTTTTCTACCGGTCACGATGACCGGCATTCTCCGGTCGCCCAAATCCAGACAGTTGGGGATGGACTTGAAGGCCGCCTCATCGATCATAATGTCAAAAGTCCATCCCCCGTTCAAATTGTCCGAGAGAGCCCCTAAAATCTGCCCGTACTGCATAAAAAATGCAGCCAGGAGCTCTCCGGAAATTTGAGGAGGAACCTCAAAAACGGCCACCCTGGTCCTTCGTCGTCCCTGATACTCAGTACGAAGAATTAAATCCTTCGTGATCAATTCTCTTCTTGCCATTTCGAGGCAATCTTCAGGTGTGGGCAGCAGTACGTCCCACATGAAAAATTTAACGCCCTTTATAACTCTTTGGGGTTTTATCCCCAGGGACAAAAGTGATTTAATAATCGTGTCTTTCGTGTAGCGACAAATTTTGCGCGTACGCTTGTCCACCGCGAAGACCGTCACCATTCTCTGTTCGAACACCTTTAGTTCTTGGGCGTCTTTAAGGAAGCCATCTTTATTCACAAGATGGGTGTATTCCTTAGCCTTCTCCAAAAACTCCGCGATGTTCACGATGCAACTAGGTGGGGACTTCCAGCAAGAGGGCGATTCCTCGGCTGGCGACTTCGATGGTGCCGAAGGGGGCACCTTTTCCTTAGGGTTGGAGACCTGCATGGCCTCCTCCTTATCAGTGCTACTAGCACTGGCCTGGTCAGGTTTATTCGGGGAAATTTTCCCCCGTTTTTTATTTTTAATTTTCTCTGGGGGTCGGCTTTAGCAGCCGCCCCAAAGAGGTCCTTTTTAACCGATGACCGACTCATTCCGTCGGCCATTCTAAAAGGAAAAGCTGGCCTCAAATGATGAGAGGCAATGAGTTGTGATAGGGAGACGGGAAAAACGGCTATAAAACAAAAGTCAATTAATTAAATGTTTAAAACAAAAAACTATTAAATAAATAAACTGGGACAACTAAAAGTTTACCCAAATTAGAAAAATAAAAAACAAACAAACTAGATCAAATAAAAAGAAAAACTATACACTAAATAGTCTCGTAGGACTTTAAAAAAAAATATCAAAATGGCGCCCGAAGGCAGCCGAAAATAAAAGAAAAACAATAAACTCCTTTTCTTTTCCCTCACCAAGCTACGTGACACTTACACTTTTCTCCTTGCGTTCTCACTTTGCGTCTTCTTTCTCACACATACACACAAAGAAATCACATTTCTTTTCATCTTAAGAAATAACTACAATCAAGAACTGTAATAACTTTAACGCTGATACAATAAAAAAAATTTAGTTGTAAAGAATTTTCTTCCTTTTTCAGTGTTTTTTTTTCTTTCTGCGAGATTTTATTTTGCTTACTTTTTCAAACTTTTTTTCCCCAGAGTTTCTTAATCGTTTTTTTTCATACTTTCTCTGTGCTTTTCTTCGGATGTTCCTTACTTTCTTAGCGTTTTCCTTTCTTTCTCTGCGTATTTCTTTATTTCTTTGAGTTTTTTTTTTACTTTCTCTGAATTTTGTAACTTTTTTTTTTGGTTATTGACAGGAACGTTTTCAGCATTTTATTCAATTGGCGATTTATACTAAGGAAAATCATACGTGTAGTAAACACATTTTTCTTTACTTTAAAAACAGGAAATGATCAAAATAATTTTTTTCTCTGGAGAAAATAATTTTTGTACAGTCGCATAAATACATCAGATCACACGTAGCGATAATACCAGCGGGTGAGGAGGTTGGAAATTAATTAATTGTCAATATTATGCGCTTGAGATTCAAGGCACTTTTTTTTGTTAGTGTAGGGACCGAGGTCATTATCTGGCGCCTCAGGTGTCCCTTAAAGAGGAAAAGTCAAGGGAGCTAGGAGCAATTTTTGTACGGCTACCAATTAACTTTAATCTCGAGTTACTTTTTTCTCGCATTCCGATCGATGTACGTTACCTACTAAAACTTCAAGTTTTTAAATTTTAAAAGAAAAAAAAACAAAACTTTTCACCATTTTTAATACAGATGCTTACGCGTATGCTTTCTGTAATAAAAATGGCTTAGAACCATCACTGAAAAATTACCTTGATTTTTTTAGTAGCGTGGCCCGCCTTATGATGATCTATCTCATCTCATACCTCAAGATTGCCCATGCCTGTACCGTGACCACCGGTGGTCACGCCTGTACCCATTGAAACCGGAAGTAAATTAAGGGGAGGTAATAAAAGGTATAACATTTTTCCGCCATTTTCTGTTGGCGTATGTTTATGCTTTTTTTTAGCCCTCGTTAGTGTAAGTATTTCATGATATTTTTTTCTACCCTTTATGTTATTTATGAAAAAAAAAACACATTCTTTTTCATCAATTTAAAATTCGCTTGTTTTACGTTGTTTAATTAAGTGTCTTTTTTATTGCTTATATGATTTATTTATCAGCTGAAATATTTTGCAAATCCATACCACACTGTTTTTTTGTTTTATCAATTCTTTGTTGTCTATTTCTTAATTTTAATTTGTAACTGCTATAGACCTTAGACTATTAACACACACACATATATATATATATATACATATATATATATATATATATATAAATTATAATTTATCCCTCACCGTGAACACGACTCTGAGTTTCCAGTGCATTTTTAGAGTGTGCGCGTAATAATTATGTAGAATTTAATTTATAATTTAACGTATATCAAGGTGAACACTCATTTCGGCCAATAAAGTGCTCAACATTTGACTAGAGCAATAATTATTAAATCGGAGATTCAGTTCAAAACTGAAAATGAAGCAGAACGAATGCTGAAATTTTAAATTAATTTTTTTCTTTTTTGGGGTGGGGTATAGTCAAGCTGATTCCATTTATTTTTCCTTTTTTTATATCACTTTCGTTATTAAATACCTCACATTGTGATAATTAAAGACCCGCCCCCAAATTTTAGCGTTCCCCTCTTCTTCATGCACATGTGTAATAATCTTCTTAACGTAAACATCACTTTTAGTTTTAGGTACCACCACAGAAAAAGCCATACCTAAAGGTTTGAAATGAAAAAAACTTGAAGCTTTTATTTCAAGCTAATTAAAATATTAAATTTAAATAATAATAATATTAAATTTAATATTTGCAGTAAGCAAAAATAGTTTGCTTTATTTCGAAAACTAATTTAAATTGACTGGAACGAGTTTTTTTTTTTTTTTTTTGTTTATTGCTAAAAAAAATAGCTGATTAGCGCTCTCTTTTATTTTTAGTCGTCTTTCATTGCAATTAAAAATAAAAATTCAAAGATAAAAATACTTCAGAAATGCATTTTTTTAACACTATGTTATTGTTGTTAGCTGTTTATTTAAGCTGTTAGTTGACATGTTTGATTGATGTTTATTGTTTATCTAATTATTATGGTGTTCAATGGGGGCTTTAGCCGTAAAAAATAATTCGATAACAGGAGTGCCTTCTATAATTTTTAAATACTCAGTAATCTTAAAAATTTAAGGAAATATTCTCCATCTTTTCTGATAATGTCTTGTTCTTATATGACTTACCCATATCTAACAAAAATCAGTCAATTACAAAAACTAAAACAAAACAATTCAAAATTCTTTTAGAAACGCCGGTGTTTGAGGATTTGTACTAAGCTTTTCTATTTATGATTAGTCATTTTTTTATTCAATAAAAGGGTGAAATTAATATAGAATTAAAAAAAAACTTAAAATGAAAAAAAAAAAAAATTCATTATTTGTCAAAAAAATTTCTTACGACAATAGTGTCCTTAAAAGCAATTAAAAGCTTTTCTCATTAAATAATGTCATAGTTTTAAAAATGTATTTTTTATTTGATGATTCAGAGCAGATTTTCAATAAATTGTGTTTCTGTTTGACAATAACAAATTGATGATTTAAATTCTCTAACGAGTCCTGCTTTTAACTAATATAAATATGATGACGGTGGAATTTTAACTTCTCAAAATTTCATAGAATTAACTAAGTGGTGATGGCGGGGGTAACAGATATGAATATATAAAAAATAATTTTTTACCAAGATTTAAAAAAAAAATGTTAAAAAAATATTTTCATTCATTTGTGAAGAAGTTCTGAAAATTTAATGAAAATCTGAATTTGATTTTTGCAAGAATTTCCAAAACAATGTGTTTTTTACTGCACAAAGACTCTAAATTTCCCATACTAATCTTTGGCCCACTCACAAGGAAAAAAAAGATTTTTAACCAAAACTTCGAACATGCTAGAAAGTATTAAAAACCTCTTGTTGCTTTATTGCTATTTCCATAGAGAATTTCCAGATGATTCACATTCCTTAGTTCCATCAGTTCTAATCTTCATAGCTAAGAAGACCTACCAGGTAATGCACATTGTAATGAACCACCTTCATTCTCTTTGTTTTCCATTGGTGAGATGTAAGTTCCACTTGAGCAGCTTCTAACCACAAACTGCTGCTTTGTGGACCAATTCCCAAGAGGATGCTTCCCCAGTCACTACAATCTTAACCTGTCTAAGTTTAGGGTCAACTGTTATCTTCTCTGTAGATCTCCATAAATTGTGCCTCTTACTCTGTAACCATCTACCTAGAATGGCTTTTGTGCATTGTATAAAAACGTTTTCATGTAAAAACTAAAAAGATTTTGTACTGAGATGCCTTGAGGAAAAAGTCATCCCACAATGCACACATAAGATATTAAGAACATCCCATCGCGTTAAGATTTGGCACAAATTTTCTGTATGTTTATACTTTATATCACAAATGAAATAGAAGCATTTTCTTTATATAACTGTAAAAGAAATTTGAGCACCCTCCCAAATTAAAAAAAAAAAAATGGGTTATTGGAAGGAGTCCACGGTGGGTGCCCCCCCCCCGCTTCCAATATTTCCAGTCTTCTAAGAATCTATTCAGTATATAATTCATTAATGAATAAGTACTGAAAATTTCATTTGAATTAGATAATTCCTTTATTTTTGGCAAATATTTTAAAACTGGGTAACTTTTTTTTTTAATTTATTTTGAAAACCCATCTGTTTTGCTTGTACCTCTGTAAAACATTTCAACATTTTACACGAGGTAAACTCATCAGATGATTATAATCAACTTAATTTTTATTCTATTGTTAATGGTCTAGCTTCTATGTGTGACAAAATGCACACCAAAAAAGCACAAAATAGTCAATTTTTCCCATTTTTAGCAACCTATAATTATAAAACTTCAGGCACTTTGACATGGTGGTAATGGTTAGCAAGCTTGTCTTGCTAGATCAATTATAGTTGAGTACCGAGTTTAACTGGGGGTTTCAGACTTCCAGCCTTGTATCACATCTAAGCTATGCTTAGTAAGTCACTATAACTATAAAACTGTAGAAATAAAATAAAACCAGGAGAGGGCAATGTTTAAGCCCACACAAAAAAAATATTACAATATTATATAAATATGTGAACTAAGTACAATGTGATTTACTTTTTATTAAGATTTATCATTTACCATTTTATGAAGAAATAAATTTGAAAAATCTTCAAACATTTATTAAAAAAAAATACAAATTTATCAAAATATGTAAACCAACTACAATACAAGATTTATTATTTGCCATTTTATAAAAATATCAATGAATAAGACAA
Source organism: Acanthosepion esculentum (assembly GCA_964036315.1). Taxonomy (NCBI): domain Eukaryota; kingdom Metazoa; phylum Mollusca; class Cephalopoda; order Sepiida; family Sepiidae; genus Acanthosepion; species Acanthosepion esculentum. Next base: position 79,073,432 of record OZ038505.1, read on the forward strand.
TTTGAATAAACATTATTTTCTGGACATATATTATTCTTCTAAATAAACAATCTAATAGTGTTCAGTTCTCAAGAATAAAGAACATGTATAAATCCACTTTCATATTAACATTCTATTCACTTTTTAAAATAAACATTGCTGTATTGACAGCATTGATGTCAAGGAGTGGGGTGGACTGTTCTAGTTCTACAATATTGATGTCAAAGGGATAACTGTTCTTTTGACACAGTTTTTTTTTGTGTGTGGGCACATAGCTTAAATATTTCTAGGAATGTTTTCTCTGTGTATTAGGCTAGGATTACTAAATATTAACTTGCTAACTTCTGAGAATGTAAATTTACGAGATGCCAAGTTTGGCAAATTGTGCTATTTTGAAATCAGAAAAAATTGGCACCATATTTCAAGTAGCAAATTATATTCAAGTATTTAGTTTTTCATAAGTAGATAATAAAACATACTAAAATTTCATCAAACACTGAGATGATGGCTATGAGAATTCATGAAATTTGGTTGAGTTGATATAGAATTACCCATATATATTTTTTTAGCGTGTGTATGTATACACAGAGCCAGATTTAGGCTTTAGGAGGCCCCTGGGGTAATAGAATTTGGGGGCCCCTTCATTAGTTATGTATTCAAATTCACTAGCAAAGATTCCTAAAAAAAAAAAAAAATACAAAGAAAGATGGAGAAGGAGTGGAGTAGACTGTTCTAGTTCTATGTGCCATGTCTAATAGATGTAAGTTATCAGTTATCTCCTGTTAATCCCCCTCTCCACGTTCTCTACTGCCTTAACCAGGTATTGAACTCACAACTCTTTGGGTCCTGTCACTGGATCTAACTAATGCCTTTTTCCACTGTGCCATGTGTCCTTGAGTGAGTAATTATAAATCATGGAAATTAGATAGAAAATAACAGATTCTATGATTGTATCACAATGTGATGAAAAATAATGACTTGTATCATAGTGAGAAATCAAACAGATGTAGTAGAAAAAATTAATTTTAGACTAAATTAACTTTTTTCTTGATTTGTTTGCAACAAAGTCTTTGATTAAATCACCAAAGGAATTTCACACAGTTTTTCACTCAATAAAATGCTGAGAGCATCCAATCTGTTTTGTGTAAGAAACAGATCCCATCAAATTTAAGAATCACTCCAACTCAGGGTCCAAATGCTCTTGTAGCAGACTGTTGTGACTGAGGATGTGAAGAGATATCAGAAGGTTAAACTTTCCTGCTGGCCGGTCTAGCTACATGAGAATGTCGGACATTAAGTCCAAAGAAAACAAACAAGACCGATATATATGGATAAACAAATATATATTAATAACGAGTTACACGAAGACATGAAAAGTTACATAGTGTTTGTATGGAGAAATTATGTGTGTGTATTGTAAGTGTTCGTACGTACGTGTATTGTTCTTAGCGTGTTCCCAGAATTTGGGAAACACTGTATCTGTGAGAGGTCACGTATTGGTGTAAGTGGAAAAAGAACAATTTTACCTCGTCTCCGTGCGAGGTAGTGACCCAAGGCCTGAGTCAAAAAAGAGAGAGAGAAGGGTCAGCCAGTATTTATAGTCAGGGGAGAGAGACCCCTGTTGAAGGATTAAGTAACTGAGGAGGAGCTAACTCCGACACTCTAGACTCTAGTCTAGGTACCTCCACTTTTTCAGAGAATAAAAAAGGCTAAAAACTTCATGAAATTTTGCACAAAACCTTTCTATTTCCTGATTTTTTTTTTTTTTTTTTTTTTTTTAAAAGTAAGAGTCCTTGGAGATTGTAATCACTTTTTTTTTTCTTTTCTAGATTTTTGAGCTATTCTAACTGAAAATCTGCTCTGAATTGAAAAATAATTAATCCAATAAAACTATAACATTATTTAATTAGAAAAGCTTTTAATTGCTTTTGTAAATAAGTTATATTAAGGACAATAAGTCTGAAGAAATAAAATTTTTCTGATAATTTAAAAATTTTTTTTTTTTTTTTAAATTATAATAGTTTAAAATCGTGTGAAATTCTGTATTGGGCTATTTCCTGCAGAAAATACATTCATTTGTAAAAATTACTTGGTAGTTAAAAACCAAAAAAAAAAAAAATGTATTCACTTAGATTTCTGACAATTATGTCAATTTGGGTCATCCATAGTAGCTGTCATCGCTTCATCAGTCAGCGGTTTATCAAACCTTGGATCAGATGAATAGGATCAATCATTAATAATTGGTTGTATATTACTTTGTTTATGCTATAAGTAATATTTATTTCAAATCAGATTAATTTAACTTTATATTTTCTAATTTTACTCAAAACGTGTCAGAAATATATATGTATTTTTTTTGAAAGAATTTAAAATTTTTTGTTTAAAAATTTCTTAAAATTAAGAAAATGGCCGCTTTTTAGAAAATTTTAAGAAATTGAAATTAAATTTGACATTCCAATTTCTACTGAAATACACCAGAGTATTTTAATTGAAATAATTTAATCATTAAACTTTCAATTAAAGCTAAAATGATATCTTCAAGATTTTTTTTTTCCATTTTTAAAATTTAATTTTAAACCTTAGGTAAAAAAAAAATTATGCCGAAAAAGCGGAGGTGCCTACTCTAATTTTAAATTTAGTCCAAAGAAGTTAAATCTGAAAATAAACAAGTCTCTGAATATCCACACACACATCACGGCTATGACTAGCTTAGACCGGCTCTGACCAGCGGCCCGAGTGAAAACACTCGGGTCCCCACGTTAAAAACTGACCTTGTGTCACAACCTGACTCAGTGAGGTGGGGGGGCAAGTAAATATCTATAAAAGAATGGTTAAATATAAAGAAATAGTTCAAGTTTTTTTTTCAATAAAAATGAAACGAAAACAAAGTTTTTAACGAGAATCATTTGGATGAGACCACGTGTTCGTCGAAACCGGAAGTAAATTAAAGGGAGGTAATAAAAAGCATAACATTTTCCGCCGTTTTTTGTTGATGTATGTTTATTTTTCAACCTTCTTTTAGTGTAAGTATTTCCTCATCTCTTTTCTAAGTAATTTAAAAAAAAAGTTTTGTTGTGTATTTTGAAGTATTAGTTTGGTTTATTTTGACGTCTTTGAAGGTGATCAAAATTCGGATATTCTTTTAAACTTACAATCTTAACTACGACTTTATTCAGTTTTTTTTTGTTTTTTTTAAATTTGTATTCTTTGGGAATATTTCTGCGTAATTTCATATTTAAAAAAAGAGAAACTAAACATTAAAATATTTCACAATTTTAAATTTAATTTAAATGTTTCTTTTCATTTCCATTCTAGTTTAGCATGTGATCCTATTATTTTCACCAGGTATCATCAAAACTCGTGCGTACTTTCGATAATGAAAAAAAAAAAAACAAAACCCCAGAAACGCTACACCAAGTTTTTTTAATTTTTATAATTACCCCCAAATCAGTGGATTGTCCTATTTAAATGAAATGTTCATCATTTATTCATCATTGAATTAATATTATCGTGAATAGGTCATTATTTAAAAAAAACAAACAAGAAGAAACCTTGTGGTCAGTCTATTGACCTGTAACATCTCACGAGCTACGATGCGTAAATAAACGTTATTTTCACTATGTTTGAAAAGTAAGTATTACTATTTTGACAAAATCCAGTTATTAAATTCATTAATACTGTAATTACGCATTAGTTACTAAATCCATTAATTTATTACTATAATTACGAATTTCTATTACAAATCTTGGATTTTTCAGAGATTTAATTTTGTTTTTATTTTTCGTTAATAATGGCGGTGCGATGAGTGCCTGTATCAATGTTTTAAAATAAAAATGTCAAGAACTTTGTTGCTATACGTAAAATTATTTTATTATGGATAAACTAGTGCGTAATATATTTAAAATAAAAATAAATCTTAGCTTCAAAGAAAACATCCAGCTTCCAATAATAACGTATATCGAATTTTGAAAAATCTTTCGTGTAGATTTAGTAGTTTTAATTTCAATCTCTAACATTAATATTTGCAATAAGTAAAATACTTAAAAACTCAAAAAACTTAGAAATTAGTTTAAATTGACTGGAGTTTTGTTCGGAAATCTCTAAAAATCACTGATTTTTACCGCCATTTTTCAGTCATCGTAATTCTTTTTATAAAAAAATCTTTGAAAAATATTTACTTTTCTGAAACTTTATTTAAGGAATATTAGCTGATTTAAAATTTAATTAATCTGATTTGAAATAAATACTATTTACTTATTTAAAATATCGCAGAAATGCATTTTTTAACACAGTGGTAGGTGTTTTTTTTCTGTTTTCAAGTACCGCCACTAATACCTAAGATTTATAAAATGAATTTTTGTAAATGAAAAAAAACTTTCATTTTAGCTCTAATTGAAAGTTAAAGGATTAAATTTACTATTCCCAGTAAACAAAAATACTCTGTTGTATTTCAGACAGATATTGATTGGAATCGTTTTTTTGTTTTTTTTTTATAGCTGATTAGCACTTTATTTTAGTCATCTTTTATCACAATGTACTGAAACTCTGTAATCTTCCAAAAATAAAATATTCTTTTCTGAAACTTTGATTATCCTTCAGCTAATATTCCTCAATCTGATTTGAAAAAAAGACTATTTTGTTTAAAATAACACCAATGCCTTTTTAAAACAAATAGTTGTGTTTTTAACCGACATAGCTATAGTTAATAACTATCACCTGAAGAGATTGAAACCAATGTAGAATTTTTAAAATTATTGTACTGTAATTAAAATTTGAAAAAGATGAAAATTCTTGGAAAAAATCATTCTTTGGAAAAAATCTTTTTCTAATGACAATAGTTGTCCTTAATAAATCTTATTTATAAAAGCAATTAAAAGCTTTTCCAATTAAATAATGTCAGTTTTATTGCATTTTTTTATTTTCAATATAATGAAAAAATGGATTATTTCTAGTCACAGTGAGAACTCCACCTTTACAAAATAAGAATTCCAGAGATTTTTCTTTAAAAAAAAAAACTTTTCTTTTTAAACTCTGCTTATGAATTATGAATTTCACAGCACTCATCTTCAGTTATTTTGTGAAAATTTTAGACAATATTTTGAAAGTTGAGGAATGTTTGTGAAAACATTTTAGTTCAACATAATTTCTTTGAAATATCTGATCTTATCTGTTTTTCTTTTTGGACTGAAATTTATTTCTCAGTCAATTAAAAAAAAAAAGGCATAAATTTTTTGAAAAGTTTTTGCAGATAAGTCTTAAAATTAAACAGCTTTGTTTAATTATTACACTGTTAAGTAATAATTTACTATTATAATTATAAGGCATAGCTATAACTTTTTCTATCTTTTGTGAAACTGTTTTAATTTAAAAAGCATGCGCATTTGTATTAATTTTAACTCCACCACCACTGAATACATTGAGAAAAATCATAAACAGATTAGTTGTTTTCTCCTCCCTTTTAAGGTTTGTCATTTTAGTTTTTATTAGGAACTTCAGACATTTCCAAGAACATAGATATAATTTCATTCAAATTTGAAATAGAACTCAGAATTTTTCCCATGTTAAACTAAAAGTGTAAAGTTTACATTAAATGAGAATTTATTGGAGTACTACTATACTTTTGCATCCCCTCAAAACACTACATATTTACTTTGAGCACATTAAAATTTGTTATAAAATCTAAATTGAATGTCTGGAAACTTATGTTTTCAGTCAAGAAAGTCAACATCAATTATGATGTTTTCAATTTAAGAACCAATATATACAAATTCAAAGTGATTTCATGCCAAAAATGATAAAATTTTTAATCTTTGATTTTGCATAACCTCTGCAAAGTAATCATCTGCCATATAATATGCTATTCCCCCCCCCCTCCCGGTGCAAACATTTCTACTATGCATCCACAACCACCCAGTTGTTAATTGCGATTATGGAAGTACACAACTGGGGTGGGGGTGCAAAAATATAATAATGCCTTTATTGGTGTGTCAGTCAGTAACATAAAAAGAAAAAAAGTAAAATTGAAATGATATGGCACATCATAATAACCAGCAATCTGTCCACTGTTATCCTACAAGGTACTACCTTAGGCAAAAGAGTCAGACAGGGGTTAAAATATGGGGTGATAACATCACTGAGTGAACCGGGAGAGATCCTACACTGAAAGTAACTGAGACCCATGGTGGGAGCAGGTCAAGTGCTCAGCTGTACAGAAATCCTATAATCACACCCAGTCATGAGACATGATGATTGATGTATTGAAGAGAGCTTTGAGTTTCTTGGCATTATTTGGTCATTTTCATTTCAGGATTATTATAAACTATATATAAAATATTCGTTTTATTTTTTAAAGTACTGAAAGAAATATCTAAAACCCTTCAATACAGGCATAGACACTTTGACAAAACATTAAAAAATGAATCAAATTTATCTTTGTAGATTAATTAGTTATGACCATTCAAAGTTAGTCAGTTTTCTGTCTTGTGTGCTATTAAGCCAGAAGCCAATTTCAACAGTGTATAACTGAAGATGCCGCCTTCAGACCAGTTATAAATGTAATGCCATGTAGTCTTGAAGGAAAAGAAATATAACCCTAATGGAATCAACAATTATTAGATCAGACCAGCTTAAATGTTTTGGAAAATTGCGTTAAAAATGAAATACTTAAAACTTGACAGAGATAGGCAATTTTGACTGTTCATATAAGTTTCATTTCAATGGTTGTCTTACAGCTCCCCCCCCTTTTTTTACATCAATAAAAAAAACTTGTCTTTACATCATGTGACAACAGCTAGAAGTGCAATTTGACAATAGGGCTAGGGTAAAAACAGGTGATTTCAAAATGTTGATGTATCCCCACTTTTTGATTCACATGCGTCTCGAGTTGGATGAATAGAGATACGAAACTGACTGGTTATTAAACACAAGACACTGCTCTACAAGTTGTAATTTTCAATTTAAGTGTTTAATTTCAGTGGTAAAGTTTTCAAATTAGAGATTTTTGTGAAAGACAACTTCAAACCCTATTGACGATTGTCCTTTTCTTTTAAATAGGACTATTTTTATGTGTAAGGGGACACAACTCAGAGTAACAAGTTTTAAAACATCACTACGAAATTGTCAACTTGTGGAGAAAGTGCTAGCTGTTATTGAAATATTGACATAATTTAAATAGACATGAAATAAAAATTAATCATCACATAAGAAAGAATTGTATCTTTATAAAGTGAAAAAGATTAAATGTTGTTTACATACTACTTTTATCAAAATAGCTTAAAAGAATAAATGATATATCAACAGTTGAAAAATGGAAGGAAATTTCGCTATTTTGACGTTTTCGTACTGTACCCTAACACCGTTTGGGATACTTGCTGTTAGCCCTTGTTAAGAGAAAATTGCTCACAAATAAATTCCTTGTCTCTTAAGTTTTAAATCTTATTACAGTTCATATGTTTTGCAGGCAAACACATTGAAGAATATTTCTTAATTTTGGAAAAGGAAATGCTTTCCAGTTTTATGATTGAATTATTTATTATTATTACTGGCTTATCTTATGAAATTATGGAAATAATTTTTTTTTCTTTTTTTTTTTTTTAAAGACAATTTATTATTAATAAACAACATATTTAAGGGTTAAACATCTGGTCTTGATATGCATCCATAACTAATGTCTTTGTCATGTAGTCGATTTTCAAGTTAGGCTAGGTTTCATTTGTGAAGCCTTTGGGTTTTTGAAGCTTTGCGTGAGAAACAGTTGGTACATTCAACAAAGCTCTCCTGTGATAAACAGACTAGTTTGAATTTTCAGTTTTCTTTTTCAATTTGGAACCTTATCGCTGTAGATTGACAACTAAAGAAAAACTGCAATAAAAATATCTTTGTTACATATTGGTTTTTATTTGAAAGGTAAAAATATAAGGCTAATTCATAAAAAAAAATTGTATCTATTGAAGCATTTTTTAAAAACATTGGTACTGTCATTTATCACTCATTGAACTTCCATTATTGGCAAATATGAAAGCAGTAAATTTAAAAATTTCTTAAATCAAATATCTGTTCTAGTGATTTGATTCAAGGTAAATTAATAAATTTAAGAATTAACAGGATTTTGTAAAAATAAAAAAAATACATTTTGCTTAAAAAACAAAATAATGTTTATTTACACATAATAGCTCTTGAGCTGTCCTCAAAATTATAGGGCAACAACAATGGTCTTCTATTATCAGCTATACTTTAAAAAAATATAAGCATGTAAAACTGAATTAAGTATTGACGACAAAACTACTAGACTCTAGAAACTTATTGTTTGTTTTAAAAAGATTATCTTCAACTGTATATAACGAACAGCTTATGAATACAAGTTGTTCTTATTCTGTAAGTTTTACAGAAAACTGACCAAATTAAAATATTTCTATAAAGTTTGTCTAAACTAATGTCCTATTCAACATAAAATTCATTAATAAGTACAGAAAATTTCATTTAACTCGGATAATTCCCTAAATTTTTGTTTTAAAAAAAAAAGAAAGTTAAACTGATGGTAACATTTTTGTTTTAATTATCAAAAGTGTGTATGTACTTTGGTGATAATTCAGTTTTTATTTACATTACTTGCACTTATCTTTGTTATTATCAATGTTTTGGCCATTTTACCTTTGACTTTCATCAGGTGCTTATTGATCTGGGTAATCTTCATTCAATGAATTTCAAACTGAACCCATTTAATCTAAAGGTGTAGATTGTTCTCATTCCAGTGGCTATATCTAAAGATATCCATAGACATGGTCATCAGAATGAAAACGATCTACCACCATAGATTAACATGTTAATTGCCAGAGGTCAATTACAAAATCTGATTTCGAACACCAACTTTATAATGGCCAATTCAAGCAATAAAAAAATGTTTATGAGTTGATTTATAGCTTCAACTGAAGTCTTAGCATTGTCTTCACACTAAAAGTACCACTGCAAATAAACTTGTTGGTATCTGCAGATGAAAATGTATTGGAAAATATCAAGCACAACGTAACTCATAGTTGGTGTCTTAATAAATACTGCGATCCAACAGTTGTGGTTGGCAGTCAGTGTGCTAAATAAAGGGTTCAGTTCAGTTGAGGTTTGGCGGGGGGGGGGCACAATGACCAAAACATTGTGGTGATAACAACAAAGATGAGGAATACAGTCAGTGTAAAAAAAAAAATAACTTCTCATCACAGAAATTTAGTTTTTATCCTTCCCTAAGAAAATTTTGCACTTAAATGCATTTACAAAATGGTCTCATGATTTTCTCTAATATATATGTGTATGTATAGAATGTATAATAGTATCCAAAACAACGGTGAAGATGGGGAGATAGTGGAAAATTTTTATCGAAGACATGTTATACTGGAGAAAGCTTATATTCTCTTTGGCATCATCAGTTTGAATAAAAGATAGACAAAACTGTTCAAAGAGTGCCTTTAAATCTCTGAGGATGAGTTGGTTGTCATAAATCACGATAATTTCTCTAGCTTATCCCTTCCTGGTATGAGACTTGAAGAGTCTGTATGTCTCGGTACTTGTTTGTGGTATCTATATCTGTATTAGGGCTATTTGGTATTGTAGGATTTTAATACAGGGATATTTTATTCTTTTTTTGTATACACATATATACCTACACACACAATATACATTCTTACATACATGTGCCTACATATACATTCGGTTTGACTTTTTTGTAATCTTATGTTATAAATCAAACTTTTGTTCAATAGTAATGAAAACAGCATTAATGTTTTAGTTCTTGAAAAAGGTCACCCCGAAGTCAAAAATTTGATTTTACCATATACGCAATAAGGATAAAAAATCATTTTTCAAAATCTTTATTTTTTGATTTGCTAATGATGTAATTGGATAATACTTATGTATTTTTAATGCATTTAACATTTTACAGCATTGTTGTGATGCGTATTTCTCTCTGAGTAGTAACAATCGTAGCACAGTTCTCCACATTGTTTAGCAAACATGTTTGCTGACTAATGCTGCCTTGTTCACTCACTGCTCTCTTTATGTTGTCCTCCTCATTTGCATATGATATCAAGCATAACATACAAATTTAAAAATAAACAAAAATTGTAAACTTACATATACAATTAGAAACTTATATCTACAAGTAAGAATAGCTATATAAAGAAAAAGAATGTGGAATATTTAACATAATTATAGCATAATATACAATTATTGTATTTTGTTAGGCAAGAAAAAATGTAAGCTGAACTTTCTCCTACTTTTTACCCACATCATAAAGATCTTGAAGTCACTTGATTGCCATTTTGCATACTGATTTGTTCTAGGAATTTCCAGTCTCGATGGTTCTGGATTCCAAAACTTTCAGATTTAAAAATTTTATTGTTAGCCTACAAGCTGCTACATAGATTCTGATAATCATCTGCATTGTAGATTTGGTTCATCCATCTGTAAGTGATGAATGTTTTAATTTTAAGTAGCAAATCTGTTTTCTTTGCTAAAACAATAAATGCCAAAAAAGCTAGTATTGCTCTCGACTTCCATCTTGCATTACTGAAGTTGGGTATTTTTTGAAACTTCACTTTAGGAAATTTCTGGTGGAGTGAATTGCATCATGGTGCTCTTTTTCTCTCAACTGACCATACTATGCTGTACAGTCAACAAAAATCAAAAGAAACAATGCACATGCACAAAATTAAAAATATAAAATGGTGATAATTTAATCATCGCACCCTGTACCTCTATGCACGCATGCACATACCCAAAATACTGGAGTTGGTTGGTTTGGCAATTTCTGTTTCTGTTGTTTGTTTTTTTTTTGATACCGCGGTTTTTGATTCAGTTTTTAATTTAGTATTTTCAGTTCCTAAGAAGGCCATTCATTTTCTTGTCTAATGATACCATTTCCAGTCAATATCTGATTTTGTTTGACATTGATAAATTTGCAACTTGAAAACTCTTGTGTATTCCATTCTTAAAAATATTCATATGACTGGAAAGAAAAGAAAATAATCTTTCTAAATATGTAATTTGTATGTGCTTTTATTCATTGAATTATATTTTTACAGCAAGTTAAAGTGGCATTTTACCTCGAACAGCCAAAAATGTGAAAAAAAATTTTTTTTTTTTTTTTTTGATACTAAATAATTGTACATGTTACTTTGTTTCACAAATAAATGTGACCAATCTTAATCAGTATTCTTGAAATTGTGCACTCAATCTTCTAATTTGGAACCTTACCTTAAGCTACAACCAGGAAGATTTTTATTTCTTCTCTGACCCGTGAAAGCAAATTCCTTCAAAAATTATAAAGTAAGCAGCAAAAAAAGGATTAGTGATAGTATGTGTGGTAAAAGAATTTTCAAATGATTGAAACTTACCGCGTCTTGTTCTTTAAAATGAACGCCCCCCCCTGTATATACTTTTCAACTTTCGAGTGTTGTTTTTTGAAACGTCTGTCATTGTGGAAGTCTGTTAACTGGTGCATAAGGGGTCAATATTTGGTTTTAAAGGGTAATAAAAATTTATGGACATGCGTTAAAGACCACTGGAATTGAAAACCTGAAAATGGCAAATCACGGTGGGTAATAAAGTAGGAATTGTTCACCTAAAGTCAGTTTTTAGGCTTTAAAGGTAATTTGGTCATAGAATTCATGATTTGGATTAAAGTTTATTAAACTTTTGAATAAATTGTCAACTATAAATAACTACCATATTTATTAACAAATTGGTAAAATACGAAAGAAATCGTTGCATAAAATATCTATATTTGTGTCTTTGGACAACATGTTTTTGAGAGAGAAAATTAAAAAAAAATTATTTTATTATGTGGCTTTTAAAAAGCCAAAAAATGAATCCCTCCTGTTTAAAATGATTAAAAATACAGCAATTCTCTTCTGGTACGCCAGTCAACTGTTGCGGTTTTACAAATTTTTTTGAATCCAGGAAAATCAATGAGTTGTTTTTTCCCCTCAATAAGTGTTTTTATCTAGTGAATACTACACCTAAAATTAAATATTAAAAATAATTAAAAGCTTTTAATTTCATTTTTATAATGTATAGATTTCCAAATTTGCGAGTAGCACCTGTACTTTACACATTTTAAAACTGAAATTAAAAACTATTTTATAATCATTTTAATATATAATCTTAAGTGTATTCACTTGATAAAAACCATAAAGATATTTGTAAAAATAAAATGAGTTAAATTCCCTTGTTCAGAAGAATTTTATAGGCAGAAAACCCACCAAACACTAGTGGCTAAAAAAAAATAATTTTTACTTTGGGTTTAAAACAAAATGACTTACAGTTTTGAAAATATACCCATTTTAAAACTGAGATTAAAACTTACTTTATTTTTTTAATATCTAATTTTAGGTGTATTTGCTAGATAGAAACATAATTTTATTTGTAGAAAACAATTTTACACTAGAGACTCGCATATCTGGAAATATACACATTTTAAAAGTGAAATTAAGAACTATTTTAATTATTCTTAATATCTAATTTAATTGCATTCCCTAGATAAAAAACAAATTTATTAAAAAAGATCTTCATTCATTTTTCTGGTTTACAACTTATTTCGTGATTGGCATACACTGATTTATTAAAAAACGATTACAAAAAATCTGACTTCATAACATTAACTAGCAACTAATTTTTTATTTTGACTTGCTATTTGTTAACTTAATTTTACCACAAAAAGTTTTTTTTTTTTTTTTTTAAACTGAAACAAAATAGATTTTAATTTTTCAGACCTCATATTATATTTCCTTTTTTTTTTTTTTTTTTTTTTTTTCTGTTTCAAAACATGATTTCAAAGTGTCATATCTGTCGGATTTTCTTTTCTTCTTTTGTAAACGGATTTCACATTTATTTCCTAAAACTAGTGAATTAAATGTTTTTGTAACATATTTTTGTTCAATCTTTTTCTCTTGCAATGGTATAAATCTTGATAAATTTACATTTTATTAACATCTGAGACTTTTTCAATAGTGTTTCTTTAGATATGGTCACTCAGTAGTGATAGCACTTTAAAACGAATGATTTCAGTTTCATAAAAAATTTTGATGCGTTTTCACAGTATGAAGATGAAACCTGAAAAACGTTTTTTTTTTTTTTTTCGTTTAAACCGCACATCTCTACATAATACATGTACATACATGTTAGAGCCATTGGGGTTTGTAGATTTTTAAATCAGCTGACTAAGTAGGCCTCTTTCTCTCCACCAAAACATCTTTGATGAAAATTTTCCACTTTGTCTCATCTCATCGTGTGTGTGTGTGTGTATACACACACACACACACACACAAACTCCTAAAAACATAGTTTGTGCAATATTTAAATTTCTGTAGTATAGAATTTATTTCTCTTGAAATGTTCTCCAGATCTCTTAGCACTTTACACTCTTTTATTGTTACCAATGGATTCTCTGTTCCAAACTACCTTCCTCTTTTTTGAAAAGATTCTAGGATACATAGGCATTGTCTTAGTGTTTACATCTTGGAAAATCTTTCTCTGGGTATCAGGAAAAGAGTATAAGCTGAAATGCATGGTGGTTTAAGTTAGTTTAAGAGTCCTCTATTTAAAATGAATGTTTTGTGAAAAATGTTTGTTCATTTAAAATGTAAAATTTTGATTTGAAATTTGGTCATCTTGTCAGTTAAGCGACAAGAAAGTTCTTGAAAATGCTAAGATCGGTTATGCACAGTCAGTCCAAGCCAAAGATGAAAACAAAAGACTGTGGTTTTCCAGACATCATGGGAACAAATGTAATTTTAACAGAATCAAACCATCTGTGCCTACTATTATAACTGGCCCTGAAGTTCTCATCTTTGTCAGATAATTTTAAGTTCTTTATAATGACCTTTACCTCTAACTCCACAGATGACAAAGGTAATCCCTTACCTGACTTCTGCTCTCATAAAGGCACTTTGTGATTTCTCTTTCTCAGCTCAGAAAGTGTATAAACTCATAAAAAGCCTTAACCTTGCATGGAGTATTGCTGCCATATATGGTCTGGGGCCCCTGCTGTTTGCCTCAGGGTTCTTGATAAGATCCAGAGACGGATAGGCAACGTGATTGGCCCTGATCTGTCATCTCGTCTGCAGTCGCTCTCTCACAGACGCGATGTTGCCTCACTCTGCCTTTTTTACAAGTACTTTCACGGTAATTGCTCCGAGGAGCTGCTTTTGCTTGTCCCCAGACCTCGTGAATTTAAACGCCGCACGAGGCTGGCTTTTCGCTCCCACCCCTACACCGTGGAAACTGTTAGATGTACACCAAGAATTGTCTATTTCTGGTTAGGAAGAAATCCCAGCTTGCATCTGTCGCATTTATCCATAAATTTGGGGGGGGGGGGTGTTTTTGGAAGTCATTGTCCTGCAGATTGGAATCAACAACAGATTTCAAAATCATTTCTGTGGTGTTGTGGGAGATGACTTATTTACTACTCTGCAACCCCTTCCACATATGAAAAGTCACAGGCCTATTGCTACTTCCTTGTTTTTAGTGCTATCATTTCAGACCTTTACAGCCAAGACCCACCTTGGTATGGGCGGAGTTGAATCCCCCTCATTCCTTCTGTATTCCATTGGTAAGAAGAATGTTCCACTCCAAAATGTACCATTGCTATGTGGAACAGACTCTCATGTGGATTCTTCCCTGAACACTACAATCTGAAATTCTTCAAGCCTAGAGCCAATAATTATCTATCCTCCATATTCTCACAATCTCTACCTTCCTCCTCCTCCTATGTTCATATCACACACTCCTCATTCAACAACCTATCTTGAGTGACCCTTGAGCTTTATTGGGTGAACATTAGTATAAAGAAAGAACTGGAAATTCGGCTCATCTCACATGTCGGTAAAAAGTTTGAATAGTTAAAGTAACTTTACTTTGACAGTTTTCAGAATACAACTAAATGGAATTGAATATAAATGAACTTTATTCTTTGATTCCAAAACAAGGTAATTTCTAAGGAATTAAATAGATTTATTTATAAACCAGCATTATTTTTAATACTTTAAATATTATATTTAGTGGATCCACATGTTTGAGTAAACATCAGTTTTTTTTTTTTTTTTCATGGTGTAAATTTGTTGACCAGTCTGTGAATTCAGGAGTCTTTCCAGTAGGGTTTGAACTTGTCTTTCATTAGAGCAAACCAACAATCAGGCTCACTGTGCTTTAGATTGCTCTGCCTTGGGAGACATTCGCACCTTCAGTTAGCCTATTTAAGAAACGCTTATCTCTTAGCAGATATAGGCTTTAAGGGATACTAACTTTATTTTCACATTTAAATCTAAACTAATTTCCAGAGATATAACAGATTTTATTTATGATCTTATATTATTTCTTATTTAGTGCATGCATGTGTTTGTTTAGGCATCCATGTTTTTTTTAGCTTTTTTTTTAAGCAGTGTAATTTTACATTTGTCAGCCTGTGCATAAACTTACTGTTTAAAAATGATAGATGTTGTTTCCATTATATGTATTCATTAAATATGTTTAAAGTTATATATTATACACTGTTACATTAGAACTTGTAAGTAACTATTACAAAATGTACAATTTTGTAGTAGTAACTTACATGTTCTAATTTAATTGTGTATAATAAATATTTATTGCTCTACTCTTGTATTGAGCCCTGTTTTAAATTAATGTTTTGAATGTTGCAATTTTATTCTTCATTCTTTTACATTTGGAGATATATAAATCCCCTTTAGTTTACTGCCTCTGGCAAACACCATATGTAGTGGTTCTGAGGTTTTCAACAGTGAGTTTTTCTGTAACAGAAACTACACTACACTGAGTTTTGATTGAGTGCAGGCTAAATATGCTCATGGGACTGAACCACGAGTGGTATATCCAGGATAGTGATGACATGGCATTACTGTATATTAGGCCTCTTTGACAGTGGCCAGTTGGATGGTTCCACCAATGTAATCAATGGCCAGGTATCCATGACCAAGATGAACATTCAAGTCTGTGGACAGGAATGGGCTCCACCAAATCCACTTTGCCCTAAACACGCTACACATGAGTACCGACCAAGACGTGTGGGGGGACCTGGTCATGTGCTCAGCTATGTAGTGACTTTATGATGACACTCTGTCAAGGGACAGATGATGATACTCAATGGCTGCCAGAAGTAACCCACATTTATTTTTTGTAATAAAATAATTTTCTTTTCTTTCTAGATAAACAATGTTTGGTTCAAAACCTGCTACCTTTGGGTTTGGTGATACATGTAAGTTTGTTAACCTCTTTTTATTTCTCTTCCACATTTTAATTTAGGTTAATAATCAAAGCAATTCTTTTTTAAACAGTTGTAGTTACCATAATTGAATGGTATAAGAATCAGGTGAATATAGTGGGTAGAAGTAGAACTGACTAACCAAGTTTAAATTGTTTTTTTCCATGTTATACAACCTTTTATTGTGATTGAGGAAAAATCCCAAAGTATAAGGGTACTTTTGGGAATGCTAAATTTCCTTGTAAATAATGTTTTCTATTCAAAATTACAATCAAATAATCCAGTGATTCTCAACCGCCATGCTGTGGCACACTAGTGTGCTGCAAAATATTTTTATGGCACACACACACACACACACATGTGTATATGTCTGTGTGGGGTGGAATTAGTAATGGTAGCACATTAGTATTTGAATAAATGAATAAGTATTACATTTTTTTGAAATAATTCTTTTCATTATTCTTCAGTTATGTTATTTTAAATACTTTAAATTCTAAAAACACCGGTGGCAAGATTTGCACTCAATAAACTGCATAAATAGTTGAATAGAAACATTGAAATATGGTCAATTCATATTTGTGTGTATATTTTTATTTATTTATTTTTTAATCCATGGGGTTTTTTTTGTAACATTTAAATGTATACCCTTGAAAAATTTTCATTTGCTCTTAGGTGTACCATTGCTTAAAAAGGTTGAGAAACACTGAAGTAATCAAATGCAGCCCAAGGGGGTCACCTTCCATCTGTCAATTTAAAAAAATTTTTTTTTTTTTAGTGATAACTTTGCTTGAGCTGCTAGTTTCTCCTCAGTGAGTAACCTTGTGCCCATCAATTTTCCTGACAAAGGGTTACTTTATATCTACCATTGATTATGGCTCATTCTACCATTATCATTTGGTGTGTTTCTTGGCCAGGAATATTTGGTGTTAGTCAGGGATATATACCTTTATGTTGAAGTATTGGTGCCCCTCAGTACAATGCATACATTTATATATTTGTTTTTGGCATGTACTGCATTCATTCTACAGATTTTAAAGGAATATAAGTAGCTATAGAAAAATTATTTTATCCTTTTGTAATTTTCTTTACTTTTTAATAATCTTATTTCATTTGTTTTACAGCTAGCTTTGGAAGCTCTACACCTTTCGCACAAAGTAAGTTTGCTTTCATTTATATTCTAACATGATGAATAGCAATCAAATATATATCAAAATCTGAAGAATGACAGGATAATGGTCAAATGGGAAATGTTTATGAATTTAACAGGTTTCACTTTTATTAAAGCTTCATCAGAAAATGAAATATGAAGGAGAAATGATTTTTCACTCCCATGTAAAACTGGGGTTGTAAAGGAAATATTTGTCGCAGATTATTTCCACGTCACAGAGAATAAATCACTAAGTTCCAACTCGAACATCCGGGGCAGAAAGAAATGACAAAAAGTCGATTCACAGGTACTATCTCACAAATCAAAATGCATGCCACCAGTCAGAAAAATAACTCATTCTCCACCAAACGCCGTAGCCAAAATTGCCCGATTCCCAGATTCGAGAACACTAACTGCTTTTATCGGCCGACCAATTTTTCTATTCGTCGACAGCTGGGAGTTTATGTTGAGTATTTTGCATATTAAAATACTTTTATTGCGACTCCTGCGACAGACTTTTTTTTTAAATTCAAATATTCCATCTTCAGCATGTCATGCGGAATACGTGCCCTTTTGTTTAGTAAGTAATTTTCTTTTTCGCCACATTTTCCATCGTAGAATACACGTGATGCGCTGTCGCTTGGTTTGATGAGGTAAGTCGCTGTTTTTTTCGCTATAGTCAACAACATGGACTTTTATCAGACAAAAATAAACATGCCCTCTAGCTGCACATGCATGCATGCATGCACACACACACACACACACACACACATTATCAACCAATTCTTGTATAGCTTTATGATACACATACACATTTGAATTTTACACAAATGCTGCCAAACAAGAGAAATAAATCTATGATTTACTTAACCAAATGAAAGCAAGAAGCACAAAAATAAAAATACTCAAATTTTTTTCCCCTCCATATTTAATTGTCTCATGAAGCTTTAATAAAAGTGAAACATGTTAAATTTATAAATATTTCCTATTTATCCTATCATATTCTAAAATGTAATTTAACTTTGCATAAAAACAATTTTTCTGCTGTATGTGAAAGTCACATGCAGAGTTAAGAGATTGGGTTCCTTTTGAAATCTCAACACTTGTAAATTTTTAACTTCACTACTTGTTTAACTTGGACTAGTTCAAATTTTAGTAGTCTTTCAAATTTATCTTGGTTTGCAACTTGTAGCCCAATCTAGCAAGGAGGTGTGGCTAATTGAACTGACAAGCTGAGTTCAAATTCTGACCTCATCTGTTGCATCCATTTTTATACTATCCATTGGGAAAGGCATGAAGCATTCTTCCTTCCATGTATGGGTTAGGATAGATTGGCTTCTCTATCCTTTGATGGCATCCAGTCGAGGTGATGGACTACTCTCTTATTCCAAAGTAGATAAGCCAATGGAAAGCCACTCCACAATTTTTCTTGAAGTTCTGGAAATTTCAGATAATCAAGGAAAAGGTGTGTGGAGAGCCATGATTATTTGTATTTTGAAGGGACATGGCATATGAACCAAAGAAAAATCCAATCTGGCTGGAGTGTACAAGCATAAAGATTTGTGAATCTTTGCTTTTATCTGTAATGAAAGTGAAAGGTTTTTTTTTTTTTGTTTTTTTTTTTTCCTTTCTCCCTCTCTCCATTGAAGTTGATTAAAATGTCCTAATTCAAATTTTTTGTTTATATTTTTTCCACTTAGAATATATCTTGTGTACTGGTATTAGAGATAGGGAGTGGGATTTGGAGGGAGCATACCTGTTTTTATCAGCGAGTAAACAATCAGAATTAAGATTTTTAAAAATTGGTACTGGGAGAAATTTTACATATTTTGGTTTGAATTAAAAACAATGGCTTACAAAATAAAAAGTTGATTAGTGTATTTACACTACTTACATGCAGATTATTATCATTATTTTTATCACGTTTTGATTGTTGTGCCATCTGGCCTTTATCAGGTGTACGTCAATCTGGATAACTTAGAGGGAATTTTGAACAGAGCCAATTATTTAATCTACAGGGGTAGATTGTTCTTGTCCCACTGTCTATGTCTAGGGATATATATCTTCTAGTTCTTATTTAGTACTGTTCAGTAGGATAAGCATGGTAATAAATGCAATATGGGAGCTGTTCATAAAGAAAAATGGCAGCAAGCATTCAACAAATGTGGGAAAATCACCTATCCCCAAAAACAGTTTGTGTCATGTGCACAGTTTGCTTTGGGGGAGGGGACTCCTTGATAATTACTGTCTCTCATAAGGTCATTTTTTTTTTTTATCCTCCCTGACTATTGCAATCAATAGAAAAATTTACCTCCCCAATAAAAGCTGTTGCTTTAGTTGACAAGGGGAATGTATTATTTTTAGGTTCATGAGGGGGAATGAGTTTACTGCTAGAATCTGAGGGTTTTTTTTTTTTTTTTTTTGTTACCATATTTTATTTTATCTCCTGGATTTTTGATTTCTGAATTGTATACTAGTTTTTCCTGCTTTTTGGATTTGTGAGAAAGGATTTTGGACATTTAATAGATTCAACAACAGCAGCTGTAAGAAAAGAGAAACTTCTTCAGTGGACACAGTCAAACATGATGTGCAGCAGCAACAGACAGATTTAATTTCTGACTCTGAGTTCTAAACTCACAATTCATAGCCTTGTGAATTAAAAATTTACTTCATGAATTTGGTGACATAGTAATTGTGTGTTCAATCCTTGTGCGGGTAGGGTTAAACTCTGAAAATTAGGCAAGCATTTACTGAGGAGTACAAAATAAGATTAGATATCCCTAGACTTGGACAGCAGAACAACAATGGTCTCCTCTTGTAGATTAAATAAAGGGATCAGTTTGAAACTTCTGATGGTCACTTGCATTGAGAAGCACCTGAAGGTCAGAAGTATAATGGTTTAAAAATAAGGACAAAAAAGATAGTAATAATAACATGTCATCTCAAATTCAGACAGAAATTATTTTTTTATATACCTCTTCATGAATTGTCATTTTGTTCCTAAAGATTATTTTAAATGAAACATGTTTTATATGTTTGTATTTTCTTTAACTGAAGGTTTTGGAACTCCAGCTTTTGGTACCCAGAGCACATCTACTGGAAGCTTATTTGGATCCCCAGCCACAACAACTTCAGGAGGGTTATTTGGTACCCAACCAACATTTGTCCAGCCAAGTTCTGCATTCTGTAAGTTTATTAATTTGTCTATTATTAAATGAATGACTAATATCTTTTTTTTTTTTTTTTTTTTTTTCTTCTATCAAAATAATTTATACGAATTTAACTTTCAGCAAAAGAAATCTACGATATTTACATATATTTGTTCTAATTTTAAATCTCATACAAAAATGAATTATTGAATGAGCAATCTCTGCAGTTGGTGTCAACTTCACCTGGTCATGGTTTTGCTCCAAGGTCCACATTTTGTCTTATACTATGTGTTTATTTGGAATATTGCAATGTCAACAGATACTGAAAGCAGTTTTAAGTAATTTTCTTTGGAAATTAATATTTTTCTCATCTGTGCTTGTAAGTTTCTAGAGTTATGAATTGTACAGAAACACATTTGATATGTAAATAGAAAATCTTCTAGTTTTCTATTGATGACAGATGATGCTTGATTTGAAGATTATTTTGTGTTTCTGAATAATTAGAAGTGAAAGTGTCTTTCTGTTTTCAAAATCTATCTAGTTTTTCAGGTAGTTACCAAGTAATTTACAATTTTCCCAATTAGTGGCTTCATTCTTAGGTGCTAGTGTGTTGTAGTTCACAAGTCAATCAAGTGCAGACTGTAGCAATTTATTGTTCTTGTGATAGATTCTTCTGTCTGGCGGGGGAGGAGTATAGATCTGTTTTGGTTTTTGATCCATTTTGAGCTCTCATTGTCCTTATACTTATTTCAAGTATGTATGCCCAATTCCTAATAATACTTCATAGTATTTATTTTTTATTTACTAATATTATTCCTGAAATCAAAATTTTACTTATTTGTAAATTTTTAATTCTATTTTTTATGTGTTTTTATTAATTATCCTAATTCAGAAAAGAAATTACCCTGGTATCTTTCAGCTTTTAATAGTACTCCAAGTACTTCAAGTGGCTTATTTGGCCAACAGTCACAAGGAAACAGCTTATTTTCACAACCAACCAGCAATGCTTTTGCAAAAACGACAATTTCATCCTTTGGGTGTAAGTAAATTCTAATTTTTTTTCTCTGGTATTAATTTGTGAGAGTTTTAATATGTATGTTTTATGAAATATGTGAATGTCTATTCAAAACATAACATTCTTTATAAATCTATATTATAAAAGAACTGATTCTCTGTTTATCATATTGTCTGAGTGACTTTGTATGTAATGTATAGGGGAGTGTCTGTTTTGTACATGAGTGACTTACATGTATTTACACCAGTACAAACATCTACATATACAATTTGACTGAGTTTCAAAAAGACGTTAGAATAGTACATTCTATTCCCACTATCTGGACAGCCCCTACACAACAGGAGGAGTTATAAAATTAGTTCAATGGGCTGTACATTTTGGCTTTACCTAGAACTTGTTTCCAGGCAGAAAGGAAAATATGACCTCAAAAGGCAGTCTTATACTCCAGATAGCAGGGAGTTCTTAACAGGTAGAAAGAAAAACTAGGTCTCTTTACACATGTCAATTTCAGTTTCATTCCATGGAGATGGACAGAAACTAAGTGTCAAGTTCATTACTTATGATGATAAAGTGGATTTAGGTTAAACCCTTAAATTATGAAAAGTAGAGTCAGATAAAAAAAGGAAAAAAAAAGGGACAAGTGGAGTGAGGTCAGAAAATGGTATAACTAATTTCTCAATGAAAAACCCATTAATTTTTTTAAATCTTAAAAATTGGATAATTATAAGATTTTATTGAACTTTTCAGAAATAATTATAATTTTTTTTTTTTTTTTAGAATTATTCTTAGACCTGTAATTGAATTAAAATATACATACACACCTGGACATTTTTATGCAAGAGTTAATTTACCTTACTGTCTATCAAGAACATTTCCTGGGTAACAGGAAGAGAATATAAGTTGATATTTTTATGACTCTTCTGTATTTAAACTGAATATATTTTGTAATAAATGTAGTATTTTAAATGAACAAGCAATTTAGATTGGAATTTTTATCATTTCATCATCTACAAAGCAACAGAGACGAAGCAAGTTAAAAATTTCATTTTTAATATAATGGTAGTGTGGGGCACAAATAATTGACCCGCCTAGTAAAATTGGCTAGATGCTATAGGGCAGGGGTGGGCAGCGTTTTTAAGAGTGCATGCCAAAACCAGCCAAATATGACACAAAATTTTTCCAGGTGCCAACAAAAATATTTTGAGAACATATTATTTAATAGCTCTTAAATAAGTGATGAACTTTTAAAAAAAAATCACCCCAGAGCATTAAAGAACATGGTATTGTAAGAAATTATGTAAAACTGACTGAATGAAAAAAAAATTCAGCACTCAATCTTTGCCACTTTCAAAAGAAAACATCAAATAAAACTAGAAACAGAAAACTTGTTGACTCTTTTTATATATTATCAGTGAGACTTCTGCTGCTGCATCAGTGATTAGAGATTTTATATTGGGTTTATATTTAGTAACCTTGAGAGATATTCATGCATTACTTGTTTCATCCATTGGGCTGCTCATATTATGAAACTTAAAATTCATCACTGAGAACAAAGATTCACAAGCATCTGGAGATGAAAACATTGATAGTAATGATGTTGCAAGGTTTTTAAACAGACAAATCTTTTTCTGGAATGGCATTCCAAATCCTTAATCATTTTCTGCATTTCTCTCTGATACTCCTATTACTAATCTGCACAATCTGTAAAGGGCAGAAAATAAAAATACATGAGATAATGATAATACATGAAAAAGGAGAAAGAATAAAAGTAAATCAAAAAGCAAATCTAATGAATAAGTTCTGCTTGCCAGAAACGAGTCATCAGGGTGCCATGTTTGGCCACCCCTGCTATAGGGTCAAAAGGGGGGGGGTAATGTGAGTTGTAGTTAACTTCTAGATTACTCTTATAAAACCTTACTTTTATGTGTCACATCCCTTTAAACCATAGGCAATCAAGACTCTCCACAACCTATTTTGTGTGGCTCTTAGCAGTTTTACACCCTCTGCTAAGGTAGTCAGCAAAAAAGTATAATTTAAAGGCGAAATACTTAGTTTGTTTTTTGTTTTCATTTTACTAAATTTCTCCAATAAAAGGCTCAAGAGCCACTCGAAATAGTTGGTGTGTAAGATAGTAATGAAACAGGAGGTAGGAGTAAGTAACAATTATGAGGATAGATAACGATTTACCCTTGACTTGAATTCTGTTCCACAAAGTTGCAGTTTTTAGGGAAAAACTTTGTGTGACCTCCTTACAAATGGACATGGAGAGAATGTGGACAATTAAATTCTGTGGATGTAACATGATAAGTCTTAGCTGTAAAGTCTGAAGTGGAGCATGCCTGAACATTTGTCATGGAAGTAGTGATGGACTTACAATATTGTGTCTGGGGAAAATGGTTATAGAGTGGAAAATGAGTCATTTATAAGACTGCATAAATAATTTTGAACTTTATCAGGGCTAAAAAGTAAGAATTATTCAGCTCCAGCACAGATATGGCAGCATTACTTCAGTTTTTGGTCTAATCTGATACTTGTAAAAACATAGCATAATAGGAGTCACACATTCTGGGGTAGTAGAATGAGCCAACCTTTTTTCTGCCATCTTTTAGCAATGGATTATATGCATCAGTTTCTGAATAAACATGGTTTTACCTTCTATAAAATAATTCTGAATTTTTTCTCTTCTTTTTCAGCATTTGGAACCAACACACCTAGTACAAATCTCTTTGTTAGAAACCAACCCTCAGGAACTATTTTTGGACAGACCAATACAAGTTAGTAGTTGAAAATTATAAATTAAAATAAACTTTTTCTCAAATGTAAAACTGCAAGGCTGAGTGTTATCAGATTTTAATAAATAATAAGAAAATATGCATTATTTGGTTGATATGTCTGAAAGGACATCAATGCTGTATTTTCGGACTCTTTATATTCAATGTCAGATGGTTTTAATATTTGTTTATTATGGCAGGTTTGTATCATTTTTGATAATTTTTGTCTTTCATTTTTTAGATGTATAATTGTCAATATACTTTATTTTGAACTATTCTCATCTAAATGTTATTGTTGATGCACTGTTTCAACCAAGTGTCCTCTGGCGTTGGTTCACCAGGAAGAAACAAGAACTGGCATCACAGTGACAAAATGATGCAATAATCAACAGATTGCCCATATCAGCCAAATAATGGACACCTGATGCTGGTCAGAGTGCTTGACTGAAACATTGTCTATAATAACTGAGAACAATAGTTCCAAATAATTAAAGTATTTTGACAATTACCTATCTCAAAAATGAAATGCAAAAATAGTAAATATGCAGTTGTATAATTTATATGCAAATATAATGCTTATTCCTTACTATTAAGTCTTTTTGAAAATTACATATATCAATACACTGATTTGACCTTTTTTCTTTAGTGTTTGGACCAACTGGAACTGGTACTAGCACAAAATTCCAGCCCCCTGTTAGTCAAGATACAATGGTCAAAGGGGGCAGTACAAATAACATAAGCACGCGGCATCAGTGTATTTCTGCCATGAAAGAATATGAAGACAAAAGTCTTGAGGTACGTCTCCTACTTTTCATTCTAGCTCACAAGTTGAGAAGCAAGTTTGATAAGTTTGAACATAACATTAAAGATCAATTGTATAAAAGTTTTTATTTACTTGATACTTTACTGACATGTTTTTTCTTCAGTCTTTGTCCCCTTTCCTCATAGAGAAAAAAAAGCAATTGAATAATCCTCTGTAGAATATAGTATTGCCCCTCTGAACTGGTTCGTTAAATAACTCTGGAAATCATCAGTCTAGAGGAATTTCTGTCACTCTTAAGAGTTGTAAATCAGTGTTAGCATGCAAGTACATTACAGCATGTAACAATAACCTTTCAATTTTGTAAGTTGTGAAACTGCATCTAGATCAGGATTGCATAAACTACTCCTTACCGTTTTTTTTTTTTTTTACTCTTTCCTAGAAAAATTGAATATTAGCTGTTGATGTCTACTTGTCCATATCTGTGTTTACTCCACATTAACACCCTATCCCCAAAATACAACTTTTAGTTCTGATTTGTGTAAAATTCTGCTGTTCTATATTAGAAAATTCCACAGGGTTTTGAATTTGTTTTTATTCTGGGTTTTGCACATAACCCAGAACCCTCCTTCTCTGATTCCCTATATCTACCATTGATTAACCATTTTACAATTATCATTTGACATGTTTCTCTCTTAAAGATATGTTAGGGATGTTTATGTTGGAATATGAGTGGCTTATCTGATAGATTTTTATTTTAATATTTCCCTTTTTGGTCTGGTACGGGCTATATATAAAATTATCTGCATTACTTTAATGAACTGGATAAGCATGTTATACCTGGAAAATGAATAAAATTAAAAAAAAAACACAAACATTGTTTGCACTTTCTTGTAAGGGATAAGTGGTGGTGGGTATGTAGAGTTTTCTTCTCTTCATTGGAGAGGAACAAGAATAGGCCTTGCTGAGCTTAGAATTGACTGTTTGTACTTGGTTGGTAGGTTAAGATCAGTGCTATTACGAACAAAGTATTAAATGGGGTGAATGAGAAATTTATTTTATTTATTGAAATTTGAGAAAAATATTGGTCACAAATTGTTTCCTGCAGGCCACAGCAAAATAGTCCAGACTGTATGTGGCCTCTGTTTTAAGTTATATAATTGTTGATAATTTTTTTTTTTTATCACACATACTTTTTATAAAGATGATAATATTGGACAATTGAATGTTATAACATTTTTAGTATAGTCCAGGTTTGATATTTGTTTGCAGTCAATGATTAATGCTTTTATAATATAAAGAATAATATTATTAAAATAATAAATGAAATAAAAAAAACTTGATTTAAAAAAAATAAAAAATAAATCAGTAATTTTGAATATAATGGCATGTCTAATATCTTGAACAATGTAAATTTTGGTAGCATTTTCTGAGTTAAATTATAATTTATAACAGTAAAGATATATAAAAATTTGAATAAGTTTAAATGTTAATGGTTTTTAGAACAAATTTGAAATTTGCATCAATAATTTAGTATATTTTTATGTAGCATATATAATTCATCTATTGTTCTGGGCATGACATTAAACTGCATCCACATCCTGGGCACAAAGCTAAACTGCAATTGTGGGTTTTTTCACAAAACAAGTTCATCTGTGTCCTGGGTAGGACCAACTGTAGTAAAGGAAGCAAAATGTACTTAGGATGGTGTCTTCAGGAAAAATATAGATTTTCCATATAATCTATTTAGGGTGAGAGTTAGGTACCTTTTAAAATACCAACAAAAATTATAATCCACAAACTGTTTACATAAAATGCTATGCCTAGATTACCTGTCCATATAAAAATACCTATAAAATTGCAATATATAAAGCACACTTTTACAAAAACCGATTCTGAAAAAACTACAAATCCCCGTGGGGCCACCTGTTTGCTGTGGGTGACACCTGGAGATGGAATTCTGGTGACTGAGTGGCTCCTGAACTGGTATAAAATGACCAGGAGTTTCCACAACATGCCACTTTGGTCCCAACCTGAGATAGACGGGTGCATGGAATAGCCCAAGCAGCTAGCCATATAGTGGCAAGGTCTAGTTGGGATGAAAAAGACTGATCATGAATAGTCACCCTGTGGAAAGCTTCCTTTATACCCAAATTACAAACAAAACCACTCAGCAGATTCTAAAGAGTGTAACCTCTGGAAAAAGGAACAGCAAATAATAAGAATAAAATACACACAAGACATCTCATTCCAAGAAGCTAGAAAATGAATTGAAACTAACTCACTTCCAACATCATATGCAAATACTAATAAAATAACAAATCACCAAAATGACAAGAAGAGAACAATACAATAAGAAACCAAGAATTTACAATTCTTTTAAATGAATTAAAAAAAAAGAATTGATAGAACTACTAAAATTTAGTATACCACGCATAAACCAAACACCCATAGTCAAAACAAATCCTATCCTGTCAACCACAAACAAAAAAGAACATGTAAGGATAAGGACCTCCACTGACTTTTTGATACCTTAGGTTTAAAAATTAATTTTTAAATGAAAAGCATTCTTGATGATTTCATTTTAGCTATAATTGAAAACTAAATGATTAAATTTACTATTTCCAGTAATTGAAATATTCTGGTATATTTTAAATAATAATTATACAGGCTGGAATTTCAACTTTTTGGCCGATTTAAGTAAATTTTCTTAAAAGCAGACATTTTCTTAATTTTAAGAAATTTGTAAACAAAAAAAAAAATTGAAGATTTTAAAAATCTTCAAAAATTAAATATTTGTGACACATTATTTCAGCAAAATTTGCAAATTTAAATTAATCTGATTTGAAACGAATATTACTTATAGCACAAAAAATATAGTATACAAGCATTTATTAACAACGGCTTCTCTTTTGATTGTCTTTATTGTCGTTATTGATGTAATCAATAAGTTATGAGGTGATGACAGCTAGTCCGGATGACCAGAATTGACGTAATTTTTACGAAATCTTTCTGGTAAATTCATTACTCATTGAAAAAATTTTATTTCTTCAGACAATAGTGTCCTTAATATAACTTATTTGCAAAAACAATTAAACACTTTTCTAATTAAATAATGTAGTTTTATTGCATTTTTTATTTTACAATTCAGAGCAGATTTTTGATGAAACAGGTTAATAACATTTTTACAAAAAAAAAAATATTTCTCCAAAGAGTCCTTTAAATCCCTGCTTTTTAAAAATTTAATTTCTTGAAATTTCATGAAATTAAGTGGGTGGTAACATGTAATAAAAAAATTTTACCAATATTTTCTAAAAAGAAAAATTTTAAAAATGATTTTATTCATTTCTGAATATATCCTGAAAGTTTTATTAAAATCCAACAATTATTTGATTTTTGCAAGAATTCCAAAATCAATGTGTTTTTCACTGGAAAAAAAAAAAAAAATAAAAAGTAACCTTTATCTTTAGTCCACTGCTAACATAAAAAAAAAAAACAAGATTTTAAACAAAATTTACAATGTGCAACAAAGGAGTAAAAAATACTTTGGTCTTCTTAATAATAACAAACATTTTGATAACAAAACTTTGTTTTTATTGAGTTTGTGGTCTTTTTTTCATTATGCTATGCTGTTTTTTATGCAACTAAGTGGAGGTACCTATATAAGTACAAAACAAATAACTTTGAAAATCCCAATCCAAAGTAGAAAAATCCTTCCAGAAACAGAACCCTCTAAACATTCACAAGAGAAGCAAAAGGTTCATGAAAGAAATAACACAACCCAGTACATCACTGAAGAACTATCTTGCCACAAATAAGGGAACAGTCATCATCCAGACAAAGATTGCCAAAAGAACCTAATGGAAAAACAAATTAAACAAGACCAAACAGACAAGCAGAAACAAAAGACGTTCAAAGAACAAAACATGACAAAAAACAAAACCCTACCAGACCAGAGAGCACAGAAATTATATACACTTCACCCACTGTAAACATAAACTGGAGAAGCAAAAACCCATAATGCCCTAATACATAAGCATGATGGAAATATTATACAGTGGAATTGTTGAAGCCTAAAAGGAAAAAATAAATGAACTACTCCTACTCGTAAGGAATCAACTTCCCACCATCATTTGCCTTCAAGAAACTTACCTAAAACCAAATGGAAAAATAAAAAATTATATTCAATATAACTACATACATGACACTCAACAAAGGGCATCTGGGGGCGTATCAATCCTAATCAGAAATAGCATCCCCCAAAGCAAAATCCTTCTAGAAACCAATCTACAAGCAGTTGCTACAAAAAATACGCTACATATAACCGTTAACACAACAATTCATGTAGCAATGATCAATACCTAATTATACTGAAGAGTTCAAATCCGATTGAAAACAATCTCCCTCAATGGAAACTAAACAAAGCAGACTAGAAGGAATATAAAGACCGATGCTGTCAAAAACTGACAAAGACAACAAAAGGAAATTTATTGAATATTTTTCTGAAACATTAATAGCAATTGCAAGAAAATGTATACCAAAAAGCACTAAAACAAACATCAGACCATGGTTTGATGAAGATTGCAAAAAGACAATAAGATTACGTAGAGCAGCAATACGAAAATTTAACATGCAATGTACAACCCATAATTTAAATCTATTCAAACTAAATAGAGCAAAAGCATGCAAAACCACCAAGAAGCTAAAAGAACATCATGGAGAGATTACATAAATAAAATAAACTCCTAAGCCAAATCAAAAAAAGTGTGGAATATGATGCAGAAAATTGCTGGCAAAAATCTCTCACTTTTCTAAAAAAAATAACAAACAAAAAATGATATAACAAATCTACTTGCAGTAACCTTTAAACAAAATTCCTCCAGCAAAAACTACAAATGGCAATTCCAAAAAGTTAAGCAAGATGCAGGGGAAAAAAAAGCTGCACTTGAATAAGAAAGAAGATTACAACCAACCTTTTACCTAAATGAACTTGTAGATTCCATAAGCAAATCACATAATACAGCTACTGGCCCAGATGAAATTCATTATGAATTTCTTAAACAACTCCCCACAAAATCCTTGAAATATCTGTTAAACATCTTTAATGAGAATTGGTTTAATAGCAAACTCCCAAATAGCTGAAAACAAGCTACTGTGATACCTATACCAATATCAGATAAAGACAAATCAGACCCAAGAAATTTCCAACCCATGACATTAACAAGTTGCATATGCAAAACCTTAGAAAGAATAGTGAATAAAAGACTGAACTGATACTTTGAAACTGATGGTTTAATTACCAACCTCCAGAGTGGATTCCGAAATAAAAGAGGCACCATAGACAACATAGTCTGCTGAGAAACATTTGTCATAGAGGCTTTTATTAAAAATGAACACAATAACCATTTTCTTTGGTCTAGGAAAGGTCTATAAAACATGGAGACATGGAATAATGAAATACCCTATAAAAACGTCAGATTGTCCAATTTTATAAATAACTTTTTATCAGAACTTTCAAAGTTTGTGTAGGATTAATTCTCTTGGATCTCAAAATCCAAGGAGTTCCACAAGCACAAAGTTGCATTCTGTCTGTCACTCTTTTCAGCATAAAAATTAACAACTTTGTTAATTGATTAAATCAAGGAGTTGATGGTTCATTATATATAGACAACATTTTGATCTGCTACAGATCAAAAAATATGTGCACTGCAGAATGACAACTTCAAGTGTGCTTAAATAAATTAATCCGATGGACTATGTAAAACTTTCAAATTCTCCCCAACCAAAACAAAGTGTATCCATTTCTGCAATCTGAAAAAAATGCACAATGATTCCATTCTTAGACTTGAAAGAACAGAAATTGAAATAAACTGACCAGCATAAATTTCTGGTAATCATTTTTGATAAAAAAAAACAAACTTACATTCATCCCCCACTTAAAATACATAAAACAGATTCTTCAAAGCATTACAATTACTAAGAGTTGTGGCTAACACTGACTGGGGAGCAGATCGAATATTGCTCCTTAAATGATATAGACTCTTATTAGAGTCTATATCATTTAAGGCGCAATATTCAATTGGACTATGGATATATGGGTTAACCTGGAAATACTACCTATAAAACCTTGACCTCATCCACCATGCAGGATTGAGATTGGTTCTGGGTGCCTTCAAGACATCACCTATAGAAAACTTATACACTGAAGCCCATGAGGCACCGTTAAAATTGAGACTAGAAAAACTGGCTCTACAGTATTATCTAAAACTCAAATACTGCCTAACTAACTCTGCCTACCACTGTATCTTTAACAGTAACTACAAATAATCTATTTGATATAAAAGAAAATGCTATCAAACCTTTTGGCCTTTACATTGAAAATCTCACCAGTGAAACTCAAATAAATCCAACACTAATTCATAAGATCAGCATCTCAAAAACCCACCCTGGTTAATGAAACACCCTATGATATTGCTAAACCTTACTAAATACCCGAAAATTAATATTAACTTACCTGATTACTTGGAAGAGATCCATAATGTTCTACAAGCACACCCAAATTATAAACACATATACACCAATGGCTCTAAAAATCATGGACAGCTGGATGCTCTGCTATCTTTAACAATATAATTATGCAGAAATGATTACCTGACAAAGCCTCAATCTTCAGGGAAGAAGCCTCAGCTGTTCATTTGGCTTTAGATATTATAGAATCCCGTGAGTCAGATATTCATCATCATCTCAGATTCACTATCTGTACTCACAGTTCTGAAAAATAAAAACATGAGAAATACCTTAATAAATAATTAAACAGTATTGACACTATTTATAGGAAAAAAACATGCTGTAATAGTATTATGCTGGATACTGAACCATATTGACATACAAGGTAATGGAAAAGCTGGCAAAAGGGCAATGGAATAGCTGAACATAGCTCTCTCAAATGTCAAGGTTCTACACATTAACTTCTGACCCACCATAAACAGGACCATTAAAGAAAAATGGCAGCAATTATGGAACAACTGTCAAAACAAATTACACAACATCCAACCAATCATTAATGAAAGATGGCCAAGTTAGAGAAAGATGAGAGGTGGTATGTGGTACGAGCCAGACTCCATATTGGATATACATAGATAACCTGCCAACATTTAAAAAATGATGAACTGTCAGTATGTGTCCCATGCCAGGAACCATACACTGTTAAACACATTTTACTACTAAATTGCTGTAACTTTCAGCAAACCCAAAACAACTACACATAGGATAACTTGAAGGACAAAATACTGATCCAAGTAACATCATAAATTTCATGAAATAAATTTGACTCTACAGGAAAATATAAAATAAAAATTCTTTACTAAACCTGCTTACCTAAATTGTTTTGTAACCAATTTTTTACCATCTACAATTTCCCAAATAAAAAAAAACTCAAAGGAAATTTTTTCCTATAAAATTCTCTGCTCCCAAAACTGAAAACCTTTTTTGGCATTAAATGATCCACCTGGGGTTGATGTGCCATAAAGCTAATCAATCTATATAATACTAAAACTCTAATCTTGTATGTATCCCTGAGATACAGCTTAAACAACACATAATACCCCAACGAATTTAGAGGCATATTGTACCTTCAACCCCAGGCAAGTGTAGTGCAAAATTTCACTGAAATTAGTCAAGGGGTTCTTGAGCTAAGGACGTTTTTTTGTTTTATGACATTTTTAATAGGGAATTCAGTATTTGTTTTCAATACACATTCTTATAAATCCCCATATATAAACATTTCGAATACATTATAATATTATTAAATATACATAACACAACATATTTATACAATTCACTAGGTTACATAACTTGTTTTTTATAAACAAATATCTTGGATATTTAGCAAATGGATGAAGACATTATGTGGGTCTATCAGTAAAATGTAATGTGTATGGCTGGAAAATTGTCATAACTTTTGATAGTAAATAAATAGAAGCAAGCTGCTTTGCTGTCCTTATGTATTTTGAAATGTGTGGAAGAAACAAGTATGTGTAATAAAAATATAATTTATTATTGCATTTGATCAAACTAAAATTGTATAATGTGAGTAATAATAATTATTACAATAACTTGTATTGCAAATGCAAATTAAAATGTGTACTTGCAAATTGTATTGCAAAAGAAATTAAAATATTTTAATTAATAAAATTGATAATATTGTTACATCATTTTGTATAATGAACTGCTTTTAAAAGGTAGCTAACAGATTTATGGGTGGTCTAGTTTATTTATAAATTCAACAGATTTAATTGATGAGCAATGTCTTTAAATATAATAAGTCTTTTGAACTATTTTCATTTATTGTTGCTTTTTCCTTTTCCACTTTACCTTTTTCTCTAAGAACTTTGTTTACAAAAATCTACTTGCCCTTAAACATGTTAAACTCAAGTAATTTTCTGGACTACATGTTAGGTGTTAACAATCTCTGTTATATACACCTACATACAGTGTGTGATGGCTAAATTGCTGTCTAAATTACACAAAAATGAAAATAACACTGGCATCTTATTTTAACAGATATATTTACCAAATTTACACAAAAATATCTTGAAATACTAGAGAGTAAATTTGTTCAATAAAATCACCATTGGCGCCAAACACGGCCTCCAGCACCTCTTCTGTGCAGTCTCTTTGTGTAAGTTGTTGGATTCTGCCATAATCCTTGTCTTCAGTTCATCTTTGGTGTTACAAGGAGTTTTATTGGTCTCTCGCTCAACTGTGTGACATGCATAATCAAGGTGGTTGCAGTCTGGTGAATTAGGTGGGAAGATGTAAGGGATGATCTGACAGCCATGACTGGTTTCTCCTGCTTGTGTGGCATGGTGCAGTGTCTTGTTGCCAGGCATGGGGTCTTCCCGTAGCCACCCTCTTGATTCAGGGTAGCACTATCTCCTAAAGGCACTTGATGTAGGCCGCCGTGTTGAGTATGAGGCCCTGATTGGAGGCATAACATCGCCATCATTAGTGATCCCTCCAAACACCTTCATAATCGGCATTAGACTCATCCAACTCTTTCTGAATCCTCTGCACTGTCCTCAGATTGGCACACAAACATTCTGAAATGTTTGTATTGGAGCTTCTGCCATGTCATTTCCAAATTTCTGGCAGAGTGAATTGTGTCATGGTGGTCTTTTTCTCACAGGCAATGCCCAACTGACTCTACTAAATTGTGTAGTTGACAAAATCAAACAATGTGCATGCATGAAATTAAAAATATAAAATGGTGATAATTTACTTATTGCACCCTGTATATATAACCACTCAGCCTTTTTTGTTTTAAAATACATCTTTTAATGTGAAAATTTTAATTACAGGAACTTCGATTAGAAGACTACATGGCTGGTCGTAAGGGAAAGCAGCAACAGCAATTGGTACAACCTCAACAGCAGCAACCAGCGCAAAGTACAAGTTTGTTTGGCACCCCAACCAGCCAGGCCACAGCTGGGTTTGGTTTTGGGCAGAATAAATCCACTGGTTTTGGAAATACAAGTATTAATTTTATTTTATTTTATTTTTTTTTTATTCTGCATATCATGACATTTTGCGGAAATTAGTGCTTTCTTGTTGTCTTTTCTATGGTTTTGAATTCACTTGTTCTATATGACTGGCTGCCGCCCAAGGCTAGAGACCTGAGTCTACTCTACTGGTTGTAGGAAGAGCATTTTAAAAAAAAAAGTCAGGATTTGAACTTGGATCTCTAATTTGCCTTTCTGTATCAATAACCATTAATATCCTTTCCTTGTAATTATTATTGAACTGAAAAATTTTTAAATAAGCAAGTTTGATTATTCATTTTTACTTTGATAAATTTATCATTTATTAAAAAAAAAAGAAATCTTATTTTTTTTCTGTAGATTGTAAATGTTTAAAAACCCTTCCTATTTGTATGGATTATTTAGTAATAAACATTTTTATTACTAGCCAAATTGCTGTCATATGAACAGGAAAAAGTAAGTTGTAATAGAAGTCCTCTTACCTCTATAAAATTTCTTTATGGAAACACACAGCAATGTGATATTCGAAAATGAAGAAACCATTATAGCATAAAAATGAAACAAAAGTTTTTGATAGTGGCTAATGATAGTTAAAAATACTCAGACATTGAACAATTTATACCTCAGTATGTACCAGAAATCATCTATCTTTAACCAAACTTTTAACAATGAAAAATTACTCCCAAAATGTACCACAAAAACACACATCTAAAAATCTTTGTCAAGTAGTACTACTTTCAAATATAGTGTTTTCTCTTTTCTAGAAAATTATATCAAAATATTATCCCACAAGTAATGAATTTCTGATAAAAGTTTATTTTTTTCAGTCTATTGAAGTAATAAACTTCAATTTTTACCCAAAAGATTTTGATTTGATATAAAAAAACTTGTTGGGTCACTTCCATAATTATGCCCCATAACCCATCATTATATGGTTGTACCAGACTTGCTTGATCTTAACAAATTTTTGTTTTATTGGTAATTCACAAATATATATTTTTTGATACTCTGTTGATGATAGGAACTCCTCTATAAGTTAGTAAAGGAAAGTAAAAAGAAAGTTCTAGGCATTAATTGCAAGAATGAATGCACATGGCGCATAGATGATTGTTTCAGATTAAAAGTCTGATTAATTTGATATATGGTCAGCTTCAAAAGAAAAAAAAAAATTTTTTTTGTTGTATTAGTGTCTGGTGCAAGGCCATAAGTCTGGTACACTCAGTAAATATCAACTTTTGATAGACAGCTAACTGCTAAATTAATTTGATAATCTGTAATTTAATCTTAAGTACCTCACTATCTAATAAGAGTAAAATAGAAGTGTTCATCTAGGTGCAGGAAATTGTTCGGGGTTGCTAGATTGTACTTATTTGGGAGCCCGGGACTTGTCTTTTTTTAATTTAACTTCTTGCAATTCAGAGGTTCCATGATAAGACAGAAACTGACACTATACAAAAACATGGAAGTACCTGGCTGAGATGAACTGGAACAAAGCAGCAGAACCAGATGAGATTGTAATGGATGCTGTCAATGTTAGACAATTGTGTACTCGACAAAATTGTGTAAATAAGATGAAATATATTACACTAGCAACATGCTTAGATACTTAGTAGATCCATCTTCATAACATTACCTAAGAAGCCAGGTGCAAATAAATGGACAGAAAATGAATAATTTAGACAAAAATAGAAAGGAGTGTAAGAAAAGTATATATTTTCTCACCAGATTTACTTAATCTATACAGTGAAGTAATCCTAAAAAAATTAGAAGTTCTAGGATTTATTATTGGTGGGTACAATCTTAACATAAGACACAGAAAGAAAACTGCAAAATCTCTAAGACAAAGTAGTAAAGGAAAGCAAGATGAGAAGATTAATCATTATTTGTAACATGATAGAACACTGTCATTAGCAAGAGGAACAGTCCAAAATGTAAGCTACATAGAGAGATATTGGAATCAGACCAGTACAAAAATTTAAGTATCAAGAGTCTTATAACAGATGATGAAAAATATAATGCAGAAAATTGAATGTGCATTGGAATGGCAAAAAAATGCTTTCCAATATAACTACAGAAAGAAATAGAAAATGTTCATTAGAAAATAGTGCTGAACTATGTAATATCAATCCTTTTGCATGGCAGTGAATGCTGGACGCTTTCCTCACAGGTTGAAGAGAATACTTGAGGCAACAGATGTGATTCTACAGGAGGAGGCTGAGAATATCATGGATAGAACATGTAAGCAATAAGGAAATTTTAAGAAAAGTGAAAACAAAAGGGAAACTTATACTTACTCAGAAATAGTTGACATTTCTGGAATATGTAATGAGGAAAGATGGCTTGGAAAATTTGCCACATACAGGATATTGAAGATGAGAGGGGAAATGACAAGTAAGCTATCTGATGAACTTGGGTAAATAGATGGCAGAACAGGGAAGGATAAGGAAAAATATTGCTGAGAACTACAAAAGATCAGAATTCACCCACATCTTAAAGTATCATGGCACAGAAGAAGAATATGAAAATCAGCTCAACAGACGCACTGGGTTTTCAAAAGGAGGCCAATCTGGGAATCCAGATAAAGTTATTAAATACATTTTCCTAAACATTAGTTTGATATAAATGGCAGGTATCTATATTTTAACAAATTCTTTATTGTTCTGTATTATAATTTTTTATATATCAGACGAAAGATGCTCAGTTGAATGACAAAAAAGTACTATGTAATGTGTTTTGTCCGTCAGACAAGATGGCTTTTATTGATGGAATCAGATATATAGGGGGAATTAAACATTGAGAGAAAGTCTCAAGATGTCTAGAGACAATTTTGATTTTTGCTGTCTGATGTGTGTAGGTAGCAGCCTACTACTTTTGTTTGAATTAAATGTAAATTTACTGTTGAAGATTCAGAAATTAATGCACTTTTTATACATTTTTTTTCCTTAAATTACTGTCATGAATATCACAAGAAATACATAGGTGGAACTTTAAATTAAATATATATTAACACAAAATGGAGCATTTGTACAACACACTCAGTGTATATTAGTCATTGTAATGGGATTAGTAGAACAAGTCGTATTAGTACTCAAAGTAACCACTTGGCAGCAGTGGCAGGCCTTTCAATTGTAAAGACAGTTATACAGTATATAAAGTATGATACATTAGCGTGTGCATGAGAAAGTAGCTGTGAGAAATCTATTGTTATTTTGATTGATATATTAATTGTTCTGTCCTCTTCGTGGCATTTGAAGCAAAAGGGAAGTATATAAAGGAAGTGTACAAACTTAAGTATCAGTGACAAATTAGAGCTTCTTAGGAAGTTAGAGACTGGATGTTGCAAAAGTGTGTGAGGAGTATGGTGTAAAACACTGTTACAAGGAACTGGAAGAAGTTGTGTACAATTGGTACATTCAACACCAGTTACCAAGTTCTTTCTGTGGAGGAAATAGCAGAATCAGTTCTGGCTGGTGATGATTCACTTCAGAGTTCCAGTGACTCAGAGGTGGTAGTGAAACCAAAAATGTCTCATGTACAAGATTCCATTGACACTCTTACAATTATTGATACAGCAGATAATCCTTCCATTCAAGCTTATTATCAACACCTCCGCACATTAAGAGAATTAATAATTCGTAAACAGTATAAGTGTGGAAAGCAATTAAAGTTGGATTCATTTGTTAGGCCCAAACCCACCCCAACTATCTCTCCAACACCTGGCCAGAGCACCCCAAGCACCAGCACGAACAAATACCTGTAGTAGCTACCAGCAGTGCTTTAGAGGAGCTTTATAGCTTCTTTGACTTTATGCAAAATTTATACAAAAAAGGAAATGTGTCAACAAAAGATCTGTTTGCATCCAGAAAAGAAAACACTTTGAACACAAGAAAAATTAAATAAAATGCTTAATTGCAGTACCTTGTGAGTCTGTTTTAATGAAATGTGTGTATATATATATATATATATATATATATATATATATATATATATTTCTGAGTATTCCATGATGAATTTTCATCCAGGTTCATACATTTTAATTGTTAAAAATTGGGATGTTTAAATAAAACAGTAATTAAAAACAAAAGCCGTAACCAGCTGAATGAAACCAGCCATCTAGGCTGTACATCTAGATATCAGATGCCAGAATTTTAAAGTTAGTCCTGCATCTTCAATGTTTCTCTTGGCGTTAAATTATAATCAGCTTATCTATCTAATATATATGACTAGCCAAATTACCTGTGCCTAGCTATTTTTTCTTTTTTTTTTTTTTTTTTTTTTTTTTTTTTTGTAAGAAAATGATGACTGATTTTAAATCATTGTTATAATTTGTGGAGAAAACTCATGCATTCCAATATTACTCAGTGACCTTGTTGATGTGACCTCCATCTTCTGTCTTTCTCCTATGTTTTGGATAGCAGTCATTCCTTTGTTCAAATTTA
This sequence comes from Acanthosepion esculentum, assembly GCA_964036315.1. Classification (NCBI taxonomy): domain Eukaryota; kingdom Metazoa; phylum Mollusca; class Cephalopoda; order Sepiida; family Sepiidae; genus Acanthosepion; species Acanthosepion esculentum. The sequence goes on from OZ038505.1 coordinate 79,112,492, forward strand.
AATCAAACAGAAAAATTTTCAGTGGTGGGGTTCGTGCAAAAACCGCTTGATCTGACCCCTTTGATATGTATTTGATGCAATACCTGATTGAATGAATTGATAAGCAGATTTCAATATTGATATGACATTTGAATTGTCGCAACAACTGTATTGTAAGGCACTACCCACTGGTGATTTAATTCTCAATTTGACGTACATATTGTCTCATTTTGATCTTGCGATGTGACCTCCATCTTCTGGCTTTTTCATTCTATATTTTGGATAGGAGTCATTAACTTGTTTAAATTTATTTTTAATTTAAATCAAAGTGAAAAAAATTTCAGTGGATGGTTTATTCTCTGCTGGGATACCCTTTGAATAAAATGAAATGTACTTATCCAAGTACTCAGGGTAAGGTTTTTTCAGAATATATATGTTTCTGGGGGTCTGTCTCCAAAACCCTAGGTGGAATCTGACAACAGAAGCTACGACTTTATGTATATAGATTCCATGAATAAAAACATTACTTCATCTGCAAAAGTCCTTTTGAAGAATGAAACATGTTGCATAGGATTTTTTTTTTTTTTCTTTAATATCATATCTTTATTATTAAAAAAATCTTTTTGCAGCTGGCTTCGGGAATGCACGCAGTAATACCAGTATATTTGGTCAGCCACGAGCCCCATTGACCAGTTCTGGTTTATTTGGCCAACCAAGTAAGCCCTTATTCGCAAATCAATCAGATTCCTCAAGCTTTACTTTTGGTACAAACACAAATACTGGTTCCTTGTTTGGGGCAAATCAACAACAGAACAAGGTAAGATATTTGTTGCCTGATTTGTAATCCCAGTGTCCTTAATCAGTAAATACCTGTCTGTTTCAGCCAAGTTTTGCTTTTAACTTATAGTAATCTTAATAATTGGATTCCTTTTTATTAAACTTGTATTTGTCTTGTCATCTTTATCAGTCACATGACCAGGTGTGGTTATAGTCACTAAGCATCTGACCAGTGTCCAAATGACTTTGTAGGTGTTTATTATTTTGTAACGCGTCTTTGTCCAAGTAAACCTGGTGGAGCCCATCTCTCACCAGTCAGCCCACAGCCACTGTTCTCCAACTTGTGGGCTTATCTTGGTCACAGTCATGTGGCTGTTGATTCCACTGAGGGTAACCCTCTGACCTGGCTGTTGATTTCAGTGGAGAAGCTCTCAACCCAGTGATTCCATCACATCACCACTCTGGATATACTGTCAGTAGTTTAGTCCCATAGCCTACTGCTGATCAAATTTGCTGTTCTTACTGATCTCTTAACTGATGAGAACCTCAAGCTCTACACATTGAGTGTCCTGCATAGTTTGGTGTCCGAGACAATTGTTTAGTATGAGTAAAATTCTAACCCAGAACAAAAAGCAAATGATTGTTGAAACTTGTTTTTTCATCATAACTATTATTAACCTGAAAATTTTTAAAATATACAAATTAGATACACCATTCTTATTTTTGTCAATTTTTTTTGTATTTATTGAGTCAGAAATTGATTTATCACCTTTATTCCTTGAATATTGCTACATTTCATTTAATTATATATTTGATATTATTTGCATTGACTTGTTTCCTTTTATCCTGCAGCTCGTTGATATCTTTTTAATAAAATTCAGACGGTTTTCATGTGCAAAAGTTTTAGAACTCACGAATTTGGTTCTCATTAGAGAAAGCTTTTTCCTATCAAAGTGTTTTGTAGCAGTTGAAAAATATAATCAGTTGGCCCAAGGTCTGTTTAATATGCCAGGTGGGGTAGAACAGACCAATTCAGTTTTAAAGTTTGTTTTTTTTTGTTTTTTTTTCCCTTTTATTATACTTAATGTATGTAGCCTTGCATTTTCATGGAGGAAGAACATATTTTTCTACTGTCAAGCACAGGGTGCTGTTCGACCAAACTTTTATGAACACATTGCAGCTGCATTTAGTGTTTCATTGTATTTTAAGAACTTTTATGAATAATACCCTAATAATCCAACCACACACGAAATATTACCTTCCTTTCATGTAGTTCAGATTTTGAGGTTGGTTTTGGAAATTTATCTTTGTAAAATCCACTGTGAACATTTTCAACACTTGTTATGATATATCTAAGGAATGGTTAGTTAGGATGACACATTTGTCATTATAATTGATTCTCCACATCAGAAATTAATTTTACATCACCCCTCATTCAATATGAAATGAACTTTGTTTTTGTTTATGCTTTGTGTCAGTTTTCTCATGTTATTATTTTATGCTGTTAAAATAAAAATTAAAAAAACAAACTGTCTTCATTTTGTAGGGATTATTTGGAAATACTACATCACAATCAAACTTGTTTGGGACCACAAATACCGCAACATTTGGTGCAAGTGCAACGGGTTTTGGCACCAATTCAACGGTAATTTTCCATGATTTGTAATTATTTTTGATACCAATGTTTGCATTTCATTTAGTTATCCAGTTAGCCTGTTGTATGTATAATAATTTGTCTAAACTGGCATCTGTTTATCATAGACACACCAGATTTATCAGATTTTCTTCTATACATGCAATTTTTAAGTGTTTTTCTTTTTTTATTATACTATTTTACTAATGGTGACTTTTCTCTCATTCCGGAAACTCTTATATCTTTTTTATTTGAATGATAGCAAATTGTGTGTGTGTGTGTATATATATATATATATATATATATATATATATGAAGAAATATAGTTTTACGGTTATATATATACGAGTCAGTGGTGCATTGTGGGCAGTCCATTCTGACAGTTATTTTGGCGGGAGTGGTTTGTTTATTTTATTTTACTTGTTTTTTATTTATCTTTATTTTATATATTTTCGGTTTTTGATGTTTTAGTAATGTAAGAAATTTTTGAGAATAGTTCAGATCATTTATTTAATAGTTTGTTTTGGTCTGGGAAGGTAATTAAAGCTATTTTTTGTCCAATTTTTAGATTGATTGCTGTATTCTAACTTATTTTGGCAGAGGGAAGTTTTTTAATTTGTTTATTTTATTTATTCGGATTGATTATTTTTACTCGTTTTTGCTTATTTTTAATTTTTATTTATTCTAACGGTTATTTTAGTGGGAGCAGTTTATTTATTTGGATTAATTTATTTTACTTGTTTTTTCTTTATTTTTTATTTTGTATATTTTTATTGTTTTCGGCTTTCGATTTTTAAGTAATGCAAAAAAAATTTGGTTTGTTTATATGGCAGTTATAGTTATTTTTTTGTCCAATTTTTGGATTGATTATATATATATATTAATGCATGTTTCATTAAATAATATAGACAGGTGTTGTCTATTTATTTTAAGTAAGTTCCTTTCATATTGTCTGATAAGCTTAATCACATTATTGTTGAAAGTCGAAAGGAAAACACCATATTGATACATGTTTAAATCCAATCTAAGCTTTTGGCTTACATAAGCCATTAGGTTAATCATTGGCTCTGTGGGTGTTGAACACAAATGAGCAAGTGTCTGCAATAGGGATTGTCTAACTGCCCTATTAGACGGGTATCCTCGAATATGAGTGGCCAGCTATTATTATATGTAAGCAGCAATCCCTCTTTTATACAAATTTCATTAAAAATGACTGACAAGGCACTGCGGTTAAGTTAAATATTCTCATCTACATGTTAAAAGAAAAAAAAGGGGTCTAAAAAATAATGGAAGGATTATTTAAAAACCAAAATCTGACTCAATAACATCAACTATGAACATAGCCACAATGTGCTGACTGTGTTTGGGAAATAAAATATTCCTTTAACTAGATACATGCATAAAACAATCCATATATTGAGTTAAAAGTAAAAATAAAAATCTTTGATAATGGCTAAAAGTATAGCCAAAAGCAGTCAGACATACAGAACATTTGGACAATTTCTACATAATTTATGTCCAGAAAAAATAAAATTATAAGAATGCAAGAAAAATGAAATAAAATGCTTCACTGCAGTACCTTGTCAGTTGTTTTTTCTGAAACTTATAAAATCGTTGCACAATTGCTTGATTTTTCATTGTTTTTAATTTTCTAATTGGACAGAAACTTTTGCAATGATCCAATATAAAATTTAGTATGTTTCTTCCGAAATTTGATATAATTTTATTTTTGTTGGGTTGTTTGTTTTTTATGCTTAATGCTTTTAATATTTGCAGTTGATTTTCATGCTTATGTGATATTAACGCCTTTTGTGTTATTGATAAGGATTTGTTGGATTTCTTTTATTTTTCTATTGTGTTGGTTAGTGATATGTGATTTAATAAGAGCTGTTAGATATAAATGACACAATAACATGGTTGTGAAATCAATGTATGCATTGTTTGAATTTAAGAAGCATTCTCCAAGCAACCCAGTCATGCACAATATTGGTTTGAAGAAGTTTTGATTTTCTGTGTGTATTTGTCTTATAGCTGATGGTCATGGAGGTTTTTTATTTTTTGTAATAAATGAGGAGTTTAATTTATTTTTCTTCTTGATTAGATCTTTGTAATGGCAAATGACAGCTGAAAGTACTCGGACATCTGGCAATTTATGTTTAAGTATGTTCTTATGGCCACAGTATAAAACACTAGTTCCCATTTGATTGCCAATCAACATCTAGCCTGGTCAGATGAGTGATCATTTGTGAATACCAAGTGCTGGATGTATGGATGGTGTAATGGATAATGACTTATTGTTAATTGGAGAGACAAGCTTCAATTCTTGTTGTGTTCGTTATATTCACTTACATGCAAATATCCACGGAGAAAGGTATGAATTCACCATTTATCCACCTTAGTAAGACTTGTATCTCTAAAACCATTATCTCCCCACAAAAATGAAGTTGCATACAAAATATTTAGATTTCAGTATTAAGTAACCCATAGAGATGTTGATATGCTGTTAAACAAAAACTAACTTCAAATCTGTACTAGACATAAAAAAAAAAAAAATATTGACAGGTGCAATAAAAAAAGAATCCCTAACAAAGAACTTTAATTGGTTTTTAACCAAACTTGTATAAAGGGAAAATTGTTGCTCAAATACACTCAAATGAAGCATATATAGTGTACTCTAAATTTGTATAATCAGATGTTTAAATCAGTCTGTTGAGTGCCATATGTGCTAACAGTTAATTCTTGGCATGTTTATATGCAGTCATTATCTCCCCACACCTGTTTAGCAATTCTTCTTGGTTGGGGAATGTGGTTGTGTCCTATTTTTTTCAATGGACTTTCAGTGGAATTGATATAGATCTTGTCCAGGAGGCCGTTGAACTTCACAATAGTTCTACAGACTATATTCTAGTTTCTCAATCACCACTGAGAACAATCTTCTAATATTTTGAAATTGCAATTATAACCACTTTAAGATAAATTATCATTCAAAATTCTTCTGTTGTGTCTTTTGATTATTTTTTCAATGTTAGATATACAACTAATTTTAAGAGTATTTTTTTTATTAAAAATTCAATGTAACTTACAATCTTCAGGGAAGTGCGTTTTCAATATAACAAATGTTTTTGCCAATGTTTGTTTTTTACTCTTATAGATTGAGGTGTTATGCAAACCAAACTATATCTCTTCTAGCTTTTTTTTCATTTTTACGTCTTTTACTATTCTTTATATTTTAAACCACTTTATAATCCTTTTTTAATATTGTGAAATCTATTTGTGGTCGATGAAGTGTTCTGTGCTGTTACTGATTTGGCTGATGTATCGGGATAGTTAGAACTAATTTTGACATAATTCACTATTTAATTTTCTAAATGGAGTAACCATACCAATATTGAGGTCAAGTTTTATTGATGTACTTCTTTTAAATGGGTTTCTACTTCTGTATTTGAACCCTAATTCTTTGAATATATACACAATAGCTTTTCACTACATCAATCTTTTTCTACAGCTATTACTTTTTGTTATTGTGAGTCTGTCATTTTGATATAGACTATTGTCATCCATATTCACAGTTTTACCCACATTTTTCTAATAGTAAGTCTTATAAGTTATTTCTGTCCTACCAAATGATCCAGTAGGTACATCAAAATTTTCTTCACTCTTCTCCTCCTTCAGTCATACTTTCATGCATAATGGATTTACAACACTGTTTAAGGATGCAGACTTAATCTTGTTAGCTGGCAATTTTGATAGCCATACTTAGCAATTTATTAGTTATTGACAGTTGCCTGATGGTACTGGTTAACTTTAATGTCAATTCACAATATAATGCCCTTGTCAGATACTGCAATTTTACCTTCCCCTGTCTTCTTTTTTGATGTATTCACTAATCTGCAAATCGGTTTGTTATCAAAATCAGTCTCATCATCTTTGTCTACTCTAAATTTGTCTATTCTGACCAGAATATAGAAATTTGTAGTGCATCATAACATATCAGTCCTTATGATTGGACAAAGATTCTGATTGATGATTTTAACTTTGTTCAATGGCTCTTGAGCCCATTGAACAAAGTTAAAACAAATTACTTTCTTTCTTTTTTTTTTTTTTTTACTTTTTTATACTTTTTCCGTTATTATAATCTTTTATTACATTGAGCACTTTTTGTGAACTGCTATTTTTCAAAGCACAACAATATTAATCGACTGCTTTTGACCAACTTTAAAAAAAAAATATAGATTGAATTATTTCCAAATATTGTCTGTGTGGAACTCCAAGCTGTAATGGTCTGATCTAGTGAAACTAAAGAATGGAGCTCATTTGAACATTTACCATTGGAAATAACAATCAACAAAGTGATAGTGCATCCTTTTATTTCTCAAAAGAGAAAACTCAAGGTTCAATTAGTGATGATGAAATGATATTGGCTTTGTTTTACAGGTATTGAAAGTTTTTGAAAGCCCGTTTTTTTCCCCCTATTAAGCTGTTTGTGTTTGGTCAGCAAAGAGATCGGTTGTCAGGCTCAGAAAAATCTCAATTTTTGGAGGTGTTAGAATGTTAGTAAAAAGCAGAAAGATGGTAGAGAGTCTTGGGGATGCCTACATTGATTTCCTGGGCTTCAAAAAGAATGGCCATTTACAATGATTTTCATGGACATACCTGAGAAAAAGCAAATATCAAACCCAATTTATACTAAATTTGTGGCAATGTTTAATTATCCTCTGGTTTTCCTAGTTTATAAAGTATTTTTTTATAAAAACTGAGTCAGATAAACTCTGTAAATATCACCAACAGTTATTTATAATTATCATGATATAAATTGACTGATTACTTACATTATTTATTTTAATTAGAATAATTATGTACACATTTTATATTTTTGGATCACAAAATTTAAATTTGTTCTATGCTCAATATCTGATGACAGTTAAATGTTTTTCTTTTACTTTGCATTTTTGGAAAATTGTATTTATAAGGCTTTTTTCACGTTTAATTTTTTTAAAAACCTTTTATTTTATTGTGTAGTTCTTTGCCACATTCAAAGAAAATAAAATAAAATAAAATTAACTTAATTTTTCAGACACCAGGATTGTTTGGAAACAAATCTATGAACTTCAATACACCGAGCACAAATTCTTTTACATTTGGGCAAAATACTGGAAACAGTCTTTTCACTAAACCACAAACTTCAACATCGTTCCCTTTTGGAGCTAACACAAGTACACCTGGATTTGGTAAGTATCTGTGCCAACAATTTTGTAACAGAATCATTTTTTAAAAGAAATATATTTTCTCCTTGTTTCAAATTAAGTTTAGGCAAAAACCTTTCACTGGAAATGGATTTTTTTTCCTCAAGTGTATTTAAGGTAACTTATTAAAATTTTAAGCATTGATTATGATACAAGCACAAGTTCAAAAAGTAAGGTTCATATTTAAGATTATATTTCTTATTACAATATGATATTTAGTTGGTTCACATATTTAAGTAGGCATCCCTGGTTTTTTAAAGAGTGTAATTGACATCTACTGGTCTCGGTATTTGAGCACCTTTTAATAAAGAAAAGGTGCCCTTGGCAGGGTTCAAACGTTCGTTGTCCTAATATAGAGTGAAATCACCTACCTGGTATGCTCTAGCCCACTCGGTCACACGACTTGACAGCAAGACTAGGTTCAATTATACTTTTTTTTTAAATTCAATTCCTCTGGTTGGAACATTTCAAAGATTACATGTAACATGTTAACATTATTTGTTCCTGATGGAGTAGTGGGCTTATAGTTGTTTTGCAGATTCTTGCTGTTGTCATGAGTTTGATCTGCACTTGTGCCCTATACTACCAAGCTTTGTACTAGACAAAGCTTGGTGTCTCACTTTGGCTCAATGGTTAGCAAATTCATCTAGCAGAGTATTTGAACTGTAAAGTATTTAATTTATATTGGGTACTCCACATTTGTAACCGAAATGCCAAACTGTCTATCTTGTATAAACAAATGTTAAATCTATTCCATATTAAGAAGTACCAATTAGCAACAATGATTTCTAAGTTTTTGGCACTTGGTTGGAAGTTATAAAATTCCATTAGCAGACTGATATAAACATTCAGGTAAAATTGAGGCTAGTTGTGGACCACCTATTGTGTGGAGTGGGGCTGTTTCTTTTAGGTAGATGCTGTCTGTTAGAGTTGTCAGCTACATGTCATGATGTAAAGGTGGGCAGAGAGATGGTAGGGGAGTCAGTTCTTGTTGAAGGGAAAAGCTGATGACTGTCATGCCTGCAAGTGAAAACCCGAATAAACAACCAAATATATTGAAAACAGGGTTTGAGTTTTCATTTCTTACTGGAGTGTTAGTTTCAGCTTTCATTCCTCTTGTGAATATACAGTGAACCTTTCATTTCTCACTGTGGTGTTAATTACTGCCTTTTGTTTCTTTGTGAATGTGCAGTGGACCTTTCCTAGTTTTTGTCAACACCAATGCAAAACGAGAATAGTGATATAATATGGGGTACATGTCGGGTCAGTGAAATGCTGAGAGAAGGACCCCTCACAGTATAGTTACAAGAAATTTTAAAAAAATCCTCTCATCAAAACCACATAAATTATTTTGGCATCAACATATTTGGGAATGCTGATGAGCAATAGTTCTCACATGATAAATTACATATCATATAAATAGATGTATAGATTTTCATGTTTTGTGTGTGTTTAGTGATCACACAGTCTCTATCCAGCCTTTATCAAATTTCATTTTCAGAGTTTTTGAGATGTAGAACCAGTTTGTATATTGCTATTCTAAATTAAGAACTGTTAATGTGTCTGTAGCACTACAGGGTTTGGAATAAGCCCCCAAATAGATACTGTGTATATTTTTATTTATTCAAGAATAAATATATAAATTAACAGAAATTGATCAGACTTGAAATATTATTTCTGAAATGTGTTTAAATTAATTCAGTACCTGTTACTTTACTGATAGCAAAATGATTGAATTTTAAATCTAAATTGTTTGTTGTCTTAAAATACTACATTTAATAGAAATATATTCAGTTTAAATACAGAAGTCAATTTTATGACTTCAAAGGGCTTCACATTTGTGTACATATGTTTTCCTATTACACTGGTATTGTTACCAAACATAAAGGGAAATCAGCTCCCCCTGACAAAGATATCCATTACAATTTCCTTCAAATTGTCTGTGTGTATGTGTACATATATTTGTGTTCACACATGTATAACTTAATTCAATGACAGACCTAAAAATATTTTTGAGATTTAAAAAGAAAAAAAAATTATTTTTATTTTATTACTCAGCCCAGGTTAGAGTAGAAGAGGAATATATTATTTCAAACTGTCAAATTGTGTATGCATATATATGTGCTTGTGTAAACACATTAAATGGCACAAGCAAGTCAGTCATGCACAACACAATTATATGCATGTGCATCTATACATAGAAAGTTACATGCAGAGAGTGCTTCTTATTTACAAATATATTGAAATTGAAATGTAATTCATGAAGTTATTGATGAGAAATGTTTTTTAAAAAAATGTTCCCTTTAGTTTATTATATGAAACCATATTAACTACTAGTTTGTTTTTCTTTATCTTCCTTCAAAATTGTGGCACTCTTTGGTTAAGCATTACTTTTTTTTCTTTTTCTCTCTCCCTTTCTTTTTCTCTCTCTCTCTCTCTTCTTCTCTTCCTTTCTTTCTCCTGTGCTGCATTGCAAGGTAACACAAATTTTGGATTTGGAGGAGCTGGATTTGGTAGGTACCTTGAGTAGATAATCAATTGGTATTGTGCTCTTGATGTTGTTATTTAGAATTAATTTTGGCATCCACCCACACTATCAATTTCTTCCCCTCCCATTTCTTATTCTCCCCATTTCCTTTTTTTTTTTTTACCCCTTCTTTTTCTTCCTATCCACCTTTTTTTTAAACAAAAGTATTGGGTAAATGATTCTTTGTGCTTTTCCAGATAAAATTTCTTTCTTATATTGTATTTAGAAATACCTTGGTTACTAATACCATAATTTCTATCTGAATTTCTGGGATGTGAAGTTATCATTATTTGCATTCAGAATTCTGTCTGTATCATGAGACAATAACCTAATAAATTAAAGCAATGATTTACTATAAACTAACTGGTGAAGAGGGGAAAGACTAATTATATTGTAAAACTTATTGCACAAAGAAAATGACACACACACACACACACACACACATATATATATATATATATATATATATATATATATATATATATATGTGTAGTGTTGTCATCTTGTTTGATGCTAACTATGTCACTTATTGTTTTAGAGGTGGTGTTGATGGATTTTTTGTGTGTCCCCCCCATTCTGCATGGACCAGAGAAATATATCAAAAACATGTTCAAACTCATCCAATACCCAAATTATTTCCTACACAATGGTAAATGCAAAGCTTACAAAATCTGCAGTAGTAAAATACAAAACTCCACAAATAATAATAATCCTGACAGCTATAACAAAATTGAACAGGTATTCCTACCTACCAGCTCCATAACAGCCATTATTGAAAAAAAAAAATTATCCAACCTGGACATAAAATCATCAACACCATCTAAAACAATAAGAGATATAGATAGCATCAAATGAGATAGCAACAACAAAACACAGGAATATATAAAAAATAGACTTCACAAAATGCCCATATATTGTGTATTTGGGCAACAATCCCTCTTTTATACAAGTTTCATTAAAATGACTGACAGGATACAGTGGTTAAGGTTTTTATTCACTTTTTCTTGTGTTCTTATAATTTTCTTCTTTACTGGATGTAAATTATGTAGGAATTGTTCAAATGTTTTGTATGTCTGTGTGCTTTGGCTATACTTTTAGCCATTATTGAGGATTTTATTTTTACTTTTTACTGAATGTATGGATTGTTTTATGTATGTATCTAGAGTTCTAGGAATGTTTTATTTTCCAATGATTGTCAGCACATTGTCGATGTGTTTGTAGTTGATATTATTGAGTGTTGGCTTTTTCTTTTCTTATTAATAATGCTTCCATTATTTAAAAAAAATTACATGTGGATGAGGCTATCGTATTTGTATTATCAATAAGTATGTTGCGAATAGTTTGGTAGGCCTACATGTGTATTTAAATGAGACCTAATTGAGTTATTGTGAGAGAGATGTAATGCAAGTTTTCTTGTTAGGCATGTTGTAGTGTGTCCAATATAATTATGAATTTAGAGTGATCAGGAAAACAGTTCCTTAAGGGACATGTTAATTTGTAAATATTAGTTCTATGTAATTTGGATGTTGCAGGTGAGTTATTATTGACAATGAGGTTAACAGTTTAAAATTTTTATAGTAGATAATTAATTTAATTTTCTTGTTTTTGTCAGCTGGAGATTTGTATTTTTTTATGTTTCTAAGAAAATATTCATTTTGCTTCTAGTTACCATCATTTTATTTTTATAGAAAATGTTAATGTTATTGTTTTTCTGTATTTACATTGTTGCTAATGGTTACCTTAGAAAGAAAAAGTCTAATTTGGTGTTCTAAGAGGTGATTTTGAACACCATTATTAACTAGCATTTGTTTCACATTAAATTCCTTAAAGAAAAGCAGATGAGACGATGAATTCTCGTGTGTTCTCAAGAGGAAATTTTTTATAACTCCTATTTTATATCTGGGAAGGCATTGACTAGTAAAATTAAGGTGGCAAGAGTTTCTCGGATATAAAATAAGTGTTACAAAAAAATTCTGATGTGATATCTGAAAATATCGAAACTGCATAAAACCAAAGTCTCTAATAATAACTAACAATAGGTGAAAGTAGTCATTGGACAATTTATATTTTGAATGTGTACCAGAAAGCAAGAAAATTATCTGTAGTAAAGAAAAATAAATTTAAAAATACTTAAAGAATTTTTGTTGGTCTTTAACAAAACTTATTTAAATAAAAAATTTCTGCTAAATACACCTATATAAAAAAAACAGCAGAAAAATAAGCAACAAATCACACTCACACACACACACACACACACTCTCTCTTTCTCTCGTGTACATACACAGGCACACACTCAATAACAGGTTAACTGAAATGTCTGTCATTAGACTGTCATTTAGAATACCCAAAGATTGGCATCATTAAATGTAAAAACTTCCTTTTGAAGATGCTATATGACATAATCTAGGATCTAACATCTAAATCTTTTCAGCTTATTTGGTGAATGTTTGAGTGCTCTTAAATTTGAAAATTTTGAGTAGCTGTAAAATATATACTTGATGCAAAATAAAACCATCACATTTCTTTGTGAACTTCATCAAATGATGGGGGTGTGTGTGTGTATATATATATATATATATATATATATATATATATATATATATATATATATATATATAAGACATTTATATTATGTTTAACGTTCTTTTTATAGATACAAGTATTTAAGCAAATGCTCTGTTTTATAATAAACAGTATTAAATAACATTTACCGGCCTGAATGTTATTTAATACTGTTTATTATAAAACAGAGCATTTGCTTAAATACTTGTATCTATAAAAAGAACGTTAAACATAATATAAATGTCTTTAAATAAATTGTCGGACCTTGTCCAATTCTAAAATATATGACGTCATTTGTTTACATTTGATACGCTAGAGCAGATATGAATAGAAGAGATTCATGGAAGATTTAAGTTTAAAGATAGTAAAATCGACCTTGCTAACCAGACGCTCATCTGTGGCCAAACGGTTAAGGCACATCACGCGAAATGATGGTTCCGTATAGGATACAGGTTCGATTCCTGTCGGAGAGCGAAAATTTTCTATGAAAATTTCTCGGACATTCAGGCCAGTAAATGTTATTTAATACTGTTTATTATAAAACAGAGCATTTGCTTAAATACTTGTATCTATAAAAAGAACGTTAAACATAATATAAATGTCTTTAAATAAATTGTTGGACCTTGTCCAATTCTAAAATATATATATATATGCGCGCAAGGTGTGATGGGTAAATTGTCGCCATTTTTATGATTTTAATTTTATGCACGTGTGTTGTTTTTCTTTTGATTTTGTCAACTGCACAATACAATAGGGTCAGTTAGGTACCATCTGTGAGGAAATGAGCACTATGATGCAATTAACTCTGCCAGACATTTAGAAACAGCATGTGGTACTGCTTGGCATTCACACTGGAACCACCAATGCCAACATTTCAGAGTGTTTGGGTGTCAATCTGAATAAAGTGTAGAGGAAAATGTTCAATGAGCCTAATGGTGATTATGAAAGTTTTTTTGTGTGATCACTAGTGATGGTGACATTATCCCTCTGTCTTCCTATGGGGCCTCAGACTCAATATGGAGGTCTTCATCAATTACCTTGAGATGGTAGTGCTACCTGAGGTCAAGAGGGTAGTTGCTGGAAGACCTTATGTCTGGCAACAGGACTCTGCACCATGCCACACAAGCAGGAGAACCCAGTCATGGCTGTCAGCCAGTTTCTACAACCACATTACCCCTTATATCGAGTCACCTAACTCCACAGACTGCAACTCTCTTGATTATTATGTGTGGGGTGCAATTGAGCAAGAGACCAATAAAATTCCTTAAAGCACCAAAGATGAACTCGAGGCAAGGATTATGTCAGCATTCACTGACTTAAACAAGGAGACCATCCAGACGAGTTGCAGGAGATACTGAGGCTGTGGTTGAAACCAATGGTGATTTTATTGAATAAATTTACTCTAGTATTTCAAGATATTTTTGTGTAATTTTTGTAAATATATCTGTTAAAATGAGATGTCAGTGTTATTTTCCTTTTTGTATAATTTAGATGACAATTTATCTATTGCACCCTGTGTGTATGTGTGTGTTATATATTTATATGTATACCAAATCCGTAAGTGTTAGGTATTATTCCAAAGAAGTCTTTTTAATACAAAAATATTAAAAAGTCAAACCGATGAAGAGAGCTCAGTGTATGAATTTATATAAAGAGATACACATGTATATATATTTTTGTACGTATATAATAAATATATATATATATATATATATATATATTTCTGAGATGAGATATTGTTATTATTTACACTATTTACATTGTTTGGACTGTTGACCTCATCTTCATTGCCATATTCACAACGTTTTAGCCATTGTATGCTCTCGCCTTGATTGGAATTTCGTCCACTAGGATAGATTGTTCAGTTGCATGTGCTATAATTCTTTCGTTATCAGTTATCTCCCTTTAACTCGACTCCAAGTTTTTGTTCACCTCTGCTGTAACCTCATATTGATCTCACAACTCTGGGGTCAAGTCACTGAATTCAACCAATGCTTTTATCCACTAGGCCATGTGTGTATCCAGAAGAAGCATGGCACATGGAAGTAGAACAATCTATCCTGGTGAATGAAATAATGGGTTCAGTTCGAAATTCCAATCACCTGAAGAAAGCTGGAATATACAATGGACAAAACATTGAATATGGCAGTGAAGATGACAGTCTGAAAAATTTAAATTAGGTACCTCCACTAATGTGGTATACATGGGGTTTAAAATGAATTTTTAAAAATGAGAAATCTTTCTTGAAGCTTTCATTTTAGCTTCAATTGAAAGCTAAAGGATTTAAAATTTACTATTTCCAGTAAGCAAAATACTGTGGTGAATTTTAATCCGAAATTATATTGATTGGAAGTTTTTTTGTTTTTTTTTTTAATTTAAAAAAAATCGTCATTTTTGTCAGATTTGTAAACAAAAGTTAATTCTTGGTTTTAAAAAACCTGCAAAAAGAAAATATATACTTCTGAAATATTATTTGAGGAAAATTAGCAAGTTTAAAGTTAAATTAATCTGATTTGAAACAAATATTACTTCCTTATAGCATAAAATGTTGTTTTCAAACATTTCTTGACTACGGGGTCTTGTTTTTCTGATGTGTTAATTGATTTATTGACAACTGAACATATTCATAGTTAAGTATGGTGGAGTAGACAAAGTTTATAAGGGGGAACAGCCCTTAAAACACATGACCTCTTAATGATAGATTTATTGGTTTCTACATCCATACTTCAGAAATTCTGCATGTAATCATACATAGAAAAACAAATAAAAATTCTTTTAAAAATATTTGGGGGTCATTAGATTGTAATAAGCTTCCCAATATATGATTAGTAAATATAGTTTTGCTTAATAATATTTCCTAAGAGTTATCATAATGAAAATGAATTTTAGAAGATGTAAAATTCTTGTAAATTATTCAGTTTAAAATTTTGAAAAGTGAACACAAACCTGGTAAAAATTCATTTTTCATCAGACAATATTGTCTTTAATATATATGTCATAAAAGCAATTAAAAGCTTCTTTAATTAAATAATATCTTAATTTTATTGCGTTTTTTTATTATTCAATTCAGAACACTTTTGCTATGATGGGATCCAATTTTGTAAAAAAAAATTATGTGATTTAAATTCTCCAAAAAATTCCGCTTTTAACCGATTTAAAAATTGTTGAATTTCTCAAGTTTTCATAAAATTAAATAAGCTGCTGAAACACATGTTAATATATATATATATATATATATATATATATATATATATATTTACCAAGATTTTCTAATAAAAAAAAAAAAATTTCATTCATTTGTGCAAATTTCATGAAAATCTGGCAATTATTTGATTTTTCAAGAATTTCCAATTTAATGTGTCTGTCACTGCAAAAAAGAGGCTAAAATTTGCTATAACCGCAAGAAAAATAAGTTTTTTTAATCAA
The DNA here is from genome assembly GCA_964036315.1 of Acanthosepion esculentum. Taxonomy (NCBI): domain Eukaryota; kingdom Metazoa; phylum Mollusca; class Cephalopoda; order Sepiida; family Sepiidae; genus Acanthosepion; species Acanthosepion esculentum. The sequence goes on from OZ038505.1 coordinate 79,128,639, forward strand.
AATTTCAAATGTTCTAAAAAGGAGTAAAAAAAATTTAATTAAATAATCAAAAAATATGTTGATCTTCCTCTTAATAATAGTATTGACACATTACAATATACTGATTTTTTTTTTTTTTTTTTTTTTTTTTACAATCGCATGGAGGTACCTAATGTAAATAGTGTGTGTGTGTATACACACACACACACACACACACAAGCTTATATTTGTTTACACTCCTGCGTATATATTCATGGACACACTTCCACACATATTCATGTATGCACGCACACACACCCCATTTATGTACAGCAAACACACGCCGGTGTATTGAGGTATAGCGAAATACATGCGTATGTGTGTATGTATCATTTTTTTTTTTTTATTACTCGCTGAAAAATATAGTTCTCAATATTTTATTCATGAATATCAAACCATTTCTCGTGTGGTTCAGTGTTTGTGTGCTCCACTCATTTACGCAGGTCAAACCTACAGTCTGTTCATTACTTATTTCATAAACAAAATTTTCATTAATTACTTTGAGTTTTTTTTTTATCTTCTCTCTCTTTCCTGGTAAGTAATGCTTGATTCTGGTCCAACTTAGACTTTCTCACATTAAAGTCATAAATTTAATTCAACTCTATATTTAAGTTTGTAAAAATTGTCAAATACGTTTTTTTTTTTTTTTTTTCATGTTTTTCTTTTTAAATTGTATGTTAATTTTTTTTTGTTCATGTTTGAAGTCGTAAAATTTGAAATATTTATTCTTTGAATAAATGATGCTTTTAATTTCCTGTAAATAATCTTTGCAATAATTCAAGGTTGTTTATATAAAACTCTAGTTTTTTTTTTTTTTATATCAGAAGTTGATTGTATGTTGATCATAATATTAATCCATATGCGTACTTTTGTAATGATAGCATGCTTGTCTTGCAGATCACTTTGCTAGCAGATTGGCCATTGGCCAGGAACAAATAAGAGCACTGTCAGTGGTTTTTGAGATGTTGCATATGATGCTTTCAAAGTTTCATGATGCATTTGAGACTTTATTGTTGTGTGTTAAGACATGTTATGCATGAAATGAGGTGCTCTCTACTGATTTCATTATGAACAAGATTTTTCTGGCTGGGAGGTACTTTAGTTTTTCACCTGAGAAGAAAGAGTAGTGGCTTTCAAACTGGAATTATTGCCCAAATCCATAAATACTTTTGGAAATTTTCTATTAAGTAATCAAATGTAGCCGAAGGAGTCACCTCACATCTATTTTCTATAGTTGTCACCAGAAATCTATCGTTTTTTTATGCCTATCGCACAGTGGGCCCAGATGGGCTAAATTTGGAAATAGAGGTATGGTGATGTATAACTTGGCCCAATCTGTTTCTGATATGTGATTAATGTTTTTTTGGAAGTGTATGGCCAAGCTGAGTTTATAAAAGGTGAAATTTCTCAAATTGCTTGTTTGGAGTGGGATTTCCTTATTTGGGCATTGCCGTCTCAAGGTACAAAAATCGCTTTAATTTCAGTTTGGATAAAGATTAGTGGTTGGTTGAGAGCTTGTTGGAAGTGTATGATTATGGCCAATTCAATGGTATGATAAAAGTTTCAATTGTATAAAAAGTTGAAGATTAGGGCTGTATAGCATCAAAAAAGACATGTGTGTTCAGACAGACAGCAGGACAGTCATGTTAAATAAAATCCAAACTTTCTTCAAAACAAAGATCTGAGAAACTGCTATTCAGCAAAACACCAATAAAAATCTTTATAGTATGAAGTCATGCTAAAGTTTCAAAATGGCAATTTGGTGTACATCTTCAACAAGGCTGGCATACCACTTCTTTGGCAAATGTGAGTGTATGGCATGATCTGTGGTACCCCATTTTGTACATTACTTTTTTGGCTGACACTGAATTATAAGATTGGTGAAGACGGAACGTTCAAGGAGTCTTGACATGACATCAGTGAGCTGATCAACAGGAGAGATTTTCCTGGATAAAAACTGCAAGTAATTTCTCATGTCCTTGTTTACTTCCAAACATTTTTCAGACATGTTTCCAAGACCGTAACCATCATTCAAACAATCAGTTCTACAGACTTGTGTAGAGTTCCATGCAAAGTATGATTAATTCTTACCCATAGAAAGTTGTCACACAAATTGAAAGCAGTTGAGTCACAGATCTTTGAATTTTTCAATTCAACTTTACGTGAAGAAGATATAACCGAGAGGATTGTAGATAATTGACAATGGAGAAGGTTATTTCTGTGTTTCTGATCAGCTAACTTTTCTTTGGCTTCAATCACCTCTTCAGAGAAAGATCACCTTTCTTGTGGTCCATTAGTTGAAGTCTCACCTTTCCCATCAACTGTATGGACTCTGTCAAGATAACGTCCTGTTTCCTGGTGAATGGTCTCAAGAACTTGATCTTTGGATTTACGAATGGCGTCCCTAAGTGGTCCAGTTTTATCTATCCACTGCTGGTAGTCAATGTGACAATGATGCAGAACCTTCAGAAACCATGTTGTACTGTTGATGTAAGAGTGTGTGATGGTTATGCTTGTTTGATCAGATGTGAGAGGTTTTTGAGTTAAACCTTGATGAGTTTCAAAATCTCCACTCATTGTTTAGATCCCACCTTCTTCATCAACCAACTCTTCATACAATGCAAAGATGTCCTTAGCTGACATTTCAGTTGGAAAAACTATTTGAAACGTTCTCCCTATCAGTTCGGTCTTTTTGTTGACTCTTGTATAAAATACAGTCGGCTCCTCTCAAACCCAAATTCTTTTTTGAATTTCAAGTCTTTCATTGAATCGTGTATCACAGCTTTTATATCCCAATCTTTTTCACCAACACTAGCGCACACACACACCCCTTCTGCAGATAGTTCTTTTCAAGCCTCATTTGTTGTTGGAATTACTAAACTCAAAAGAAAAAGTTTCTTTTCCCCTGATAAGAAACAATGGTCTTAATGCTCTACTTGCATTGGGAGTATGGTTTTGCTACAGACATACAGTTGAGCTACCTTCATGTCTTTGACTTAGTTTCAGTGGAATGATGCCATACTGGGGCATGTTTCTCTTCACCTCAAGCATGCTTTTAGATTTCTAAACAACTTGTCCTGCTGCATCACCTCCATCTTTAAACACTAGGTTCTTCATTCAAACTCTTCTCTTGTGAATGTGAAACAAGACTCAACACAGATTCAATTATCATTTTTACCTGATCTTTATACTGAACAGTGACTCCTTTACCATCTAGAACTGAAGTGATAACAGACCCGAGTTTCTTTCTTCCTTCCTTCCAATAGTTCATTGACTTTGCAGTGAAACTCCCAAAGGAAATTAACATGAATGATTGACTTGAAGGAGGAATGTTTTGAAAATTCTGAGAGGTTTTAACCACTACATCTTTGGTATCGGTAACTTACAGATCTTAGCCATTTTTAGTGTATCTGATGAATTAGAGCAAGAAAATTGCTGTATTTTTAGTAAAATCAGACCAATTTTTGTGCCATATGGGTGAAAATCAGCCAAAATAATGAAAATTTTTATGTTTTCATCTATTTTGATGGTATTCTAAGGCAATTCATAGCTAATATCCTATCCGTAACCCCCAAATAATAATATTACAATCATTTTCATCCATTTGGAGCCTAAATTAGAATTCTAGCATACACATAAAATTTACCACTTAGATAAATTTATGGCCTTTGAAATAAACTTTGGTCTTGCATTAAAGAAGAAAGGGCTAAGAGTCATATGGGAAGCTGAAAAGATTCTAAATTGGTTTAGCCTGAATTTTTCAAAAAGTATATACTTTGGTATGTGAATCTTAGCCATTTTTGATATATTTGATGTTTCTGGCAAAAAAAAAAATAGTGCAATTTTGAGGAAAATCAGACCACATATTCTTGACAATTCTGATTTTACTTTGTCAAAATCTTAATGAATTCATTATGAATCAATGATTTTTCTAATCAGAATTCAATTACATGGTATTCAAAGTTATAAAAATGATACTAGCTGTATTTCCTCAGCTAACTATAACAGATTTTAGCCCATTCACTTATTAGGGTGATGTACCATTTAAAAATATGTGGTCAGGATATGGCCAAGAAATAGCTAAGATTTTATTCAGATTTCTGTAATTTTAAAATGACATAAAATCAGTTCTAGATATGCTAGAGACTTAATTGTTTTTTCAAAAATTTAATGTAGATTCATTTTATAAAGAAAGGTTTCAGAAAGAAATAACATGCTTTTTTGCCAATTTCCACCCTGGTCAAGTGTGTATCAGTTCTGTTAACCTTACATCTACCATTAATGAGGGACCATTATTATTTGGTGTGTTTCCCAGTCATGAATATTTGCTGTTAGTCAGGGATTTCTATATTGGAATATGAGTGGCCACACTGGCTAGTATAGTGATTTTAATACTAGTTAGCTATCCCTTCTCTTGTGATTTTGCACCAGACAAAACTTAGTACTGATTAAGTACTTTACATGACTAAAAAATGGATTATAATACAGGAAATTAAGAGAAATATAACTTTGTAGTTCCATGAATCAAAAGTTTATGCATATTGAATATAAAGATAGCCTATAACTTGTTTGGCTGTTATTGCTTTAATTGTGAAAAAACTTAGTACATCAATTTTTATTAAAGATTACTTAGAAGGTCTGGATTAAAGATCTTAATGAAAACTTGTTCGTTTCTTAAATGCAATAAATAGACAAGCATTATTAAATAAAGATTTGTGTTTTTAAAAAAATTGTTTTCTTTTATTACTTTCTTTTCACTTGTAATTTTCCGTTCATTTTCTAGGTAACAACACTGGAACAAGTCTTTTCAACAACAAAACATTCAACACAAATTCAGGACTCGGAAATAATCAATCAACTTTCAACTTTAATTCCAGTAACACACCAAACCTCTTTGGGAATCAGAAATCTTTTGGTGCATTTAATCTAAATGTAAATCCTAATCCGTGTAAGGGAGTCTCTTTTAATAATTTTCCAAATTATTCCAAGCAAAAAAAAAAAAAAGATATCACTCAAGAGATGGTTTATTTTTTTTTTCATTTGTACTTTTATCTTCTTTGTTGCTTGTTTGCCTCTTGCAATAGTATATATTTGTATCTAAAATATTTATAAATTATTTTTAACACTCTCTTCCTCACTAAAAACAGCGATTTCTTTTTGTTTATAAATATGAAAAACTGATAGAATACAAAAAAAGTAAGAATTTCTAAGACAAACCATTGCTATTATTATTCATTTTTGATTATTTTTCTTTATTTCCTTCTGTTGCTTTGTTGCAACTCTTGAATTATTGTATATCATAAATAGGCAGCGTAGATTGAAAATAAAGAATAGACTTCAATAATAATTTGCATCCATTATTTTTTAGCCTTTTTTACTCTGAGGGTCTTACAAACCACAAAGTGCCATTAAAATTTAGAAATATATATATTTTTTGTTCTATTGAAATGAGAAGTGTTAAGTAACATACACACATAGGGATAAATTCAATGTCTGTAGATGCAATCTTTTGCTAAAGTTTTCTTCTAAGATGTTCATTTTTGTAATGTTTGATTCATGCAATAAATATTCATCATTAAATTGACAATGACATTGCAGGGGAAAACAGAGATAACATCAGATTGTCACAAAAATATGCTTACCAGTAAAGGTAGTCAGTTCAGTATCCTACCAACACTATTTCATTTCAAACTGTGGAAGTCTATAGACTTGTTTTCCACTCTGAAGCCCTACCCCTCCTTAGATGCAATGTTGCAAACCTGTCGATAGTTCCCACTGTTTAGTTCTACTAATTCAGACTTTTATAGCCATAGCCATTTTACATCCATGGAGTTGCTACTTTGGCGAATAGATTCCTGCATGGATGGCACATAAAAGATGAGCAAAATAATCTTCACCTTCATTTTCTCCATATTCCAATTGTAAAGAGGAAGTTCTATGTACCCTACCCTAAGAGTTGCTACTCTGGGGGAATAGATTCCTGCATGGATTCTTCCCTGAACCCTACAATTTTCACTTTGAGTCAAAGGTCAATCATTATCTATACTAATTGGTAGATTCTATATCTACAAAGGATAGGAAGTTGTGGAGAATCATAACTACCTACATCCTGAAGGGACATGGCAAATAACAGATGATCAACATAATCTTCACTTCTTTCTTCCTCCTCCTAAAGTCCTACACCTCATTCAGTAATCCTCCACATTGAGGCTTTTGAGTCTTGTATAGAGTTAATTTTAGTATTTAAAAAAAATATTTAATACATTTTTATATGGAAAGCTTTCCCATGTTTCTATATTTAAATTATTATCCTAACATCTTCAAGCCAGATTCAATTTTTATTTATCCTCCTTATCCTCATAATCTTCACTTCTTTTTTCCTTTTACCTACTCTTACATTCATAACCACATACCACATCCATTGTCTTTATTTTAAGTGGCTTGAACCTTTTATTTGAACTTTACCAAAAATAAATAAAACTAGTCTATGTACATCTTTCCTGTAACAACATAAAAATAATGTAAAGCAGGCAATAAAATGTCAGTAACCTAAGTTTTCATAAAAAGGGGGAATGAGGAAAAGATTTAGAGAAACTAACAATTACAGGGATCTATTGAAGGCAAAGCAGGAAACGGCAAGTAATGTACCTAACAAGCTTCTGTAAATGTATGGTAGAACAGTGAGTAAAAAGACAAATGTTGCTAAGGAATAGGAAATTGTGCAGAGCTATGATCGGCCATGTTCTATTTTTGGTACTTTCCAAAATGTGGCAGTTACAATTTTTTTATATTTAATACTTTATTACAAGACCACTTTTCTGTGTTTCTTTCAGGTTTTGGTACAGGCCTTGGGACAGGTTCCAGCAATATGTTTAATCTTGGTGGCAATACTTCTACTCTTGGAAGGTGAGGCTTATTCCCCAACATCACCCAGTCTTTATATCGAATTTATATTTTTGCTTAACATTTGTTTTATTTTTATTTTTATTTACATTTACAGCAATACAATGTCTCTATCTGGAGCCACGTCTGACCAGGCCAACCTTCAGCAGCACTTAAAATTGTTGACGCATAATCCATATGGGGATTCGTCCTTGTTCATGAATTTGAATGATGTAAGTCTTTGAAGGTTTCAAGCATATATAGGCACACTAGTCACTATACATTGTCAGTATTTTTAGATGGTAGATTTTTTTAATCTTTTAAATCATAAGATGCCATTAAAAAAATCTAAGCAAGTAGAATTAAGTCAATTTGTAGACTCAAAATTCCTTAATATTTTGTATTTTAATTTCTTTTACCTTGTGTGTAAATATTTAGTCTGTTTCATAATATTTTAATAAATAAAATAACATACAATATAATAAATTGTTTCTGTCTCTAAGTCTGAATAATGTAAATAGTGTAAATAAATTGTTTATTCTTTAGGTTAATTGATATTCCACACTTACCTTTTTTTTTAAAATTATTTGGTGAGCTTAATTTGTTGCAAATTTTACTATATGATATTCTGCCAATTTATATATTTAGCACAAATGACTGATAATTATTTATGCTTTAACATTTTGTTTTGGTTATGCAGGATTTTCAAATTTGTAGAAGTATCAGAAATCTTCATGTTAATTTTGTAGTGTTGACTTTTGCTATTATGTATAGTGATTTATTTTCTATTTAATAATAACTACAACATTGATGATGATCTGTTTACTCCAACGTCCAGTGTTCAAGCATGCCTTTGTGTGCACGGATGTGCGTATGTGTAGAATGTTGTGGTTATTTGTCCTTTTTTCATTTTTTTCCCCCTCTTCACTTTACACTCACTCCTTAACCTTTTCTTTCTGGGGTTTTTTTTTCCACTTTTCTTTTTCTTTTTTCTTTTCTTTAAATTGTTGCCATTTGACTTCTGTTTTTTTTTTCTGGACAGGCTGTCGTTTTTATATCTACATTCACTTGTGTAATAATAGTTGCCTTATTTCCTAACTCTTTTGATAATCTCTTTCTTCCTGACTTTTCAATGTGAGCCTCAGTCATATGACCAGAGATGGTGAAAGTCTGTATCTGTTAGCTTTATTTTTGTACCCAAAATCTAAACAATGTATATATATTTTTTTTTAATTAAAATAGACTTTTTAATTAAAATAGACTTTTTAATTAAAATAGACTTTTTAATTAAAATAGACTTTTTAATTAAAATAGACTTTTAAATTAAAATAGACTTTTAAATCTGACATTATTTCTTATTGTAAGCATTGTTTTTAATGCGTACATATTTTCAAGTTAGCTCTGTTTTTTTTTTTTTTAAATGGTGAAATTAATGTCAACCAGTCTAGAAATAAAGATGTCCTTACTGGAGAAAATATGCCTAGCTTCTCAGCCTCTAGAATGGTTGACATTAATTTCACTGTTTAAAATAACAAAGGTATCAATTCGGACATGTGAAGCCACTAAAAATAATGTTTATAGTAATAAGATCTAATGTCAGATTAAAAATCCATTTAAATAAAAAAAGGTAATAATAGAAAATAAATTTTAATCTCTTCCTGAAATTCTACTTGTGATATTGCACATTACAGAAATGGCAACTAGTGATACTGAAGAAATTTATTGCATTGTTTCAGAGCAAAGTAAAGACTGAAGATATTTTGAAACCAACAAATCCTACAGCCCAGAAAGCTGTACTCCAATATAAAGTAAGTGCAAGGCCAATGGCAAAAGTCAAGCCAAAGTCCCTACTGCCATTAATATCAGGAAAAAAGGTAAGACTTTTTTCTTTCTTATTATTCTTCAGGGTCAGGGGTGGGGTAACCTTAAAGAAAATCAAACATAAATAATGACTAAGATCTTGAGTATTGTTTTATTAGATTTCTATTTTTATATCAATTAAGATATAATGTACATGACATTAAGTCCTACCAGTTTTTGAGTCTTGTCAGTGTAAGCAGAATAAGTTGTCTTGTTTGCGTATGATAATTTACACTACTAGTCCTATTCTAGAGAAAAGTAAAATGTAATGGTGGTTTTTATTGATAATAAAAATTCAACAATAAATTATATTAAATAATTTTGTAATGTTTTTATTCCAATAAGAATTAAATTATTTTGACTTCAATATATTTCCTTAAAATTTTTTTTTAGCCCTGTTTAACTAATTTTTAATGTAAAATGTCAACAATGATTATTACGAACACTGCAGAAAATAAGATCATAACTAATGTTGCTGGGTCTAAAATTATAGTATTCAATGAAAATTGAAAAAAAAAATTTTTTAAACTAAACTTTAAAAATTTAAGGAAATTTTTCTTTTGCTTCTGCTAATTTAAAAAAGGTTATTTTTAGTAGCCAAGTTTATATTTAAATTACTTAGATAAAAGAGTTGCAATATTTATTAGAATATAAAAATTTATGCAAATTACATGTTATCACTTGGGTTGTAAACACAATTTGTTAGTGTTTTATATATATATATATATATATATATGCTAATTGTAAACTTTGGTATATTTTTTTCTGTTTCAAATGTATATTTTCAGACTTAATGCCATTTATCTTTTTATCTGTGCTATGCAGAGCTTATTTTCAGTTATCAATTTTTTTTCCCCTCCCTTCTAGACACAGATGTTTGATGGGTTAGATGACGAAGATGACTTTGGATTCAACAGTGATGATTTTACTCCAAAGAAAAACATAAAAAAACTTGTCATCAAGAACAGTGGATCAGCTTCAAAAGTAATATCCAAAATACAAGATAAAAATATCATGAACAATAACAATGACAGGTAATTTTAAATCCTCTTATTTTCCACAAAAAAAATAAAGAAAATATTAATTATCTCATGAATGTACAATTAAAAAAAAAAAAAAAGGCTCTTAGTGTGAAATTGAAACAGTATCAAGGAAAACTTGGTGGGTTTGTTTTGCATGTACAAAATTGTCTGTAGTAAGTTTTCAAGAGTTGTTTGCTGCTTATGTGGTATCATCACCATCAAAATACGAGTTTGGTATCTCAGGGTTTGTTTTTTTTCCTTCCCAGTATCATCTTCAATGAAAATTCAAATTTAATAAATAGAATTATTTAAACAGTTTTTGTTTCTTTGTACATTTAACCAAGTTACCATTAGTAACAATTTTATCTTTATTTTTCAGTAGCTTACTCCACAGTCCATCACTCAATGAAAGTGGCGTGTAAGTAAAACTTTATTAATGAGTGACATTCACATAAAGTTAAAAAACTGAATCATACAGTTTGTGTTTGTTTCCACAAATAAAAAATAAAAAAGAAGATATTGCTTGTATCTGTCATCTCATTAAGTGTAGTCTTTTTATTTGTTCTAGATGCAACAGCTGTGGCCATTCAGTGTCACTATAGTACAGTATAGATAAAAAAGGGTTCACTAATAGCAAAGGTAAAAAGCTGGACTAACTGATAGCTGTGAGATGGTTTACTACATTGCCTGTAAACATGCTTTTCTCCAGCTGACCCCCATAACCCCACATTTTGTCTATTCTCATTGGCATGCAAAAAAAACAGAAATCCATCATATATTCACAAAGAAACAAAAGGTGGTAATTAACATCATTGTGAAAATGGAAGACTCTAACTCGATATATCCAATTGTTTATTCACTACTTGTAGGGTGTGGGTAAGTAGATAGGTGATATATGGGACAACTTCTGTCATAAGAGACTAATGTATCAGCTTTTCCCTTCAACCAGCAAGAACTCGGGCTCTATCGACATTACAATACATGGCTGGCAAATATTTCTCTCTCTCTATTTCTCTCTCTGACTGTTTATATAAGCCTTTGAACAGAAATTTGGAACTTCTGACAAAGTACCACTTTTGGTCAAGTGAGTGGCTGTTTTGGAGATCCCAGTTCGGTGACTTTACTGTTCATAAAAAAACACAAAATTTAAGACTGGGATAAAATTATGTACCATCCTTTTCTATGTGGGTGTTCCAATCACAGCTATTCTGTCACTTGCCCACTAATGTCAAGTCAATTCAATAACTTGCTTACTAATCTTTGTGGTGTGTTCTCTGTGTGTTGAGGGCTTACTTTCTCCATCACTCACATCTGTAAAATGAGTCAGTTGTATGCCATAACATGCAAAAAAATAAAATAGAATAAATTAAACGAGGGTGTTAGTGCAGTTTTCATTCATCATTATATTATTATTATTATTTTTTATTTTTTTTATTTTACAAGTATTTTTGAGAACCTTAGGATAAAAGAATATGGCTTTGGTGTTTCAATGAAAGTAAACTATTGATCTGATGTTTTTTTTTTTTTTTTTTTTTGTTTTTTTTTTAATATCTCTTGACTAAAAATAGAACCTGGGGTACTGTTGGTGAAGGCCCTCCTGAGAGAGAATCAGGTTGTGACTCCTGTGAACCATCAATAGTGACAGTTGCCCTTAATTGTTATTGCTAGCTGAAATCTTTGCCAATCAGCCCTAGACTGACTGGAATAAAGGATTTGTCATTTGAGGCTTAACAATAAAACTTGAAAAATTTCATGGATTTCCAGTTTTTAATTTTCTGATGAGTCAATTCTTAATTATTGAACGATGTTCCTTGCAATTTCCATGGCTGTAAAATGCCCTTAGAAATTCCACTATAGTATATTTTAGCTTAAGAACTTTTGCCAAATATGAGAAACAATTGTTTTATTCTTTTATATCCAATTGTTGTTAATTCTTTCTTTGTGGGATTAGCGCCTGATTTATATTTAATTAATAATGAATAATTACCAATGGAAGTTAAATAATATTGAAAATGATAGATTAGATACATAGAATTATAAAAGATGAAAAATAATGTCCATTTTGCTGTTAGAATTTCTTTTCTTTTTTTTTCCTTTCCCTTGTTTTCTCACTTTTTTCTTGTTTAGTTCCATTTCATTAAAGCAAATGTTAAGTGTCTTAATAGCATTATTGCTGCTGCTTTCTTCGGTTTCATTCTTCCCGGCATTTGTAGAATTCAAGAACATGATTGATTTGCACTATGTTGAGATGTCCTTTTAGCATATTTCCTATGTACAAATCTCATTTACTTGTTCAGATATATTAATGTTTTAAATCAGCCATTGTTTTTATGAATGAGGATTTCTCTGCCAATGATTATTCCTTATATTTTTTTCTCAGTTATGTTTTGATGATGCTCATGTAAAAGAAGTCAAATGTCAACAAGAAAATAATTTTTCTTTATCTAACTAGTTTTCACTCCTACATTTTTTTTTTTTTTTGAGATGTCAATCATTTATGTAAAATTGAGCAAATCTTTATTATAAAATATAAGAGCTGATTCTGTCTGTCACACTGTGAGAATTTGCATATAACAATGTAATGTATATCCAGGTCTGTTGTGCATGAATGACTTTCATGTGCTTGTACCATTTAATATATATTCATGCACATCCACACACAATTTGACAGAGTTTAAAATAAGTCATTAAAGTACATTTCCTACCCACTCAGTTTGGACAACCCCCTACCTTATAGAAGGTGTTACTAAAATGACTTCAAATGGGTCACACATTTCAGTTTATACTCTTTTCCTCTTAGTCAGGGGTTGTTGCTAGACAGGGAAATTAGCTTTTGCGACTCAGATGTTTATTCCAGTTTAATTCTGCAGAGATGGCTACAAAATAAACCATCAGTTTATTACTTATGGCTTCACATTTAATCTGAAAAGTCTATTCAGATATGAAATAAAAAAGCACATATAAGGCCCTCTGGTTTTCCATTTCAATCTTTCCTTAATTCTGTTTCCACTTTTGGTAAATTCCATTTTTTCCAGTTTTTACTTTTGGGAAATTTCATTTTTTCCATTTTATAGTATTTTATGAGAAATTTTCAATACATAATGCTATAATTATTATTAAAACTGAAACCAAAAAACATAATTCAAATTTTATTCCATATAAAGAAATAGCAAATATCTACAAATCTTTTTTTTAAATTTTGAAATTCAAGTCCAAAAATAAATTGTATGTAAAAATAAAAAATGACTAGATAATAAAACAATGGAATGTCATGAGTGACCCCCCCCCCAAAAAAAAACACATTGTTAAAAAAAGACTTTTTTTTCTACCTTTTTCAGGCACATAATTTCTATTTTAATTGTTCAATGTTAAGGAAATTTTTGCAAGGATTAATTTCCCTTCCTGTTTAGCAACAACCCCTGCGTAACAGCTGAAATATGTGACCCTTTGAAAACATTTTTATGACTTCTAATTAATGTAATATTTTAAATGTTTTAATAAAACAATTTATAGTTGAAACTTGATCAACTTGCTGTATGGGGAACCAAAATAGTTTTCTATTTAAAGGAATGGTTAAAGAACACTTTTGTAAAAATAGCTCTTCCTATCAAATTTTTACAAATATTTCATTTTCACTAGAATTAATAATTACTTGGTAGTGTTCTGGTGATTGTTTTTAAACATTGGTGTAATCCTTTGTTCTATGCATAAATAAATTGTACAGACTAAAATTTGTAATTACAGGCTACGTCGTGGGAAAGATGATGAAAATCCATTTGTAGAATTATTTGATCAGTCTGTATCTCTGTAAGTATTAATTTATTTTATTTGTGTGCACACATTTTCTTAAAATCTCCTACTAAAAGAACTTATATTTTTTCTTTTCAGTGAAAAAAATTTGGAGCTGTCTTCGATAACTGTGGATTCCTGTCCTGATGAGGCTCAAGATAGCTTATCAAAACCTGATGGAGAGTCGGAAGTAAGTTTGTTTACACAACAATTGCTTCTAATTTATGACTGTATAAAATTCATTTGTGGCACTACAACTGTGATTGAAACACTCAAATAGAGGATGGTAAATGATTTTATCTTTTACTCTGAAGTGTTCTTTTATAACTAGCAGTAAAGTCTGGAAAATAGCCACCCACTTGACTAAAAGTGAATAAAACAATAGATAATTAAATGAAAACTTTTGGAATCAAAGGCACTTCACTAGACATTGGAAAGTTCCATTCACAGACTAATATAAACTTTGTTGGGATTGAAGTTAATTCTGGACTTCCCATTGGTAGGTGCATGCTGTCTGTTGAAAGAGTTTCCAGCTGTAACTTGTAATAAAAGATAGGCAGAAAGGTTTTGGGAGAGTCAGAGTACAATGCTGGTTGAAGGGAAAATTTATTCATTTGTCTAACATAGCATACTTAGTAGAAGTTGTCCCTTATGTATTATGTGTCCTCTATCTAACCCTCACCCTCCCAATCATGCAGTTGAACCCCTGAATAAACAACTGAATATATTGGGTTTGAAGCTTTATTTCTCACCTTGACTTTAATTATCTCCTTTTTGTTTTTTTGTGATCATACAATGTATGTTTTTTGAAACTTGTGTACACGGATGTGAATGAGAATAAATGTAAGATGGGATCACATGTCAGGTCATTGAAGAGCTGAGTAAAGGAACCTGTTGTTGCATGATTACACATTTAGACACTTTCAAAATTTGCTTTAATGATTTGCTATTTTTGTGCTAATTTAATTTCATAAAAAAATAATCATTACTTAGCTTGTGTCTAGTCTGGCACAAGATCACAAAAGACTATCCAATGAGAATTTCACTTTATAGCAGTAGCTTGCCAACATTTATAGTAAGGCAATCCTTACTAGGAGTCCTACCAGGATTTGTCATCAGAGGGCACAATCTTAACAACATAATATATACAGTTGACACTGATGATGGCAGACACAGAAAGAAAATTGCAGGACCTCCTAGACAATGTGGCAAAGGGAAGCTGAAAGGACTTTTTTGTTTTTCACCTTATACAAGGCCCAAGGGCCATGATGCTAGAAGGCTATTGAGGGCAGTTGTATGAGTGGTAAGAGTAAGATATGTGTGAAAGATAATGATTAACTTTAAACTTGAAGAGGTTAAGATTGTATTGGTTGGGAAAAATAACAGTTCTTGCAAAGAAGCTATCAAAGGAATATGAAGGGAGGTTCATTTCAATATACACAGCCTAGCGAGTCTTAGCGATTAGTTAGGAACTAAGAAATGTGGCTCATCTGAACATTTTCCATAGAGACAGACTAGAAAGAGGCAACATTTCATTTGTGAAGAAAATGGGGTTGTAAAACAATTCATTACTCACAAGGCGACATTTTTGGATTCTATCAAAACTGGAAAGTGAAGACTGTGTAGCTCTAGATATGGCAGCAGTACTTTCCATCAGCTTTAGCAATGAATTGTAGATATACAAGTCCCAATTGAGATCTGGGTTGAGATTTAGTGGCAATGGGTCTCCTTAAGAGGGCACCAATGCATTGTGTTAGACGTAACTTCAGAGTTTATTTGGTGATGATGGAATGTTACAAGTTTGTTTTTTGAGGTACTGAATGCGACCAGCCAGTTGCATACACCCCCCCCCCTCCGGGTATTGACTTGTTAAAAGTAGGACTGATGAGCAACTGGAAGAAAACAAATGTATAGTTGTTAGCAAGTGAAACAACCCAAGATGTGAGTTACGGATTGAAGATGTCAAAATCAGGCAAGGAAGGGCAGAAGTTTAAATATCTGGGAAGTATTTTAACAGATGACTGCAAATGTGATGTTGAAATCCAAATGTCCATTAGAATAGTGAAAGACGTTTTCCAAAAAACTACATAAAATATTAAGAAATAAAAAAATTTAAATTAGGAACAGGAAAAAGTACTGAATTGCTATGTAATATCAATCCTATAAGGCAGCAAATGCTAGACAGTTCCCTCACAAATGAAGAGTAGACTTGAGACAATGGAGATGTGGTTCTACAGAAGGATGCTGAGAATAATGTGGATGGAGCATGTAAGCAACAAAATTGTTTTAAGGGAAATGGAAACAAAAAGAACACTTGCTCTTAGAAAAGGTCAGTTGACAATGAGGAAAGAGGGCTTGGAGAATTTACCACCCACAAGACATATTAAGGGCAAGAAGGAAACGGCTAGTAACCTACCTAATGAGCTTGTGTAAATGAATGGCAGAACAAGGAATAGGTGGGATGGTAAAAAGACAAACATTGCTGAGAGCTACAAAGAATCAGGTGTTGTAGAGAGCCATGATTACCTATATCCTGAAGGGACATGGCACATAGAAGAACTTAGTAGGCTAAGCTGAGATAGTAGTGGCATCCATTTTTGCATCCAGAAATTAGCTGTTATTAAATTTTGCAGGGACCACCAGCACCACCTCCCCATCCAGCTAATATTGTATTAACACGGCCTGGGTACTACACTCTACCTAGTCTGGAGGAACTTGCTGATTTTGTTGATGAGAATGGTAACTGCTTTGTAAAAGACTTCACTATTGGACGTGAAGGATATGGAAGTGTATATTTCCCAGGCATGACCAACATAACTGGTATGAATTTTGATGAAATTGGTAAGTCTTTATCTTTTTGTTGTTAATATTACACATTTAAATTGTATTTGTTGTTTGTTTTTTCACTGAGTATCAAGTGATAGTAAATCATTTACATTATTCGGACTATTGTTCTCATCTTTATTACAATGTTTTGGCCATTGTACGCTCTGGCCTTCTTCAGGTGGTTGGAATATCGAACTGAACACTTTATTTTGTCCACTGGTTAGACTGTTCTAGTTCCACGTGCCTTGTCTAATGGAGATCAGTTATCTCCTGTTAATTTCTCTCTCCAAGTTCTCCACTGTCTTAACTGGGTATTGAACTCACACTCTTTGGGTCCCATCACTGGATCTAACTAAGGCCTTTATCCACTGTGCCATGTGTCATTTTTTTGTTTTGTTTCCCTATTGCAATTTAACTGCTTTTGTATACTGCTATATTTTTTTCATCATTTCTTGATTTTAATGTTAAACTATATTTTCGATCATGTTAGGTTATTAGGTAAATAGTAATTTATAAATTCGGAGTATAATAAGCTTTAATAAAAGTCCAAGTTATTTTCTTTCATCTATCTTTTCCACAGCTACTAAACTTTTTGATATTTGTTTATTTATCCTTGTACAATCCTTCTGTCTGCCCGCTCAATGTATATATGGCCAGCAATCCTGCTCTAATTCAGCTTTGTTAAAAATGACTAACAAGGTACTTCTATTAAGTTTATTTTTATTGTATTCTTATTCTATGCAAGTAAGAGCTTTATTTTTGGACTGAGTAAAAATTGTACAAATCATTAATTTCTGTCACTTTAGGGTAATTTATTAGTGATTTTCGTCATGCTTTTGTAAACAGTCTAAAACTTGGTGACTAAGACATGGCCAATACATTGTGTCTGTACATAGTTGATATTATTAAGGGTTTTGTTAATGTGTTGATAAGGGTTTTAAATGCTCTGTAAGGAACAACATTCCTGATGTAAACAAATTTCAAATAATATCTTAATGATTCTTTAAGAATGTTGGACATACCATTATTCACTTATCAAGGTGGCTAACCTTACATCTCTCAGACTAGCGCCCCATACAGGCACCTTTAAACCAGTATGGAAGCCTTCCAACCTTGATATGCAACATATTGTCTCGGACATAGATGTGTCATGCACTTATAATTGCTAAAAGTATTTGAAAATAATGGAATCCTTATCATAAAAGACAAAAAAAAACCCGACCAAAACATTAATTATGAAAATTGCAACAATATATTGGTTGTATTCAGGAATTAAGAATGTGTCTGCCTTTCAGCAACTTTGACTGTTTGCAATAGCATTTACAATAATAGCACAACTAAAATCTTCGAAAATGGATAAGTGCTTAGCTAAAAGCACTCACTAAATCCAATAAAGAAAGCTCTTGTTTGTATAGAAGAAAAATAGAATAAGAAACTTAAAAGTACCTTTAATGAAACACATATACTTTTTATACTTTAAAATT
This sequence comes from Acanthosepion esculentum, assembly GCA_964036315.1. Taxonomy (NCBI): domain Eukaryota; kingdom Metazoa; phylum Mollusca; class Cephalopoda; order Sepiida; family Sepiidae; genus Acanthosepion; species Acanthosepion esculentum. The sequence continues at coordinate 79,146,520 of OZ038505.1, forward strand.
TATTATTTACAATCTTTGTATTTTTAGTTCATTTCCGTAAAAAGGAAGTGACTGTTTATCCAGATGACTTAAAAAAACCTGAAATTGGACTGGGTTTAAACAAGAAAGCAGAAATCACATTGGACTGTGTTTGGCCAATAGACAAAACTAGCAGAAGTCCAATAAAGGTAAGTAAATAAGTTAAATTATTATTTTTTATTTTTTGGTGATAAGTATTTCGGCTCTCATTTCTTTCCCCTCTCCTTGATAAAATATGAATGGAAAATTTATTCATTTTGTATATTCATTGTAAACATTAGAACATTTTTCCAGAAATTTTACTTAATGCTTATTAGGGTTAGTTGAGGTGAATTCTTGAAGTTAAATGTCTTGTAGGTCACACAAGTAAAGTCACGTTGAAAATCATTCTAAATAGATTAATGCTGCAAACAGAAAAATTTATTCTATGCTATAAAAAGTTAAAATTGGCACTAATGTTGCTGAACAAATCTATAGTCTAAATTTAATAGTCTTAGTGTGACCTAAAAAAAAAACAAATACAGTATTTGCTGTCATCAAATACACAGGACCCCCCCCCCCAAAAAAAGTCTTGAAAATTTTCCTCATGACTGTTAGTTTTATAGGCCTATACTAAGCCTAGAAGAAAATTGTCTGTGTCAGATAGTAAACAGAATTTCTGTATGTTATGCAAATTTTCCAGACTTTTTAAAAAAAAAAGAACTGCATCCTTGATGCTGGCAAATACAGTAGATCTTGACAATGCTGAGTTTAAAAGCTTTTAAAAATATTAGAATATTAAAAAATATTAAATTTTAAAATATTTAGAATATCTAAAAAAAAAAAAAAAAAAAAATCACATAACGAGGGTCGAAAGCTGAGGATCATAAATCTAAACAACCTTTCTTTAAAAAAAAAAAAAAAAAAAAAAATCTTGTTTTGAGTAGAAAGGTGGCTGGTACCAAACTAGGTTAGTTTAATCAGCCTTAAAATTCTTAAAAAAAAAAATGACTTTCTCTTTGTGTGTGTGTGTGTGTGTGAGTGTGTGTGTGTGTGTCAGAGAGAGAGATACTCCCCACTTTTTTTATTAAATTTAAATTTTAATTTGTTTATTTTCCAGAGTTCTGAAAGGCTAAAAATGATGAGATATGAAGAGAAACTAGAAAACACTACTCTAAGAATTGGTGGTACCTTTTTAGATTATCGGCCAGAAACAGGATCATGGGTGTTTGAAGTAAGTATCATTTATGTGTGTTTTTCTGTTAAACTTTCTATGGGTATTAACTTTTCAGTGCATTACTAATTAGTATTCTGAAAACAATACAACTTATTTCAATATGAAATTGTGTTCATATTTCAACTCTTGTCTCTTTATATGGGAGGACTAATTTCAAAAATTTATATTTCACATTAGAATTTTTTAATTATTTTTTTTTCTTTTATTGCCATTATTTTTATTTTATTTGGCTTATTTTATTTTTTTGCGATTTAAGCTTTTGCTTTTCCTATTTTATTTTTTTTTTACTTCCTATTTCTTTTATCTTTTTATAGAATTAAGACAAAATTAATAACAATCTCAAAATATCCATTGTGAATAATTGGGTTGCATTAAAAATCTCTTTTTCGAGAAATCTACAAATTTACATATTTGGGAACTTTTGGCTTTTAATGGTTATATGAAAATATATACAATCTTTTTGTATTTTTTTATTTTTAGGTAAAGCACTTCTCAAAATATGGGTTGAAAGATGATTCAGATGAAGAAGAAATTAATGCTAATGAAAACAAATTAAAAAATGTGCAGCAGCACAATCTTTCTGCCCAGGTTTGTACACTCTCTTTCATATTACTTACTCATGAACACACACAAAGTCAATCAAGGTATCTTTCATTTAAAAAAAAAAATATTGTAACCAATAGAGGTGATTTCATCATTTAAACTTTTTAATTTATTGAAAAAAAATTTATTACCAGTGACCACATTATAATCATTTATACTTGTGTGTGTGTGTACACACACACACACACACACACACACACACACACACACACACACACACACACACAGAAGTAGGTATACAATAACTATGTACTGTATACTTAATTTTGCAGCCCCCCAATACATATATATATATATAGTACATATTGTTGTTTGTATAATCAATACAATGTGTTTTGTGCACATATTGTTATTGTAGACCTACTTCTGTGTGTCTGTATGTATATATATATATATGCACAAAAAGATTACTTTAAATATAATTTTTGTTGCCTTCCCTGACTTTGAAGTTTCTTGGTAATGGCCATTCTTCAAGGGGTTATGTTACATGTATATATATATATGTATGTTTAGGTAATGAAAAGTTTGGTAATCCATATGGATAATCCCAAAGAGGATGTAATCCAGATAGCTCAATGTCAAAACAGAGCAAATATTGATTTAATTAAAATTAGATAACTGACAGTCCATTGATTATATTTTATTTCCCCAGGAAAGTGGATTCTTCCTGGTTCGTTCCAAGCGTAAAAAAATGGTTTTAAATTTAAGTATTATTTTTATACACTTTTGAGGAGTAGTTTTAAGTTGATGTATTTCTCTCTCTCTCTCTCTCTCTCTCTCTCTCTATATATATATATATATATATATATATATATATATATATATATATATATATAAAAATTAATACTTGAACACAAAGAATGAAAATTTCTACTTTTTTCATTTTCCTGACACAAAAATGGCTAGCCTGACTATTCGCTATTATTTGTGATGGTGATACTTTGATATGCTGATGTCCTATAACTTGATGGGCTTACCTTGGTCACAGATATATGACTGTTGATTTCATCGGGAAGGCAGAACCTTCTGCCCTTGCTATTGGCTCCAGTCTAAGAAGCCATGATCACTGCACTAAATATACTGCCAGTAGCTAAGTCTCATGTGCAGATTTAACCTGCATTCAGTTGAAAACCCCTGTAGTTAACATCTTTCTGCTGAAATTCTCACTGTTGAGAACCTCAACACAACATATGAAGTTGCCAGCCTAGTTTAGTACCAGAAATAATTAACTGATTTGTTTCCACTGTTGTGGCAAATGATATTGAATTATGTGCCTGGTTTTCAGTTTTCTTTCTACACACACCATTGTTTTAATCTTGGCTTCCACATATCCCAGGCTTTTCTGATAAGTTTTCCATTTCCTAGACTGGCTGCATATGTAGCTACAGAGCCCAGTTTATCCCATTATGCAGTTGACCCTGCAAGAAACTTCATGGACAGCTGTTGTTGTTAATCCTGCTGAGTGTCTAGTCATTCCCCTCACCAGGAAAGGGGAGCTAGTTTAATTGTCAATGACCTGATTATGCAGCAGATAAGATTGGATTACATGTTACCAATAGCACTCACAAAATGACATGACCTTCAGAAAAAATATCTCTGATTTTTATTTTTAAAACCCAAAACAGTTTTCAAATATAAAGGCTCTATTTCTCTCTGTTAACTTTCTATGACTTTTGTTCTTTCGACACTGAATTACCTGAAGAAAGGTAATTTTTTAACTTATTTTATTATAGTGTGTGTGTGTGTGTGTGTGGAGAGACATAGAAATCATCACTATAGGCTGACTGTCAGCTTCAAGCAATCTTCTGTGTCACTAATCTATACACAGGCTCCATATATTTAGACCACTGGGGGATTATAGGAACTCAAGAAAGACTTCTCAGTTTTTTTTTTGTTTAGGGCTAATGTTTTAGGTTATTTCTAGTTGTGACCTTAAATTTGCCACAACACTCCATTTTTGGCTCTTTCTGGGCTAGATGGGCAGTCAGAGAGTCTGTTGGTTGCAACAAGCCTTAATTCAGACTTCTGTATGGCATTTTATTTTGATGGAGGACTTCAACAGCTACAATGAAATATGAGACAAATGGCAAGCAATCAAAAGAGCAGAATCATAGAATCCATAATAGTACGGACTATGTCAAAGTACATATCCTCATTCAGTGGTAGGCACGTATTCTGAATAGACATAACATTGTGACCTCCACCATATATTTGGACTACACCTGGAGAGTTTATAGTGAGATATGTGGAAACAACTACTTTCTGTAACCATACAATGGATCCTTCTCTTAGCTTTTCACCAAGCTGACAAATCACTACAGGTCATGTTTCACTTCTCCTTTGCATTGTTGTGTACAAAAACAGGGAAAGGACTGCTATATGTTCACAAGGAAATAGAAAATGAAATTAATAGTGAGAAATGAAAACCTAAATCCTGTTTTTGATAATTTTATTTATTCACTAGCAGCATTTCCAAGTTTGACCTAGCGCTCTCTTTGTGGGTAAGTAGGTGGCACCCAGACCTCTTCAACTCTCCTTACTTCTGCCAATTGATTGTTGCCAACATGACTGGCTGAATGGACATATTCTTTCCTATTCCACTCTAACTGGGACTCAGCTTGTGTCTGTGAACTGGAATTTGTCACGTAGCACAAAAGTTTCCATTTATTATTTTGGTCAAGTTGGTGGCTGCTTTGTAGATTTTACTGCTTTTTGGATGAAAATAAAATCATTTAGTGCCAACTTTGCATGTTTGTTCTAAATTGGTTACATGGGGAGGAAAAAAACCCTGATTCCAAATTCAATATTCTCCAGATGGTTAATTGGGAAAAAAATCCAAAATAAAATACAATCTACTGCTAGAATCTAATACTAACAATTATCACAGTACATATTTCACTAAACTCTTGCATCTATTGCTAAAGAAAATATACCAAAATCTTCCTCTAGCAAAACTAATAAGTTATCATTTAGTGACAAATACAAAAAGACAAGCTATTGTGCAGCCTTAAGGAAATTTACATTTACAGCAATTTATGGACCATCAGCAGTGTCTCCAAAATATGGAAATGACCACTGTGATTCTTTTAGCCAAACTCATAAAAAACTACATAGATCCAATCGTGTTTGTGAAACATTTGAAAGAATGATAAACCACAAGCTAATGTGGTTCCTTGAGGCCAATCAGACTTTAAAATACTATCTCTAGTCAGAACGAACATGAAATAGAAGTACTGTCTGTTGCACAATTTAACATCAAAATGAATAATAATGTGAAAAAAATAAAAATAAACTAGTGTAGATTACTCTCTCCGTAGATAAGTTTCTAATCCGTGATAAAGCAAAATGTATGTGTATAGTCATGCCAACTCCAAATGTATTGCAATAAAACAAACAAATGGGCCATATAAAATGGCTTTAAATTCTCAAAAAAAAACAACCAAATACATGCCAATTTCATAAAATACATAATGACCCCTGTTAACTATACTGGCTCTTGTGGTCTTACTGAAGACTGCTCTGAAGATATTAGATTCCTACTCCTCAGCTTAATGGCTGTGTTCTAAGCAGTGGTAGTAGCTTTGTCTCCTTTCCTGCCAAAGTTGAGTTAATCTTTAGGCGTTATTTAAGTTTACTGAAATTTCACCTCAAGGAATATTTTTCTATTGTTTGGTGAAGTGCCGTCACAAGTGCCAAATGCAATAAAACCATCCAATATTTTTTTTGTCGTTCATCTAATACAAGGCCCAAGTGCCACTAAAGATAGTTACTGAATAAAGTTGTTGTAAGGGTGTGAAAGGAAGGAGTAAGAGGTATATTTTATGAAGGTGTGTAGGATAATAATGACTGATCTTAGACTTGAAGAATTGTAGTGATTAGGGAAGCATCCCCACAGAAACCTGTTCCACAAAGTAGTAGTTCTTGAGAAGAAGCTGTCCAAATGGAACTTCTTCCTTATGGAATATGAAGAGAATGAGGATGATTCAACCCTGTATACATGGCATGGCAGGTTTTAACTGTAAGGTTCTGGACTAGTGGAACTAGGGAATATAGCTTATCAGAATATTTGCAGTGGAAATAGTGATAGAATAGTAAGAGGTTTGAAATGTTTTGTCTGAGAAAAGGCCACATAGCTTTTGACCTCCAACACTGAAATATGATGATTGAGCTGTTACATCCCATTTTTGACTGGATCTGTCTCTTGTAAAGGTAGAGCATAGTATCAGGAGTCATATTTTCTGTAGTAGTAGTAGTAGTAGTACTACAAGAAAACTGCAGAAACTTTTAGACAAGTTAGTAAAGGAAAGTGGAAAGAAATTCTAAAATGACAGATTGTTTAGATGTGCATTACAAATTGGTGCAGAAGTTGAAATATTTGGGAAGATGGCACTGAAATCCAAAGGAATATTGGAATAGCAAAGATGCCTTCCAAAAATAAAATATTAAAAAACAGGAAAATTTCATTAGAAAAGTGCTGAACTGCTATGTAATATCTGTCCTCCTATATGCCATTGAATGCTGGACAAATTTTTCACAGATGAAGACTGAGGCAACAGAGATGTAGTTCTGTAGAAGGATACCATGGACAGTATATTTAGAATCAGAAAGAGATAGTTGAAATTTCTTGGACACATAAGAAGACGGAAGCCGTAATTAATCTACTTAGCTTGTGGGGAGGATAATAAAGACGAGTATTAAGAACTACAAAGGATCAGGAGTTGTATAGCGTTGTATGCTTGCCTGCATCCTGAAAGGACACTGCACATGGATGATGATGATTTGGGTGCAGATAAAAACACATTTCTCAAGCTCTCCGATTCCTCCTTAATCAGGTCAGAATGTGACTACAACAGTTTCAGCTATAGGGCAGCAAGCATTTTTACTGCCTCTCTGCTGAAGAGCTTCTATACAGAAGTCTATAAACCTCCAAAACCTGGCAGTGCAATACTATATAAAGCTGTAATTATCTCTATCAAATCTCCACATATAATTGCATCTTTCACCCATAATACAGAACTCTCTTTGAAAAAAAAAAGTATTAAACCATATAGTATATGCATAGAAAAAAACTGCTGGTGAATCCTAATTAAATATATAACATAAGTCCACAAATCTATTCAGTCTAAAATTTTCCCACTAATTAATCAACCAAAAATAATAATGGAACTTATTCCCCTCCACAAAAAAAAATATTGTCTTTCAAGAAACACTGCTTCATATGGTAAACTTAATCAACTTAATCACTTACATATTTTTCATAGATGGATCAAGTAACGATAATAAAATGGGATTGAACATAGAATCATTAAGACAATTCTCAAACAAAGCATCAGAAATCTTGGCTTTGATACCATAACTTATAAATCAAATAAATTTATTTTATTTTTTTTCAGATGGCATCTTGGTACTTGCATCATTCAAAAATAAAAATATAACAAACCCACTAACTGCTAAGTTGTTGAACTGGATCAATACCATTAGAAGAAACATCTTCTGCTGGGTACCTAGCCATATTGGCATCTGTGGAAACAATAAGACTAATACAGCTGAAAAGGAAGCCTTAGAAACGCAAATTACAAACAAAAATCTCCTACACTGGCCAACAATAGACAAATACATTAAAAATTAATGACAAGAGTCATAGAACTCTTGTCCAAATAATAAGCTACACTGAATGCACTGCACTATTGGGGAACAACTGAACTGTGGATATACAAGAACAGAGGAAGTGGTTATGACTATATGAAGAGAATTCAGTTTTGGAAATAGACATGTCTGAAAATCATCATAACACTTGATTTCAGTGTAAGATGAAAACAAAATCAGTTTGAAATAGTGAGACCGGGAATAAGGGGTTTTAAAGTGGGTGGGGGCATTAATTTCATAATTTATGATGCACCTGAATTATGTTAACTTGGAGATATATTGTATCCCTTATTACTGACATTATGATAAGGGTTTCTGTAAAGTATGTTTAACTAGTAAAAAAACTGCTGGTAAAACATGCAAAAACTGATAAGAGGGGTGTGATTTTGAATAAACAAATGTCCTTTCTCCCTGCCCCGACTTTTTTTTTTGTTTTTTTTTTAAACTACCCACCTACTCTATCTCATTATATATATTTTTATTTGCATCTAACCTTTCCTGGGACAAATTATCCAGGCTATAACCATCATCTAAAATTATTAACCAAACTGAATGTTGCATACTTCCATGAAGAGTATGTCTTAATCTGCCCCATGGAAAATTATGATTCAAGTTCAGGATGAAGTCTTTGCAGAGTTGATAAAAAAAAAAGATTTATTTTCTGGCCACAGGATATAACATACAAAATGATACCGAGTAGTTATGAAGAAATAAAATTAGAACCTTGTATTGAGGCCCAACTAATTCACATATTGATTGTACCAAATCATCAGTGTCACCCTTGAGGTCTATCTGTGGAATTACCTCCTTTTGATACCAGCTTGGCAACATTGCTTAAGCACATGACCAGTGTTATTTTTTATCCGGTCCTGAACACCCTCTCTCCCTCTACAAGCCAGTTGACAAGAGTCCCTAACTTTTCCACCCAATTCCTGTAATCAATGTGACAATGGATAAGAAGTTTCATGAACCAGGTGGTGTCACTGGTTGATGGTGATAAATTGGAAAAAAAAACTTTCAACACAAATGGAGCAAACAAGAAAATAATACAATGACAAAAAAGCATTTTACCTAAAATTAGTAAATAGCTCAGATTTTATCACAGAATTTACTAAGTAACAATGCTGTAAACATGTGATCATCACCCAGCTTTCCACTGACTGGCCAATGATTTCCCCATATTCTGTCTCCATTCTCATTCATGTCACTGTGCACCCCCAAAAATGGGAAAGCCCTGCTGCACTTTTACAAAGAAATGAATAAGAAAACAAATGCTACAGCAAAAAATGAGAATTCAAGCCATGTTTCAAATATTATAAAATATGTATTTTTATTCAGGGATTTGCTTGCTTGGTCAGGATGGGTAAATAGGTGACACTTGGGACAGCTTATAGCTCAGATCTTCCCTCCTACTAACCCTCTGCCCATCTCTACATCACAACATGTGGCTGGCAATACAAACTGAGCATTAACACTACCCAAACTGTGCAACAGCACGGGCAGACCATAACTGACTTCCCTGATTCCAAACATGACTGTTATGGACCAGCAACCAGAAATATAATCAATGTCTGGTTTTTTGTAGCTTGACCTCAAAAACCCTTATTCACTCATTTACTCTTCTGCCCACTTTGGTTAAGTCAGTGTTACTTAAGATCTGATTTCATAGACTCCCCGCCATCCACTGGCTATAAAGCAGAAACATTTGAGATCAAGATAAAATTACACTTTCCACTTCTACTTGGGTGCCATCATAGAGTACATATCTATTTTTAATCTATTGCTTGTGGTGTCTAAATTATTTGAAAATGATATGAAATTCGCAGTGCAATCTGCAAAGTATTTTCTTTATCATTTGCAGAAGCATATGTTCACTTTGGAAATTTAATCTTTAAGGCATGCAATAAATTTTTATAAATGTAATCTACTTTGTATGTGTTTTATTTTCCAATCCCACACTAATGTCAATGCAACAAATCAATAAAACTGTCTGCTAAACCATAAGGACTCAAATTTGATATATTCACAGGAAAATCAATCAGGGAAAATATCATTTTCAGAGGTACTCTTTCAGAGTTTAGATGAAAAAAAAATTGAGGTCATGGGTAACATGTATGGGGACCTAAATAAACATGCAAGTTGAACAAATTTACCAAATAGCTTGTTCCTCATATCACTCTAGTAAATACCTGACTCATCATGTTATACTCTACCTTTACAAGATCAACCAGATCAGGCTTGAGTACTGCTGTCATATTTTGGCAGGAGCTGTCCAATCCTCACTTTCCAGTCTGGATAGCCCCAAAATGTTTCCACATGCTTGTGGGTGACAAATTATTTTTCACCCTGCAACCCCTCCCTCACAGACGAAATATAAACCTCTCGCTGTTTTATTGATACTTTCATAGAAAGTGGTCAGATGAATTATATTCATTAGTTGCACCAGTTCTAACCTTTATGGTTAGGGCCCCCATGCTACGCACATTGTAGTGAACCACCTTCATTCTCTCTGTATTCCATTGGTGAGAAGTAAGTTCCACTTCACCAGTTTTTTTCCTGTGAACCACTGCTCTGTGCAATTGACTCCAAAGGGGGTGTTTTTCTGATTACTACAATCTTAATCTGTTGACATCTAGGGCTAACAGTTATCTTACCCACACATCCATATAAACTGTGCTTTTTACTCTGTAACTCTCTACCTTGAGAGGCTTCCAGGCCTTGTACACAGTGAACCTCATTGTAAAAAAAAAAAATGAAACCTAGCTGAAAACAATGTTTAACTTGTAACAATTTTTAATTTTACGAATGTAAGTAGTGTTTTGGTATTGACGTAGAATGTTTGATACTTTTTACAAAAAAGATCTCTACATATCAAAAAGGGCAGTTTCAAAATCAATTTTATTAGTTTGAAATGGCCATAGAAGCTTTCCAAATGGTATATATTATGTGAAATTGAACACATTTTACAGTGTTTGATAAAAACTTCTGAGATTTTGTCATAAAATGGATGAAAAAAAATTGACAAAAATAAGCTATTTTTCTCGGTGATTTGATTTTAATTTCTAGAATTTTCATATGAAAATGTGCAAAAAATGGTTTTCGGTATAAATTTTGATTCTTTCTGGATTTAGAATCCATTAGGGCTTCAGTAAATCAGGTTTTATGTCACCATAACATCTGTTCTTAAGGAATGTCATCTGATGAAGTTCATAAAATCTCTTTGAATTAAATTTTTTACTTTTTTCTTTTTGAAAAATACCATAAATTTTATCAATTTTTAACATTTTCTATATGCCCCCACATCACAACTCAAGAGACTAAATTTAGTTGGCTGTATATAGTGTAGTAGGAATTCCCTACTACACTATATGCAAGCACATCACAAAATTTTAAACTGGTGAACTGACAAAACTATGAAAAGATAAGTAACTAACTAACTAAATAATATAAACAAAATATTGATGAGGATTATAAATAGCCAGGGTCAGTTTCTCTCTTCCCTGATTCTCCCTCAGCACTCACTGGAGATAAAATATCTTTTACCCTTTCTGGATGTTCTTGTTGAAAGATCAAGATAATAAGTTTCTTACAAGTGTATAACATAAATGTTTGCATCAGTTCTATTTAAGATGATAATTAAATTTTGTAGCATTAAGTCATTGTTTAAAATATATATATATATATATATATATACACACACACACACTTATGAGACAGAGCCTGCAAAAATAGTTATGATAGAAATGGTCTGAAAATCTCTAGGTATGAAACTGACAGTCACCATGCAGTGTTAATGTTTATATTTAAAAATGCTTTATCTCTGATATTTATCATTGGTCCCCCTCGTAAGTATAGCAAATTTGAAACGTGCATTAATTTGGTATCCTAATGCTTTGCTGGTGGCAATATTATTAGATTTCAAATATAAATTGTAGCATTTTAAATGTACAAATATTTATTTGTAAATATTCTCTATACAGAAGAACTCCTAAAAATGGCTTGAAAGGGCCACACATTTTACCATGTACTCTATTCCTTGTACTCAGGAGTTGTTGCCAGACAGGGAAATTAACCCTTGTAACACAGATTTCTTTTTCAGTTTCATTTAAATTGTTGACTTTGCTTCCATATACCATTTTCCCTTTCTTTCACCTTGTATTTTCGGTGAGGGTAACTTTGCAACTAGCATTGTTACCATTATCATTTGGTGTGTTTCCTGATCAGTGATATTGGGTTTTAGTCCAGAGATATGTCATGGACATGATGGAATATTAGTAGCCACTCAGAGTTCATTTCTATTTTTGCTTGATTCCTCATATAGGGGTTTATACTGTTCATCTGTGAACAGATTTGGAAAAGTTTGATTCCCAAAGATTTTGTTCCTTGATACCCTCTACTCGGCTTCTCTTCTAACTACTCTTGTGAGTTCTTTGTTTTAATGTCTATACTTTAAACTACCTAAATAATTTTGGATCAAGTCAGAATGTGAGAACTGTAACTAAGGTCTGCTCAGCAAAGTTGTAGTATAAACCACAGTTTGGCTTTCTGGGTAATTAAAGAAGCACAAATGGATCTGAATCGACAGGCATGCTTGGAATCAAGCAGATTTTCTGAAGATGAAAAACCATACAGAATTGCTCTGATGAGGAATGTGAAGCGAATAGGCAGGTATTAATTTGTCTGTTGCCCTGACAATCTTTGAAAGTAGGGATTAAAAAAATGTTGCTAATCTATACTCTAAAAGAGAAGCTGATTCTCTGTCCATCATGAACTGACTTTGCATTATGTGTACATAATAAATATATATATATATAATATATATATGTGTGTGTGTGTGTATATATCTGTTGTAAATCAGTGATTTACATGTGTTTGTGTCATTTAATGTATACACCAGTGCACATGCAAGCATGCAAAATTTTGAGTTTTAAATAAGAAATGTGAATGATGCATTACCCTCCCACTCAATCTGGACAATGCATACCTTGTGTTGAGGAATGAAATCAAAGTTATACACAGAAAAAAAAGCAAGGTAAATTTTTTAAACTGAGAAAAATAAATCAGATAATTATAAGGTTTTATTAAAATTTTCAAAAATTGTTTGGTTATAGGCTATTTAAAAAAAATTTGATTTCATAGGACTATTTTATGTCAATGAATGAAATTGAAATGAAAATTTGCGTTGCAAGTGCTAATCTCTTTTCATCTGGCAACAAATCCTGGGTAATAGGAAAAGAGTATATGTTGAAATGTGCAGCCCTTTGAAGTCATTTTTATGATTCCTGTATTTAAACTAAATATATTTTGTCATAAATGTATTTTAAATAAATAAACAATTTCAATTTGAAATTTGACAGCGACATGACATGGTACCAAACTAATTTTCATTAAACTTAGTTTAGTATATGGCCACAATAATAACAAAATACCTAATTAGAATCAAAATAATATCAATTGATTGTGAAGTTAATTATGACACCATTATAAGTGCTTTTACATTGTTGATTTCATAAATATTATTCCCCTGGTTTATTGATTAAAGCCCTAATTTCTTTTTTTTTTTTTTTTTTTTTTTTTGAGATCTTATAACTCAATACTCTTTTTTCTTATCTCTTTAAATATTAATTTATAAATCTGTTATTATTTTGTAATAGCAATCCCTATTTTTTAATCAGTAATAATTTAAAGAAAAAGTTAATGTATATCTACTTACTGTAAGATGATTTTTGTCTAAAGGAATTTTACATGACTTTGTTTGGATTAGTGTGATTGTCATCACATTTTGACCATTGTACTTGATTATTTAATCACTAAGGGAGAAATTTTTTTCATTCCACATTCCTTGCTAAAGATCTTGTATCAATTCTATTTTGTTAATTCATCCATTGCCATATTCTTTGGTTTAGTAGAAGTCAAGCGATGTAACAAATATAAATGAACTGATACCAAAAGATCTCCTCTTTAACCTGTTCAATGTAATAAGACCAAATTGCCATCATTGATTGAATAAACTTGTTGGTGCTTTATTTAAAAAATTTTTTTTTTGTGTTTACAAAATATTTCAAATGGATACGAACTACATTAGATACCAGATTAAGTCCAAAACAGTCAATTGGCTGAAATATAGCAATAATGAAGATGAGAACATTAGTCCAAACAAATAGGTGTACACTACTTTCAACAGGTGTTGAGAGGAAATATGCTTTTATTTTTATTTTTTTGTATATTAATTTTTTATGAATATCCATAAAAAATAACGTTTAAACAAAATAAATTAAAAAAAAAAAAAAAAAAAAATGTCAAATTCATTTCGTAAAATAAATACATTTATATATATTTTGTTTAGCTTTTAAGATTCCAATTTTAATATATTTATTTTAAACTAGCCTATAAACTGCCCTACAGGCAGACTTTAGCCTGGCACCTGCAGAGGGTTTGGGGCCTTCAGCATCCTATGTATATAAGAATTTAGAAATAATTAAATCATTTTCTCTTTATTTGTCACCTTAATTTGGCATAATTTTTTTTTCATATATGCAACTGATCTCTGTATTTTGCATTTATTTTGCATGCAGTTTTTATTTACTTTTAAAATCACCATTCTTTATGATCCCTTCACATAAAGTCACTCTTAAGGAACCCAAAATGTGTAATATTTTGAATACATCACAGTACATGTGCTAGAAAAAGAAAAAAAAACATGAGCAATGTACTGTACCTGGCTTAAGTTTTAGTTACAGTTTAATTAGATGATATCAATTGCAATTGAGTCAAAAAGTGAAATTAACGTCAAGCCTTTAATAAAGAATGGTTTTTTAAACCTTCCACTCTGTTCAGTATTTAACTTTAAATGAGTTATTTATCTAATTTTTTAATCAAGTGTAACTATAGTTATTACCTGTTATTTCTGTTTGTTTATGATTCACTCAGATCAAAAAATAGATGCACATACACAGCACTTTATTTATATAGATTTGCATCTTATTTTTTTTTTTTATTATAAAGCAACAAAGACTTCTTAGCTGAAGTAACACACTGTGCATAATTTTAACGCTTATAGCTTAAGTCAATTGTACTTTCATATGATGCTGGCCAAAGTGTAAGAAAGAATAAAAGCAATTTCATGGTGTTTTATAAAGATTTCCAAGTGATTAAGCAATGTGTGCCAATCAAAATTATTTGAAAATGGGATTTTTAAATCAAAGAATTTTTTTTAATGATTTATTTGTTTTAGAAATTGTGTGTGTGTGTGTGTGTATATATATATATATATATATATATGCGTGTATGTGTGTGCACACACATACATATATATATATATATATATGCACACACATACATGCACAGAAATACAACCATCTCACACATTTGCAAAATGGAAAAAACCTTAAATTTACTAATGAAAAGCTTTTAATAAAGAAACCAGTTAAACTCATTAGTATTGTTTGTTTTTTCTTATGAATATTAAAACAAATAGTTAATCATTAAAAAAAACAAAAAAAACATAAGATTTATCTTTCTGACTTTCAGTTTTCTCAGGTACATTGCTCTTCAGGTTAAGATAAATTTAAAAAAATATATAACCCCCTGGTTATACTTGTTACAATATCTAGTTTGGGAAAACAGCAACTTCTAAAAAGTTGTAGATTTAAAAATGTTGTAGATTTCTTTAGTTAATCGTATGGCTTCTGTTAACATTGGGTATTGAAGTACAGTGCTACCCAATTGCAGGCACTTCCAGACTGTAAGTGTGTAAAACTTGCATTTGAGCGCTTCCAGCCTAATAGGTTAACTTGCAAATTGTAGGTATGTGCTCAATTTATTAAGTTGATACTTTGTTTTTACTCAACTGCATAAGCATAGTTAAATCAAAATTATTTGGTTGGCAATGTTATTTTAATTCAAAGAAGCATATTTGGAGTCATGACCAAATGGAAATTAGGTATCTTGTGTGGTGTCAGTTTTTCAAGTAAGAAATGACTTCCTTGAAAATGAACATTTGAAATCTCATTATTTTTTATTTATAATTATCTGGGCTTAAATACTACTTGTAACACTGAAACTAATAGTGTGTGTGTGTGTGTGTGTGTGTGTATGTATGTATGTATGTATGTATGTATGTATGTATATATATATATATATATATATATACACACACACACACACACATACACACACACACATTTTTGCTGATGACTAAAAATTGTTTCTCTCTCTGCAGCTCTCTTTATTATTTTTTTTAATATTTTTTTTTCCTGAGAATGTATTGTTTTAATTAACCATACTTGCTCTACAGAAACAAAAAATTCCTTCAGTAACTCCCCCTGGTATGCCAGGTAACGATCTTGCCAAGGAGCATGGTTCTGACCAAAAACAACCTGAGACAACCAACGGAGAAGATAATTTAAAATCTCCAGCAGAAACAATTGAAACAAGAGATGAATTGCCAGCAGAAGATGATGCTGAAATGCCTGACATTTTCTCTACTGACTATTCTGTAGATGAAGCTCTTAATGGTAAGTGGGATTTAATGTTTATAATGTTTAACTTTTAGCACTCTGTAATTGACTTTGTCCTTAGGCTTAAGATTTTGTGCCCCTACTGCAGGTCACTCTGTTCTAATATCTTCTTGGTTGTGTCGTGATGATAATGGAAATTGACAATGAAACCTGAAAAAGAAAAAAAAAATGCAGTGAAAGGGGAAGTAATTCTAATGAATAATGTAAAGTACTAAATGTTAACCTAGCATGACACCAAGGCCAGAGGCATGGAGGTTTCATATTAAGTCATAAACAATTTCTGCTTTGGGGAACCAGTTGTAACGACAACTCTATCGTTATAAACCATGAATCGTACAATGTGGTGAAGAATTGGAGTGCATGAACATATTTTAGATTTTGCACAAGAGTGGCAATGTGTAAAGCATACATTAAAGGATAAGTTTCTTAATTGCATTAACGGAGACATTGAAAGTGCATTTACGCCACATAATGTTATAGGAGTTTAAGCAGAAGAATAATGCTGTGGAGACATCTACAAAAATATATAGCATTTATGGGCAAGGTGTCAAAACTGAGAATCAAATACAAAGCTGATTTGCAAAGTTCTGGAGAAACATTTGTGGAAGATGAACTTAGACAAGGGCATTCATTGAACTTTGATGACAAAGCTTTAAAATCATCAGTGGAAAGCAATCCATCGCTGCAAAAATATTAAACGCATCACAATCTATTATATATCAACATTTTGAAAAGATCAAGAAAGTCACCTTGCTGTGTGTTTGGGTTCCACACACGCTTTCAAAAGGCGTAAAGTGGATAATTGATTAGCAAAAATGGAAATTATTTATGACCCAGCTTAATAGTTTTATCTACTTTAAAACTGGTATTTGATTGTTTTTATTATTATTGTTATTATTTAGGTGACCCTGATTGTGGTGGGAACATGTTTCTTATAACATTAAAAGGTACACTGAGGTCAACACCAAGTGATAACGGTCTATGCTTAAATGCTATATTCAGTCATGGCCTGATGATTGGATTTACTCTATCCTGGATTTTGAACACTTTTCCCTATGAATATAACACATCTTAAAACGAACTGTATACAGGTTGACTTACAATCATGATTGGTTACATCTGACAGGTCATAAGTCGATTTGGTTACAAGTTGGCCTGTAATTAATTTTGCACTCTTTTTATCTTTAAAAATTATAAAAAATCCAATAATGCCTAAAGTTTCTTTAGGTTTTATATCATTTGTATCATCTCTCTACACAGTTTTGTTTCTTATGATTGTTTGTGTGGTTTAAGTAAAACACTGCACACTACAAGTGGTTTAAATATTAGCTCCACATACAAAAAACAACAAAATATAGGTGCAAAAAACAGGAAACATTTTAGTTGCAAAACATACTGAAATGTATACAAATGCAAAGCATCTTATTAGCTGATGGTGCTTGGTTGTGGATTGTCGATATTGTCATCTGTGGTAAGGCTGAAGATGGTTGGTGGATTTGTTTTTCGCAAAACATAATCTGACTTTGTCTGAATTTTTTTTTTTTTCTCATAAATTTCATGATATGGATGAAACACTTCTGTTCTGTCCTTGCAAATCGTTTAATGTTTGGGTCCATTCCTTCAAAATGTGAAAGGAGTTTTTTTTCAGTAGAGATAAACCTCCTGATAATCAAAGGCATGAATGAACTTTGGAGAAAGCGTGTTGTACTGAGGATGCCCTAACACTGAGCTTGACACACAACAGAATGCTAGTGCTGCTGGGAGCGGAAGAGCAGTCTTTGTGTGTATGTATGTATATATATATATATATATATATATATATATATATATATATATATATATATATATGTGTGTGTGTGTGTGTACATGCGTGCACACACACATACACACACTGACAGACCAAAAGTCATGGTTATATGCTGTCTATCAGGCAGTTTCCATCCTAGTTTTGCAAAGTCCAGTAAATCAACAGTGTCTCAATTCTGCCAGTCATCAGGAGAGCTCTTCACATCTTATATTTTTGGTACAGGATCTTGTATATGACTAAACGACTATGTCCCATAAGTATTTTATTGGTCTCTTGTCAAGCAAACATGATGGTTGCACCATTCATTGAATGTCTATAGAATGCTCCTCAAGCCAATTTGAGTAAGGAGAGCCTAATAGCATATTGCCTTATCCTGTTGGAAGTATCCATTGTTGGAATATCTGGAGTTCATGAATAGGTGAAAATTGTTATGATGCAGTACAACATCGTAGCCATTGGTTAATGGCATATCTAGGCAGTTTTGTAATTGTAACCAGCTTCCATGGTGCTGCATTTAACTTTGGTTCAGGGGACCTAAACCATACAATCAGCATGAAATGTAACCATTACTACTACATGTTGCCAGTCCTCTTTCATTCCATTATTATGTCAGAAGCCCAAGTGAGTTGCTATATCATGTATCATAGTGTTAATGGACATTCTGCTGGGTTTTCTGCTCCCATATCCCAAAGGAGCTAAAAAAACTGACATGTTGGATATGTATCTAGCACTTCTTGTATTGAATGTGGATAGGATTTGAACCAGCATTACTGCAGAAAATTTTAACCAGAAGTCTCTGATAATAAACATGGAGAACCTGTTGTTGGCTACTTCATTATCAAGTTGTCTCTCATACCTTTCAAGCACATGTGGTGCCATAGATTAAGGGATGTCAAATATCTCATCCACCTACTATCCTGCCCCATTCAAAATCTAATAATTCATATTACCTCATTGAATCACCAGATGTTGGAGCACAACTGATATGTATAAGGGATTTCTATGTGAATGTATGGTGGTACCATCTACCATTAACTTTGTGTGTGACCCCATGGCTTTTGGTACTTCAATGTAGATGTTAAATAAACTTGTACACATTTTGAAGAACCTTTTTTTTTTTTTTGTAATTTTGTAATTCTACTTAAACTCTTGCATCAATGAAGTAGTACTTTAACAGGCAACTGTTTAATTTTTAAAAAAAATTATTTTGTGTAATAATTGGTGACTCCAGATAATCATTGTTTGTCGGGCTCATTACAATCTTTAACAAAATATACGATTGGTATAACTTAGAAGCTAAAATGATGCCTTTACTCTAATATATATGATTTTTAAAGGTTTCTGTGCATGAAATTAAAAACAAGCACATTTTGGTATTTTAATATTGTAATAATTCTATAAAAATAAACATTTATTTAAAAAAATGTAAAATGTGTATATATCTCAAGTGTGTATTTGTATATATGTCTGTGTTAGTGTGTATCTCTCTGTCTATGGATTTTTAGTTTAATTTATTGTTCATTTATGATCAGTACTGCTGACTGATATCACATTTTTTCAACACTACCCCAGTCATCCTAACCCTCTAGTCACTGAGTTACGGCTACCACTTTCTTTGAGTTTTCAACGACTTTGTCGAGCTAAATTTAATTTGCCCTTTTTCAATTGATGCATTTTGACAAAAAAACTTATACAGAATAAATTATTTAAAATGGACATTTGAAAACAATAAGTTGAAATAAAAATGTGTTCTTTGAAAAATGGGGCATACAAGTCATTTGAGATTTTTAAAAGATTGTTTATAAAATTGAAGCAAGAAATACATGAAAGGGCTCAGATCTATGCAGCCCAACTAGCCACATTAATTTTATATCATTCCTTTTTTTTACTTTCTTGCTTTTGTTTTTTGTTTTTTTTTCTTTCTTAATTATGAACAATATCAACAAAATATATTTTGGTCAATATTTTAAGACATGGAGCTAAAACTATTAATTTTGGATCCAGCTGATGTCAAGAATGAAAATGATGCACTACGAAAGATTTTTGTTCTTTTGAATTAGATATACTTGAATGTTGACTTGCTTGGGCTGAGCCCAACAAGCCCTGTCCTTGGAGTCGCCACTAAGATATATATATATATATATATATATAGTCCCTGGATATCAAGGAAATAAAATTCTATAGTACTCTCCTTTCAGCTTTTTATTTTTGGATCACTTCTCATTATTTTTTAATATTTAAATTGTACAAATCATAGTTTACCTGTCTGGATTTCTGGGGTAACAAGTTATCTTTACTTACATTTTGACTATTGTCTTCATCTTTATCATGTTTTGACTGCTGTATCGTCTGGCATTCTTCAGGTGCTTGCCAATCCAGGTAACCTTTTGGGAATTTTTAACTGAACCCTCTATTTAATCTACTGACATTTTTCTTTGTTTTCTAATGAATTTTCTTGTTTCTCAATATTTTGTTTAGCCTTTTGGAAGGTACCTTTTGTTATTTCAATGTACCTTTTGTTATTCAGTATAGAATTAAATGACAAACATCATTGTAGATAATAATAACAAAGGCCTGTTTCTGCTTCCTGTTTAGTTTCAGAGAGTAAGATTGACAAATCCTCCGAATTGTTTTCTCACAGCCTTGCTGTTGGTTTGGGAGTCAGCAGCAGTAACATGCAAACGATGAAAGCCTCGTTATTTTTAACAGAAACAGGTAATTTAACACTTGAACTATTTTTTGTTTTGTTAGCTTTCAGAATCTCAAGCCAAATTCATTACTTTGATATGAACAAGAATAGATGTTTGATGTGAGAGATCCATTGTATGTTTACGATGATTTATTATTCACTCTTTACCATTTGTAATTGAAAAAAAAAATCAAGAAAAAAATTTATCAAATGAATTTTATTAACAATTTCATTGATTCTTAATTCAAGTTTTCTTTCAATTGTATTTTTATTCATTACTTCTTGATGTTTGTATAATTTGGGCCATTTATTGGTATTCAATTCTATGTTAAATGCTGATGGTCAAAGCATACAGACCCAGTCAACTTGAAATATTGGTACAATACAATTTTTTTACCTTATTAGTGTCTGTATTAAGTCTTGATTAAATATTGTTTGTTTTTTTTTCCTTACTGATCATCATTAAATATTTGTCTATTTATTGCTATCAGATTGCAAACAGTTGATGAGGACTGGGGGGAAACATTTCTGCAAGGAAAATGTCATAGTTTTATTGATAATTAATTACTGAAACCAATTTTGCAGTAACTCCACCTAAGTTATATTTATATGGGCTTGCGTAGTAAGTGAGAGTTGTATATCTCTTGCTATCACCATTGATTGGTATTCATTTCTTGATAAAAAAGATTGCTGATTCTCAAGGCATGCAAACTGACAACTTGAAAGGCTGGTATGATCCAAACTTTCAACTGTAATTTTTCTTTATTTGGTCATGTACCAGGGTAAGTTGTACTTGGTGGGAGAGGGGAAAATATATAATATCGATACAGCATCCTGTGGGGGGGAGGGGGTGTTAGAGCGAAGGAGCTGGCACCTGTCCTGCTTCTCATTTATAGAAAGGTTTGAGCAAAGTCTACAAACATTCATTTGGATCAGCTGCATGCAAATATTAAAGCAATTTGACAGAATGTTACTCCTCTCAGTGGTAGCCTTACCTGCCACTGTTGCTTTGTCGCATGCAGTAAAGTAGGTCTTGCTTTCCACTTGTGGAAACATGTGGCAATTGATCCTCAACCACAATTGGTCTAGCACATGTTCCATCTGTCTAAAACTTTGTAAAACACCTGCAGATCTTAAGAGACACTTGCATATCCATAGAAGTTGAGCATCTCTTTATTTTATTGAGCCCTCATTTGTCATTTGTGACAGTATTAAGTCATGCTGAAGAAAAGATGTTCCTAATTTTCATTGCTTAATGCAGATGAGCCACTGGGAAAAGATGTTGAAGATAGAATGGAAACCAGCCATACTGAAGGCCACATGCTAAAACTTTTGAACAAGACTGCTCGTAAAAGTTCACTGTCCATATCTGGAAAATCTGTGAAGCATTGCAGACTGACAAAAGATGTTTCACTTGGTAAGATATTTGTTTCTCACTTCATTCTGCATTGTAGTTTATAAACCTCATCATAGGTGGCAACAAATTCCATCTGGAACATTTTGTGATGGAAATATATTTGTCAGGTGACTTTTGCTATTTAGTAATGTTTTATTGATTTTAGTTCAGTATCTTTTGCTTTGTTAGCGTTAAGGTAATAAAATTTAAAATAAACATTTTTGGCACATTTTAAAATATTATATTTATTAGAAAATATATTTGAATACAGCCGAAATAACAAATGATTTCAAAGAGCCACACATTTTCAGTTTTTATTCTCTTTTCCTATTAATTGGGTTCTTGCCAGGCAGGAAAGGAAATTGGCCCTCCCAACACACAGATATCCGTTTCATTCAAATCGTGTCTATGTACGTTTCAATGTGCGTATGTGTATCTAATTCAATGACAAACCTAAAAATATTTCTACAAAAGTTTTTAAATAAGCTTTAAAGCATAATTCTATTAATACTAAATAATTTCCAAAAATTTATGATTTTATTTTTAATGTTTAAAAAAGTAATTGTAACCAACTTTCATTTCATTGTTCAGCTCTGGACAGGAGTTGTCCAGACTGAGTTTGAGGAGAAATGTATTATTCCAATATCTTATTTCAAACTCACTCAGATTTTGTGCACAAAGCATATTGTCACTCATGCACAGCACAAACAAATGCATATGCATTACATGCGCTCATGCAAAGTCACATGTAAACTGTGTATGAAGTATATAGAATCAGCTCTTTTATCATATAGATTTAACAAAAGGTAAGAATTGTAGAATTTGGGGAAAATGGTTCAATCTTAGAGTTTGTTGGCTACCAAGAGCAATTCTTTAGTTAGTTCCAATCTCATTACTATCTCACCAATATAAATTTGTGCCAGACTAAACTTAGTATATAACATAAGCTTTGTGTTTGATGGTTTTCAGTTTCTCTCGGTACTTACTTATAAAATGGTTGATGCTGATGAGAGAGATTGGTTGCTAAAAAGAATAAAATTGCAGAAAAACAAAAACCCTTCTACCATTTAGACAAATTTATATTTTAAAATGTTGATAATTGCAATACATTGAAATAAGACCCAAAGTATCATCTGTCCTTTGACAAACTGTATATCGAATAGTTTTTATCTGCATCTTTTTGTGTTGTAAGTGTTTACCTTTTGTGTATGTGAATTTTTGATGACACAAGATTAACATTGAAAATATGTATGTGTGTTAGCAGTAGTAGTTGTAATACAACAATAGGTAAACTCAGCAGGTGAGAATACAAGTTCGGTAGTTATTTTAAGAGAATGTTGATAATAAAAATGGGAGGGGATAAAATATTTAGTGAAATTGTTTACCACTATGTTGAGCAAGTTGCAAAATATACAGAATTTTTACTGAAGACTGGATAAATAAGATTAGTTATTGAAATTTATAGAAAATAATCAGATTTGATCAGGGTCTAAAAATTAGATTTATTTTTCTAATTCAAAATTGGTTAAAAATGTTTTTGTTTTTTTATTTTTTATTATTAAATAATTTAAGAAGGAAAAGGTATTAAGATTTGCAGTGATTTGATCCATCAATTTGTCTAAAGATCTGCAAGTGATAAAAAATGTAGCATCCTTTTTCATTGACTCATTTGTCAAAAGAAAAAAAATAGAAATGTGTCAAATTTCTTTGGAGTCTCACTTTGGACAAAAATGACAACTTCATCTCTCAGAAAAAGTCATAAGTAATTTCTGTGTCTGGCAAATGTATCATCCCAACAACTAATCATACATAGCAGTTAAGAATAAATTTTGAGGATACTAACACACCTTGCTTTTCACATGGCACTGGCAACATACTCAGTGGATTAAAGAATAAATTTTTTAATTTCACTAATGGAGGAAGTGAAAGTGCATTAATGTCACATAATGTTATGGAAATAATACTGTAGAGACATCTAGAAAAAAAAGAGTCCTGGGTATAACAATAAACTAAATCTGGCAGCAAGGCCTTTATTTGGAACCACCTTATTGCAGTTGTTCTCAGGTCCACCAGGACCTGTGGTTGTAGCACCAGTTAGTCCCAGATATGGGCAAATAGTGAACCTCCTAAACAAAGTTAAGTGCACTGGGAAAGTGTAAAAATAAATTTATGTAGTAAAAATACCAATGATATATTTTTGTAGTGAAATTACCAGCAATACATTATATAATAAAATGACCAACAATACAACACTAAGGAAGTATAAAAATGTTTTTTTAGCAAAATTACCAATAATACATTTTATCTTCAAACTATATATCTAAAAAAAAAAAAAAAAAAAACTAACCTTACCCTGAAAGTATAAAATTATGTACGAAATATCTGTAGTTGAAGTCATAAAATTGCTTTCAAAATATATGTAGCTGATGCCATAAAATTGCATACAAAATATTTAAATTTTGGCATTAAATAACCCATAGATGTTGATATTTCACTAAACAAAATCAACCAAGCAACATCTAGAAAAAATATGTAGTATTTATGGTTAAGGAGTCATAACTGACTGGCAAGTATGAAATTGGTTTGCAAATATTAATTCTGGAGAAACATCACTAGAAGATGAACATAGACATTTGGATTATGTTCTTGTCATGTCTTGGAATATTTCATCATCTTGTTCTTTTTTTTTTTTTAGTACTACTCAGTTATTGCTTGTGCTGTTTTCACTACCCGATTCAGGGATTGAACTTGAAATTTGTTACCAATTTCATAAACAAACAGCTTTGTGGATTAATCTTGAGTTTAGAACTTAGAGCCTTAAGCCTAATCTGCCGGTTGCTCTCGTGCTTGACAGTATTCATGTGAGTAATTCAGTTCGCCAGTCTTTTGCGATAACTGAAGTGGATTAAAGTGCTTGCTTTCTTCTCCAGTCCCTCCGCTCTACCAACTGAGCTGTCGTGAGTGACTTCTTCCTTATTTTCTTGTTCTCGTCAGTACGTACGTACACCGTCATGCCAACAAAAGTTATGCCATCTTCCTCACAGACTTGCTATTTATGTCTGCGTCGGAGGCAACTAAAATTTGCATACAAGACTTAATTCTCATTCGCCCAAGACTTCCTATTTTATAAATTCAAGCTGGTTCGAATTCTTGGTCTTTTTTCTTTGTACGTCTGCACACGAGATAAGAATTTTGGAATAATCCATTTCACTTTTAATGGCGGTTGCGATCTTTCAACAGGACCTGACACGCCAAGCAAATTCGCTTTGCGGGAGGTAAGTCTTCTCGTTCCTCACAATTCACTGTGGCTTTTTTTTTTATTACTGCTGCTGTTGTGGCCTTGCTGTCATATCTCTTTATTTATTAATGGCTTGCATTTTGTATGTATTTCTATGCTAAGCCTACTGAAGAGGTTCGTATAGATTAGCATATGTACTGATTCATTCAGATGGATACCTCTCCAGTATTTCACAGGAGTTGACATTTATATTTTGTTCTTCATGCATGATCAGCCATGCCTGATTTCAATGTCTCTCCTCTAATTTGTTGGACAATACTTTACTGAGATTAGCCATTTCCATGCAGGAAAGATTTAGCCTTTATTGAATGAAAAGTTACTGTTAGTCGGTTGAAATTTATAGAAAAAACTTTCTCATAAAATACTTTTTCAGGAAAATAGATTTCTCAAGTCCACTCTTATTGCTTTTTCTAGTATTAGTGGGAGTTTCTTTTCTAACCTTTTGTTTAAAGTAGTGTAGAAAGTCAAAATCTTGATAATAGCATTATTATTAGGCTACCCAAAGTATTATTACTTGGGACTTTCATCCATAACCATTATGTTCTATACTGTGTTATTGGTTATTTCATAGTCTTCTTTCAGATATTCTGAAAGGTGAATTTTAATCTTGTCTGATACATTTTGTTCAAATTCCTACAATTTAATAATGCTGAGATTTAAAAAAAAAAAAAAAAAAAAAAACTGAAAAAAAACCCCCAAAACTAATTAAAACTAAAATGTGTGATAATGAAAGAATTCTTTTCAAATATATTGTTTTTCCCACAGGTATACCTAAAAGTCCGTTGCCATGGCCTCAGTCAGATGTGATACAAATTCTACGATTTCAACCTGTTAATACATACCCTAAGGTTGTTGGAATGCGTATTAAACAACCTATCCCAGTCATAAAGGAATCTTGTATGTACAAAATGAGATCTCTTGTAGATGCCTCATTTTTCATGGGTCACTCATTCCGTGTGGGATGGGGACCTAACTGGACTTTTGTGCACAGTGGAATGTCTGTTGGAAATGCAACAGGTAAGCTATGTATTACGATGCTAACTTTTAAAACCGTTTGCATTGTGTTATTTTAAATGTTCTTATGAGATGTTGTTGACCCATAAGTGATATCCCAAGCTTATTCATTATCAGAAGACTCTTAAACAGGTTTCAATTTTGACTGAACTATATGTTATGGAAATGGTAAACTCCAAGAACAAATGAAGTTGGAAAATCTCAGTTTATTTGAATATGTTTACTGCTACCTTGGTTATTTGAATCCTTACTAATGCCAACTATGGTTTTGTTACTATTAGAAATTGTTATATAAGAATCTTCTATGTACCATGCCCTTCAGAATGTGGGTGGTCATGACTCTCCACAACTTCCTATCCTTTGTAGCTCTTAGCAGTGTTTGATTTTTACTCCCCACCCCACTCCTTGTTCTGCGATCCATTCATATAAGCTTCTTAGATTATTATATCCAGTTAGTGTCAAATTTTTTAAGCCTTCTTTCTTAATTATGTATCCTAAAATGTTTGACTATTTTCATTGTTTTATTTTGGTCAATTAAATTTTGGAAAGTTTAAGATTCATTTGCATAATAATTTTTATAAAAAAATGCAAAAAACTCATTAAAGGAAGTATATAAATTGTATTATCTTTATTTAATTTTTATCTTTGTTTTTTTTTTAATAATTTTTAATAGCGTTTCTTCATTTATATGAAAAATAATGTTTAACATTACTGGATCCTTTTAGATGTTACTATGATGAATTTTTAATACATTTTTTACATTTCAGATCCTGCACAAGAAAAATTTTCCATCCTAACTGGTATGGAAAAAAAAATCTCAGTTAATACTGATTGGAAAGTAAACTTAGAAAAGTTAAATGTGTCAGAATTTTTGACGAGTAAAAATCCTGTTGTTATAGTAAGTTGATTTATTTTTAATCAAATCCTTTTATATTTTATTTATAAACTAGTTCACCCAATACAAAACTCAAGTGCCACTTAAGGTAGAGGGTTACTGAATAAGGTGTGGGGAAATGAAGCATGCCATGTTCTGCAAGGGTGGGCTGAAAAGTTCACAGGCTATGTATGAAGGAGTGATGCTAGAGCTGTGAAATCTTGCATGCATTAATTTTGACTTATTAATGGTTTCTTTCCAGGTAAACTGACATCTGACTGTTCAAAGAAGACTACAAAAGTAAATAGTAGCAACAACTCTTGAAAAATGGACAAAATTTGGCAGTGTAGTGTTATCAAATACCTGCAGAAAAGGGGTTTAGCCCCAAGGACATTTATACTGACATGGTTGCTACATTAGAAGATGACATTGCCAATGAGGCTTATAAATTAATTTGGGACTTTATAGTTGTGTGTTAGGAAATGGTATACATGAACTGAGGTGGTCTCTATAGATTTCATTATGAATAAGATTATTCAGTCAGTACTTTTAGTTCAGATCTGGGCAGAAATGTTTGAGTGTCAAGCCAGATTTGCCAAAATCCTAAAGTATAAGGGTACTTTTAGGAAAGCTAAATTTTCATATAAAAAACGTTTTTTCATTCAAAATTTCTATCAAGTATTCAAATGCAGCCTAATAGGTTGCCTTACTTATACCATTTTCTTCAGGCATAATCCTCTATCTACTACATTTCCTTGTAGATAATCTATATCTATCAATTTTCCTTGGTGGCTAACCATATATCCATCATTGATGATGAACCTTTTTTACTATTATCATTTGATGTGTTTTGTTTCAGAGATACTTGGTGTTAGTAAGTGTACAGATATATCAGGGGCTTTTATGTTGAAATATGAGTAGCCACCTATTGATAATCAGCTAGCGAAATAGTGTTGGTTCAGGAATTTGGTGACATAGTAATTGTGAGTTTAACCTCTGGTCCGGTCTCTGTGTACTTGGACTCAATGGAAGCAGGGTGAACAATAACTGGGCAGTTCTAAGTAAGAACTAGACAAGATATCCATAGATATGTTCAGTAGAACAATTTACTCTCATAGATTAAATAAAGAATTCACTTCAAAGTTTCCTGAAGTTTACCTGGATTTACAAGTGTCAGAGTGCACAACAACCAAAAAATGAGGACAATAGTCTACATGCAAATAATGCTAACTTATCTCAAAAAATTCAGAAATTAAAATAAGCTCACCAAAATGACACTCCATTTAACTTTTAGCATTCTGTGTTATTAATATTACTTCCCTTACTATTGCATTCTTTTTCAAGACCTCTCAATTGCAGTAACCATATTGCTATTTTCACTGTTTTTTTGTTTTTTTTTTTTGGTGCCATAGCAGGATATGACAACACAACTATGAAATTCAAACAAATTCAAATTCAGGAATCAGTCACCTTCAGTGGCAGGGTAAACTTTTTGTATAGCAAATGAAGTCACATGCAGAGTTATATCATTTAATCTAAAACATAAAAAATATTAGTAATAATAAATGAAATATTTTAAATAATAACATAATAAAAAGAATAATTGAATACATCAATAATCATCACTTATTTTTCTTTTAAAAGCCATTACTTTCTTCAGGCAATGAGAAAGTCATCCATTCCCAACATTTGTGTTAGATTCTAAGTTTGTCTGATTTAAAGAGCTGTATTTGTTTAAAGCCCACCTAAATCTTACAGTGATATTTTGTGGTGGCCATATTTGGTGATGTGGTGACAGCCATCATACGCTCACACATTTCATCAAGGTGTTAATTTTTTTTTTTTTTTTAAGAACCAACACAAATGGATGCTAGAAAATCAACTTGATCATTCCTCTTGTGTGACGGCAAATGAATGTCCATATTTTTCTCCAGTCAGTGGAACTGAATCTTTGAATATATATGCAGCCATGGCTGAACAGGATGAAGAGAACATGAGTAAGTTATTAAAAATATTATATAGCAAAAGTTTTAAAATTGTCTATTGTATTGCTCTCATTGCTTTCAATTCTTTAAATATTTTTTTTGTTCGTGTCTAGGTTCACTCCCAGATTACGAACAAGTTCATCATATGAGAAGATGCTGGGACATTTGTGTAGCCCTTTGGGGAAATCCAATTGAATTCCCTAGCCAAGGTTTGTTTGTTTTCTTTTTCTCTGTATCATTTCTTTTCTTTTTTTTTTTTTTTCTTAATTTGCTGCTTAATCCTAAGAATCTTCAAACTATCACATTTCCTGTAGAAAAAAACAATGTTTTAGTAGTGTAGAATAGTATTTTGAGTGTATTTGACTATTTCTTTAATAGGTCATTTTGTCACTTATCAAAGTTGATAATATATTAATTAGTATTAGACAGAAAATACAGTAATCTATATTATAAAAGAAAAGCTGAATCTCTGGTCATGACACACATGTCTGCAATGTGACTGTGTATGCCTGTGCTGTTGTTGTTGTTGTTATGCCATTTAATGTGCACATGCACATACACAATTTGACTGAATTGGAATAGGAAATTGGAATACATTCCCTTCCCACTAAGTCTGAACAATCCTTATCCTGGACTGAGCAATACGATCCTGAAATTGTGGGACAAGAAAAAATATCAGTTTTTTCATATTGATCATGTTTATATCACTGTTCATTTCAATCTACTCATGTCTTTATTGATGCCTAGAATCTGACAGCACAGAGATGGGTAAAGGTCTAATTTATTATAAGTGCATTAAACTTTTTTAAAAATTTCAAAATATTTAAGTTTAAGAACTGTAATTTTAAAAAAAGAGAAAATATATTTTTCTAAAATTCTATAAAACTAATAGCTGCAAAAAGTGAACTCAAGTGAAATGCTATGATTAATTTCTTGGCACAGGAGGAGACCTGTTAATTTTTTTATACCTTAAAAATATCAATTAATTATAAGCTTTGAGGGAAATTATGGGGTAATAAATAAAATTAATTCTTAAAAATCAAATTTAAACTTTACAAAGATTCAACTGCAAATTGGTTTACTGCTAATTCCTCAGAGAGGAAAGCCATTTGGAAAATACTCCTTTTTTTATAGTATGAGCAAATGTAACAAATTCAAATTAGGCAACTTTTTTTTACTTTATATCAGTGTCCACTGGTCAGGGATTTTGTAAATTTTGCACAAGATGCCTGTAAATTAATTTGTGAATTTATTCTAGTTTTAGAAAATGTTATACATGAAATGAATTGGTTGCTACTGATTTCAATTCAAATGAGATTCTTCAATGGAGTAATGAGTTTGGTTTGGACCTGGGCAGAAAGGATTATTGGTGGAAAGCTAGAATTTTTAACAAAATTCAAAAGTATAAGAGTAAATTTGGAAATGCTAAATTTCATTGTTAACAAAAAAAAAAAAGTTCATTTAAAATCTTTATCAAATAATCAACAGCAGCTTAATAGGAAATCTTGTATTGACAAATGACAATTGATAATTTTACTATTATCATTTGGGCGTGTATCCCTGTCAGGAATATTTAGTATTAGCCAGATGTGTGTCAAGGATTTTTATGTTGGAATATGAGTGGCCACCCTGCATATTCTTTTTATTGAATGTCTTGGGATTCTTTTTGTTTCAGTGAATGACAAAGCCAGCTATGAGTATCATCAAATGAGAAGAGAAGCCATTTCACGTTGGATATCAGAAACTGAGGCAAATGCAATAAATTCTGAAATTGAAAGCAACTCTTTTCAAGTAAGTCAATTTTAAGATATAAAAAAAGAAATCATATTTTCTAATTGTTAGTCCTGTGAAAGTAATTTCACATTCTTTCAAATAAAAAATAGAAGGAAAAGTTTTAGTACAAATGAATAAGAAACATGGTAAGTGCAATATGGATTAACAGTTACACAATGATAAGTTTTATGATAACTCTGTTTAATTTCTTGTCATAAAAGTATGAAATGATAGGTTGAGTCATCAATAATATCCGTTCTTCAAAATAATGTACAATTGCATTTTATTCAATTATATATATAATCCTTTGCCAATGATTGTTGCAGCTTACCAAGCAGCTGCTCTGTACCTTGAGTAAAATTTTACATGTTTTGATGTGAAATATTTTTTGAACAAACTCTTGAATCTGGTTTTTATTAGAGAGTCAGCCCCACCTCTAAAAACAATTTACAGTGATTGAAAAAGGTGATAGTTGATGCAAGGTTCAGTGATTATAGTGGGTGTGTTAGAATAGACCAACCAAAAATGTTTTCCTCTGTTATTCTTTCTGTCTTTGCATTGTCATGGAAGAGAACAACATTGTCATATGTAGCCCACTTTTCATCACTTATGATTTCTTTTGAGGAAGGGTTAGCCCAATACATTTATAATTACGATTGGTTCACCAAATCAGGAATTACTTACGACTCAACCTAATAATTCATTCTATTTTCCTTGGAGATCATTTAAGCTACTTTCATTAATTTTTGCTTTCTTATTTTTTCAGAAAGATGGTCATTTGAAGAGCATAATGAGTTACTTAAGTGGCCGGCAGGTTACAGAAGCCTGTGCTTCAGCCCAAAAGGCTGGAGATAATTATTTATCTCTGTTGCTTGCTCAAGCAGGTGGGGTGAACAAATCTTGTAAGCAACTCATTGAACAACAGTTAGATAACTTTAATACTTACGGAGTAAGTAATTTTGTTCTTTCATTTTTTTTTTTTTTTTTTTTTTTTTTCTCCAGTTACAAGTTTTATTTATAGTTCCTTCTTGGCTACATCAGTTGGGCATTAAATATGGCATCCTGGTCCACTGGTCAATTTTTTCTCCACCAGCTCTGCCAACCTCTATATAGATTAAATATGGTATGTTCCACCTACCAAATGCAGAGATGTACGAAGGCAGCCTTGAAACTTTCTAGATGTCTAGAAAGTTCTAGAACTAATCACCCGCAACAAGTTTGTTGTGGGTTGTCCTCCTAACCATTCCTAATTCAAATTCAATACTTGTGAGGAAAGAGCAGACATTTTTTAAATATGCTTCCTAGACAAGATAGTAAAAGAAAGTGTAAAGAAAAGACTAACTTTCAATTTAGATATAATGGCTCAACAGGAGGAAAACTGGTTAATATCATTCAATACCTGCGAAACCAAATATTCCATCATCACTGAGCAGACTTTGAATTTTTTCTAGTCTTGATGGGCAGTTGTAATCTCATTAAGACCTTTTGCCTTGAACGTCTATTAATCTACTGAGAATAAAGTTCACTCTATACTTCAAGTGGAATTTGTATATATAATCCATTGCTAAAGATACTGGAAAATGGTCATTCCTTGTACCACTCCTGAAAGCATCTGATTCCCTGTGCCATGCCCTATGTTTAAAATGGAGTATTGCTGTGATATCTGGATTGGAAATTCCCAATCCTCATTTTCCAACCTTGATATTTAAAATCTGTGGGAATGACTTATTTTCCACTCTGCAACCACATTCCCACAAAGTTGCAAGTCTATTGCTATTTCCAAAGGACGCATTCAGATGAACTCAACTCTGTAGTTCCACCATTTCAGACCTTTATGCCATGTCCATGAAGTTGACACACCCACCCCCATGAAGTTCAACTCAAACAGCTTCTGCTATAGAACTACTTTGTGGAACTACTCCCACATGAATACTTCCTTGAATACAACAATTTTAATCTCTTAAAATCAAGGGCCAATCATTATTTCTCCTGCATATCCTGCATTGTTTTCATTTCTTTTTTCCTTCACTTACGTCAATACAACCTCATTCAGTAACCCTCTATCTCTTTCTCTTGAGGCCTTGGTGAACAAAAAAAAGACAATGTATTGTTGTAAGGTCAAGAGACAGCCGATGATACAAGTTACAAAATGGTGACGTCAAAATCAAGGAAATACAGAAGTTTAAATATCTGAGAAGTGCTTTAACAGGTGACTGAAAATATGGCACCAAAATCTGAAGGTACATTGGAAGAGCAAAAGATGTCCTCTAAAAGCTAAATTATTAAAAAACAGGAAATTTCATCAGAAACAAGGAAAAGTGTTAAACTGCTATGTAGTATCAGTTCTCCTATATTACAGTGAGTGAATAGTAGACAAAAGAGAGTTGAGACAAAGAAGGATACTGAAAATATCATAGAACATGTTAGCAACAAAGGACATTTGAAATTAGAGGCAGTTGAAATTTCTAGGACACATCATGTGGAAAGAAGGCTTGAAAAATTTGACGCTCAGATTTTGAAGAGACAAAGAAATAGCAAGTAACCTACTTAATAAGCTTGTGTAACTGTATGGCAGAATAGGGAATGGGGGAATATTAAAAAGACAAGCATTAAATCCTATAAAGGATAGGAAGTTGTAGAGAGCCATAATATCAACTGAAAAACTTGCAGCACAAATTGAAACCTTCCAAAACTGTATGGTGCCTATTATCATATATCACAAAAGCTGATAGAGAAAATAACCACTTTTAGAAATCTAACCAATTTACTTTCATTCTTCAATACCATCCATAGAAAATCTTTGAAAATCTTTGGATTCAGTAAAAGATCTAGTGCTGGGCTCACTAAATTGTCTTTTTCCTGAGGGTATGGTGCTTGGAAATAGTAGTATAGGGATGGAGGAGTAACATGTAGTCACCAACTTATTGAGAGACAGATTAGTTACATTCCATCACCACCGATCAAAGCCCGAACTACTGCCAGTCAGGATGAATGGATGTCCCTTCAAAGACACACCATGCCTTGAGAGAAAATTGAGCCTTAAACTCACACCTGACCTCAAGTGGAACTCATCACTAAAAATGCAGGTAAAATGATTGTTTCCCTGTACTGCTCCAGCTACCCTCTAATTTTATAACAGCAAGATCAGGCCTAAGATGGAGTACTCTTGCCATATTTGGGTGGAAGTGGCCTGGTCCTCACTTTCCGGTCTTGATAGAGTTCAAAAGCATCTCCGAGTTTTTGTTGGAGAAGAATTACTTTCCACCCTCCAACCTCTCTCTCACAGGCAGGACGTGGCGAATCTCTCACTGCTCTATCACTACTTTCATGAAAAGTGCTGGGACGAATTACATTTTTGCTTTTGTCAGGTCTAACCTTCACAGCTAGGACCCATCATGCTCTTACATAGTAGCAGACCACTCACATTCCCTCTATATTCCATTGGTGAGAAGTAAGTTCTGCACAAACAGCTTCTTCTCGCAAGCCACTGCCCTGTGGAATAGACTCCCAAGAGGATGTTTCCCCGATCACTACAATCTTGACCTGTTCACGTCTAGAGTTAATTGTTTATCGTTCCCTCCTATCCATATAAACTACTCTTTAATGTCACCCTCTACCTCGAGTGGCTCCCAGGTTTTGTACAGGATGAACCTTACTATAAAAAAAATTTCTTAAAATGGTGGGAAATAAGTCAGGCTAGTTTTTAAATAGCTGCAGACTGAAACAGCAATTGTTTGATTGTCAAAATATATTGCAGTTGGTATGTAACTGCAAATCTTTGGCTCTACTACCAACTTCTTTGCAACAACTCGTGATTGTCATAGTAGCTTAAAAGAGGTGTTTAGTGATCATATATCAATATTAGTCTATTCACATCTATTTATTGGTACTTAAAACCTGACAGGTGGACAAAAGGTAAAGGTTCAGTTATGAAGTGAAATCAGGTTAAATATTTATTAAAAAAAAAAATTCATTTGCTGCAAAAAGTGAATTCAGGTATGGATGGGGATAGGGTTTCACAAGTGGAATGACAAGTGACATGATTCATTTCTTGGTGAAAAACTCATTAAGTTTTGAAACCAAAAAAATCAGTTATAAGATTTTATTGAGCTTTTTGGAAATCATTCAGTAATAAATAAAAGGTTAAGAAATTTTTTTTCCAAATTTTGTAGAAATATTTTTAAGTCTTTCATTCAATTGAAAGATAATGCAAACAGGCAAACATACACACAATTTAAGTAAAATTGAAATGAACATTTCTGTCACAAGCTTTAATTTTGCTTTTCATCTTGGTACAACCTCTGGGTAAATAGGAAATGAATACAAGCCAAAATGTGTGGTCCTTTGAATTTGTTTTTATGACTCCTGATTTTAAACTGAAGATGTTTTTTTTTATATATATATAAATGCTGTAAATGAACAAACAAATTAGATTTGAAATTTGATTAACTTGCTGCATGACATTCTTTACTTCAGACCAACTCATAGTGCAACTGAAGGCCAAAACAAAAGGCCTTTTTCAAAGCTTGTCATTCCACATGGAGTGTGACATTTTAGTTTTGTTTTTTTGTACCTATTTCCCTGCTGTAATTGACTTAAGAAATATTTGCTTTTTATACTTGGGATAGCTTTAGCTTATTTAACTTAAGTATAAGATTTCTTTGTTTCCTTTGGACTTATTTTAGATTTATTGCAAAAACATACTTTGTACAAAATTCACTAAAAAATTTAATTTTGGAATTTAATTTAACATTCTTCGCTATGAAATTTTTATTTAAGCAAATACACTAATAATCAATTTTATTTTGTGTAATCTAGATTTCTGTTTCTAATAGATGAAAAAAATAGAATTTTTACAACACTTCTTATATTGTAATGTCACATGTAAATTTTACTTGAGCTAAAGAAATAATTTATTAGTTCAATTTTTCTTCTTCGAAATGTTAAAATGTCTCTCTCAAAGTTAATTTTAATGTTTTGTTATGCTTAATTTTTAAGACATTTCTTCCAAAGACTTTTCCTTGATTCTGTTTTACACTGCAAAATTTATTTAAAAATTCCATTATTTGTCCATAAAGTCGATTTAATATTTTTTCTCCATGATGTCATCCATAACAAAAATTGCTAAAATTAAATTTTTTTATGAGTAATTTTTTTTTTTTTTTTTTTTTTCTGAAAAGTATTTTTTAATTTTTTATTTTAGGTTGGTGAATTTATATCCCATGAACGCTTAAAAATACTTAGCCTATTGGCAGGAAAGATGGTTCTTAAAATTGGTAACCAAACCATTAATGTATGTGAAGGCATGAACTGGCGAAGAGCACTTGGACTCCATCTTTGGTAATAATATTAATAATAATAATAATGGTGATGAGTCCTTTTAACTGTTAACACTCTTACCAGACTGGTTGTTATGATGGTTATAGTGGGCTTTGTATATTTGTACCCCAGCATCACTTTGTTGCTGTGCTCCTCTTTCCCCTCAATAATACTGCTTAAGTAAATTCAGTTTTTTATTTTTTTAAATATAAATTTTTGTACATTACTTGGCTCTCCATTACAATTAAAACCAAATATTGAGAGAAGGGAGGATGTTCTGTGAAAATTGTTTTAATGTTGTTAATAGATTAAATTCAAATGCCTTATCTTTTTACTTGAAGTTTCACAGAAGTACCATTCTGCTTGTCAGGTTATAGTAACTCTATTGAATTCGTTAACAAATATCACATTTTGTATTTATTTTAAATATGCTCTATATTTTGGGTTGCAATGAAAGTTTGTAGCACTTTTAAGCATGATTTTGTTTCACAAATGACAGAAGTTTGACATATATTCTGAAAAGTGACATTTTTTCAATATGATTCATGTGTGGATTGTGAATTTTAAATGTTTTTATATTAAAAGTGAAAATGCCAGAAAATCAGTTGCATTTTCATCATTTGATGCACTTTTTATTTCTAGAAAGGAAAAAATTTATATACGAACAGGAAAAAAAGATAATGTGCTTTTTATGAAGGTGGTGCCATAGCTGAAATTACTGTTCATAAGTAGTTTGCTAGGTTGAAGTTTAGGGTTAAGCAGAGGGAAAAGAGGCGGGAGGCAACAAAAATAACGCTGCCTCGGAAGCCACAGCAACTTTAGGAACAAAATGTTCATGGGACTGACTTTGTACAGTGTCTTGCTGACTGCTAGTTTTCCT
This sequence comes from Acanthosepion esculentum, assembly GCA_964036315.1. Taxonomy (NCBI): domain Eukaryota; kingdom Metazoa; phylum Mollusca; class Cephalopoda; order Sepiida; family Sepiidae; genus Acanthosepion; species Acanthosepion esculentum. Next base: position 79,183,557 of record OZ038505.1, read on the forward strand.
GTTGCTTTTATTAGTATGAAGCATCTTACAAAAACTCTAGACATGCCAAGCTGTCCTGCAGTTAATGGAGAAAACCCGAATGTAACTGGGGTTGACAAACATGTCCATATGCGATCTGGGGCCTCTTTTGCGTCTGTACTGATGCGTGTTCACCACAAATGTATTGATAAATTCCACGTGGAGCATCTTGAAATTTGACTGCATTTTTTTTTTCTTCTTCAAAATATTACAATTGATTCTGAAAAAAACAGAAATTACTTAGAACTCAACCTAAAGTATTGTAAAATGATAAATAAATCCAACAAATTTGAATTACCCCATTTAGCAAAATTGTGTATTTTTTTTTCTTTTAGGTACCAATGTGAGCCAACATCTCTGACTGTGGAAGCTGTGCAAATGTATGATGAAGCCCAGATTGGGAACAGTATTCATGGTAAATACGCCAAACCTCCTGTCCCAATTTATTTGGAAGATGATACTAATGACTTTGATGAACATTCTAAAATTTATGACACATGTTATCATCTTCTGAAGTTGTATGCAAATGATGCTCACAGTCTGGAACAGACCCTATCACCAACGACATCAACAGTCAACCATTTAGATTATCGACTGAGGTAAGAAAAACAATTTCCCTTTTTCTCTCCTTCAGACTAGTTGTTTTTATTGATGGAATCGTTCATATATATATATATATATATATATATATATATATATATATATATATAGAGAGAGAGAGAGAGACTTGTTTGGACATCCAATTTTACGATTGCAGAAAACCTTGTTTTACCAAAGATTTTTTTCTCATTTGTCATTGGGATGCAATCAGATTATTGAATCAAGCAACTTTGCCTCTGTAATCAGAATGAATGGTTGTTGAATCATAGATTATATTAACATCCAACATGTGTTCCCTCTTTTGCTTCCATCTCTGTCTCTCTGACATCCATCTATATCTGTCTCTCTCTCGTTTGTTTTGCTTCCACCTCTGGTTGTTGGGTCTTAATATAATCTGCCTGATTGTGATTCATATTGATAATTCTATGGGATTACTTTTTTTTCTTGCCCATGACTTTAGTTATTGTGTATGTATTTATGTCTTGTTCGTGATTGTCCTCTGACTAGTGATAAAGTGATATCCAGTTAGCTTTTTGGTTTTGTCTTATGTTTTCAGTTCATCACTTTATAGTGTATATTTTTTTTTATTCTTGCTCTTCCTTCTCCTTTGATTTAGTATATTTGTATATATTATGAGAATATATGACTTTAAAATTTCCATTTTTATAGCCTTAATAAAATTTTAATCTATCTACAGATCATTTATTGTTTTATTTATTGATCAGAATTTTTCATTTATTTGTTGGTTTATGAAATTCATTTTGCATCCAATCGAATTTCACTATATTTTTTTCATTTTCTTTTCCCTCCTCACTGTAACTTTTCCTTCTCTTGTATATTTGACTCTACCTTTCCCTCTCTTGTATATTTGACTCTACCTTTCCCTCTCTTGTATATTTGACTCTACCTTTCCCTCTCTTGTATATTTGACTCTACCTTTCCCTCTCTTGTATATTTGACTCTACCTTTCCCTCTCTTGTATATTTGACTCTACCTTTCCCTCTCTTGTATATTTGACTCTACCTTTCCCTCTCTTGTATATTTGACTCTACCTTTCCCTCTCTTGTATATTTGACTCTACCTTTCCCTCTCTTGTATATTTGACTCTACCTTTCCCTCTCTTGTATATTTGACTCTACCTTTCCCTCTCTTGTATATTTGACTCTACCTTTCCCTCTCTTGTATATTTGACTCTACCTTTCCCTCTCTTGTATATTTGACTCTACCTTTCCCTCTCTTGTATATTTGACTCTACCTTTCCCTCTCTTGTATATTTGACTCTACCTTTCCCTCTCTTGTATATTTGACTCTACCTTTCCCTCTCTTGTATATTTGACTCTACCTTTCCCTCTCTTGTATATTTGACTCTACCTTTCCCTCTCTTGTATATTTGACTCTACCTTTCCCTCTCTTGTATATTTGACTCTACCTTTCCCTCTCTTGTATATTTGACTCTACCTTTCCCTCTCTTGTATATTTGACTCTACCTTTCCCTCTCTTGTATATTTGACTCTACCTTTCCCTCTCTTGTATATTTGACTCTACCTTTCCCTCTCTTGTATATTTGACTCTACCTTTCTAGTGTGTGTATGTATATATATATATATATATATATAAAACTTTTTTTATCTAAAGCTGAATTGTTTTTCTGTTTTGCAGTTGGCATTTATCTGAAGTTCTTGAAAGTCTTGGTTATAGACATTTATCACTGTATCAGAAAGAATGCATCCATGTGAGTTTTGCTGCACAGCTTGAATCGCTTGGAATTTGGGAATGGGCCATTTTTGTTTTGGCTCATCTGGAAGACAGTAAAAGGTTAAATTTTACTTTTTTGTCATGCAATTAGTCCAATAAATAATTCTAGTCAAATCTACTTTGCATTAGAAGTTAAACAAATTTTTGTGGTACCTGTGATTAAGAAATCTTTCCAGATTAACAATTTTTATGAAATCAACAAAACTATTGAAATTCTTTTGATCTGAGATCTTGTTTGATTTTTATTTCTTAGGATTTCACTCGACTCTTTATGCATATAGGCTAACAACATTCATCATAACATGCTTTTCTTTGTGAAACTAGCCATTAAATTAATGTTTGTATTTTCATTTATTGTAATCTATATATACACAGATTATAAATGAATTTTTATAAATAAAATTCACGAGTTCAGAAATATGGTTTCATACATTGCATCAATCTTTTGTAAAATATTTGAATTCATTCCTTTTTCAACTGATGCATTCATCTAAATGTAATATGCTGTTAAACTAAAATGTAATATTCTAATTGTTTTCCATCAAAATAACTGCTAGGATCTTAAATGCCTTAAAACAATTTTTATGAATCACACAAATTTATTTTGTCTTAAATAATTTCCACTTCTGTTTAGCAACTTAATTCTTCAAAATATGAACTTTGACAACATTTTATTCAATTATGTAATCATTATTATTTGCAATGACTTGTTGCCCCTTATTGGACAGTTTTTTTTGTTGTTTTTTTTTTAATAACTTTTGAGTAAAATTCCATAGGATTCGATGTGAAAAGTTTTCAATGAACTCTTGGAAAGTTCGAGACCCCCTCCCCATCAAAGTTTTTTTGCAACAATCAAAAAAGTAATAATCAGTTGGCATAAGGTCAGGTAAATATTGCAGATGTTGGGTAAAACAGACCAACTAACTTCTAAAATCTTTTCTTGTATTATTCTTTCTGTAAGTAGCTTTTTGTTATGGAGAACAATATTTTTCCTATTGACAAATTTTTGTGGATACATTGCTGCTGTATAAATCTACATTTAGTGTTTCATTGAATTTGAAGAACTCTAAATTTAGAGCTGTTGAACATAACCAGATGCAGTTCAGTTTTCATCACCTATTGTGATATATTCAAGGAGCAGTTAAGATGAGACATTTATCATTACAGTTGGGTCCCAAAGACAGAAATTATGATTCAATCTAATATTTATTTATTTTTCAAAAAAATAAAATAAGCATTATATTTTCTTTCATAAAATCTTGATAGGAAAAATAAAATTCTTAAATGCCTGTCTCTTTTTTTTTTTTTTTTTTTTTTTATAGCCTCCCCTTTTTCCTCTTTTTGGAGTTGATGGAATTATTGTATCTTTAATTTTTTCTTTGTTTGTTCTTTTCAATACGATTTTTAAAATAAAAAAAAATATAGTCATAGTATTATTTTTCATTTTTAGAGATAATTTCAATTTTTATCAAGCAATTTCTTAGTTTTAGAAGACTAAGACTATATATAAAGAAATGTTAATCTCTTGTTGAAAACAGTAAAAGAATCTACTTTTTGAAGCGGTGTATGCTTATTTCTCAATTTTGTATTGATTTCAGACGAGAAGCTGCTATAAAAGATTGCCTGGGGAGACACATTCGTATTTCCAGCAATGAAGAATATCTTTCACGGGAACAATTCATTATCAACCGTTTAGGCATTCCCCCAAAGTGGGTGCATCATGCAAAGGTAAGCATTAATAAGTTAATAATAGATATTGCATTGCAGTTGTTTCACATATTTTTAGGATTATAAAAATAATCTTGTAAATAAATATGACCCTTCTCACTGGTCGGTCCTTGATCAATTCCTACGCTGGTTAATACTGTCGTTGCTCTGCTACGTTGTGCTTTTTGACCTTGGAGCTGGCAAAAACTGAGTTGTCGTCAGCAATCGTAGCATTGGTTTGAACCACAGCAAAACTATATCAAAGGAAAAAAAAAAATCAATGTTCTTTGCAGACGAAATAAGACAGGAAATTCTTCAGGTCAATTTTCTATGTGGTTTATATCGTTCTTTGTGCAGAAATATTAACCCTTCCCACTTTGAATTCTATCCTCATTTTAGCTAAGTCTGGAACAAGGCTTAAGTCAGGAGTGGTCTTTGGCAGTGTAGTTGTCTCTCGTCGTCTGCAACTCATACAAGCTCTGGTCACTTCTGTTTTCTGCTTATATTGACTTTTACTCAAGACTGGCATGGGGCTGACAGTATTTGGGGATTCCAGGCTTTCCAACAAGAGTTCTTTGTTCTCTGCTTTTGGGAAATTAATTATCCTTCCAAATCTGGGAGACACTTTTTCCATGGGCACTGTTTGTAGGTACTGACCTGCCCTGATAACTCCTGCTTTTTCTTATTTGTACCTTGTACCATTACCTGCCAATTGACAGAGGCAATCCCCCTCCGTCTCTCTTGGTATTTCACCTAAGTCTCTCCACTTAATTGTCATCTTGACGACAAATTCAATCTTCAAATTCTGTCAACGGTTGGACATCTTTTGCTCATTAATTGTATTTATTACTTTAATTGTTGTCAGCACATTTTCCCCAGTTTGGGTTTTTGTGTCTTTATAACCAGCTGCTTCCCTTTTACCATAATCTTCATATCTTAATTTCTCGTAGGAGGCAAATTATAAAATCCTTTCTCTGGAATTGTTTTTAGTCTTTTGGTTTTTGACAGCAATCATCAATCAGTTTTTCTCCATTTGCCTTCGCTTTAAAATTACCAATTGGTGTTTTTGTAACTGGCACTTTTGGCAGATGGTCATTAATTAATTTTTTCTTTCTGTTTCCTTTCCAAAATTCTCAACTATCTTCAAGTGTATTTTCTCTATTTCCCCCTCCAACCCTTGTGAGTTTACATTTTCCAGATAGCTGTCTTTTTCTCAGCACTATCGGTGCAGTCTTAGCTCATCGTCTGGGTTTTAAATTACATTTTAACTTCACCATTTTTTCATTCTGTTCGAAGCTCATATTCCAACTTAGCCTTTTTTAATTTACTAGTGTCACACTGTGTTACAAAATGATCTAACAACTAAATAATATGTAACATTTTTTGTTGTTAAAATTCTAAACATAGCTTTTTAAACCAATAAAAATTGCCAAGGGAGTATACTGTCCCTTTGACCCCCCTTTTTTTTTTTGGTTGGGGAGTGGCTGAAGGTTAAAATTTGCCATAAAAAATTATCAACAGCTTAATTGTCCATCAAACTCTTTGTTTACATGTATGTATGGCTATGAAATAAAATAATTAGTTTATCTGTCTTTTACCTACAGTTAAGTATCTTTAGTATCTTATTGATAATTATTTCTATTTGTTGATATTAGTCTATTCACACACACACACACACACACACACAAAATCTCAGTTTAGTCGTATCTAGTTATTGGTACCTAGAACCTGACAGCATAGAGATGGCCACAGTGTAAATATCCAGGTTATTAATGTAATGATAAAGTGAATTTAGGATTTTAAAAAAAGTAATAACCACAAAGAAAATTCAGGTGAAAATGGCACAACCAATTTTTGTGAATAAACTGTTAATACTTAAAAATAAACTGTTAATACTTAAAAATAAACTGTTAATACTTAAAAATAAACTACTTAAAACATTAAAAAAATCAGACAATTATCAGATCTTGTACTTTTTGGTTAAAAAAATAAAATTTTTTAATGTTTTATTTTTAATTGTCTAGAAATAATTTTAGGTCTGTCATAGAATTAAAATGTACATGCTCTCAATTTGAATGACATCAACATGTGTTGGTAGAGTTAATCTCCCCTTTTTTTTTTCTAGCAACAACCATGGTTCCCACACATTCTGGAAAACCTGGAAAATAAAATGTAAATTTTCCAGGACTGGAAATGTTTGTATTTGGTCCCGGAAAATTTAAATTATCTGAGAGCCTCTCTCTCAAATCATAAAATTAATGTTATTGTTATAGTTACCAAATATACTCTGGATTATTTTAAACATAACTTTAGTTTGATATTTTACATTAAAACTGTTGCATGCATTGGCCTTCTCAGTTTTCCTGTATGCCTGCAAATTAACAGCAGAATTACAGTGAAGAGTCCAAGCATCAGAAATGAGGTGCTGCAGAAACCATTCTCGGTATCACAAATGACGCAATGCAAAATACTGGAGACGGATGGTTCTTAGTTTAGCAACACTCTATTATATAAAGGGTTCAGTTTGAAATAACCTGAAGGTTACCTGCATCAACAAACACCTGACAAAGGAGGGAGGGAGGGAGGGCACAATGACTAAAATATAACAAAGTCAAGGTCAATAATCTGAATGTAAGTCGTATAAATAAAAACTGATTATTACTTTACAAGGGGATTAAATTTCATCACTTTTTTTTTTTTTTTTTTGCTAGTGTCCATCAGTTTTTCATTTGTGTTTCTTCAAATTATTACATTTTTCTTTTTCCACTTTATCAGGCAATCAAGGCTGGTTACCAGATTATGCCCCCAGAGGAAGCCTGGCATTTACTAAAATCACACAATTGGAACAAGGCACATAAAGTTATACTTCGACATCTGGCTGCTGATGCAATCATTAATGGTAAATAAGTATTTTTTGTAGCATTTCTATATATATGAAAAAAAAAATAGTTTTCATCTTATTTTTAGTATGATCTTTTGAAACAACAGTAATTCATACAAATATAAAAATAACAAAAAATTTAATGTAGTTGGTCCACAGAAGTAAAGCTCCTTAACTGAATATGAAAATTTGACTTGTCCACTTGATAAATATGAAGCAAAATGTTTAGGTGTGTGTTCAATTTGAACAGTGGCTGTCTTTTTCATTGAAGAGTAGATAGTTCCAACAGGCTAGAGAGAAGCTCTTAATGACAGTTTCAGAGCAGCAGTTGAAAATCAGATAGTCAAGAGGCTCTGACTTCTTAACCACAGTTTTAATGAAGATGAAATATTCTTGATTTGTTTCTACAGTGTGTCACCTACTAAAACATCAAATTCTGATGGTGACATGGAATTATATATATATATATATATATATATATATATATATATATAGTGCAATTTGTGTACATATCAATCAGCACATCATAAACAATGAAAATACAATTAACATAAAACTAATTTTAATAGATTATCCCCAAATATTATACAAGACGCCTTGCAAAAAATAACTCCAAATTCTAAAAACTGTTATAATACAAAAGAAATAACCCACCTTTAGTAAAATATAGGTACCTTCATGAGATTGCTCAAAAAAAGAGCATAGCATGATGAAAAAGATGCCAAACTTGGCAAAAACAAAATTTTATCGTCTAAATGTTTGTTATTATTAAGATGAAGGATCAAAGTTTTTTTTTAATTATTTTTGTAAAAATTTTTCCTTCTTTTTAGAACATTCTAAATTTTCATTGAAAAAAAAACCTTGATTCTCTTTGTGTCACCGGAACTAGTAAAATAACATATACAGTTTTTAGCATGTTTTTTTTGCATGACACATATTAATTTGGAAAATCTTGCAAAAATAAAAATAATTGTTGGGTGTTAATGAAATTTTCAGGAACTATTCACAGATGATGGAAATTATTATAAATATATTTTTTTTTTTATGAAAGTCATGGCAGAAATATTTTTTTATATTTATTACCCCCCCCCCCACTCTAGGAATTCAGTTGCATTCAGTTTAGTGATTATATATTAGTTAAAAGCACAAGGCTTTGAGGAAAGCAAATCATGTTTTTTTTTTTTTTTAATTCCCCCCCCCCCCCCCCAAACACACACCTGAAAATCAGCCCCGAATTGTAACATACAAAACTCAATAAAACAAAAATATTTAATTTCAAATGCTTTTATTTGCTTTTCGTTGTTTTTATGAATATGGACAATATTTTCTGAAAGGAAAAAAATTTTTCAATGAAAAATAAATTTTTAATACAATTATTTATTTCTTTAATTATTTTAGATTTTTACATTTAAGTTGTTAAAACATTATAAAATTAGTTGAAAGCCGCATTCACTTTTGTAAATGTCCTTATGAGATAGATCATTTTTTAGCGCTTTGTAAATTGTATCGCTTCGTCCAATCAGAAGACCCGCAGTAATTAAGAAATGTAATTTTGTGTTTATAAAAGTAGTTAAAATGGCTGTACTTAAAAAGTATGGAAGGTCACAAGCAATAAAACGTCAGTGGCTTGAGTGTAAGCGTTCTCCGCTGATCGTCTCTCATTATTGCAAATTCTTCATGCGAAACACATGTTGAGCATTTTGAATTAGCTAATTAAAAAAAATTGAACACCATCCTAAGCCATTTTCAGCATTAACATTACTACATTTTTAAAAGTACTATTTAACTTATTTCATTTACATTTTTCATTGCAATTTCAATTTTGTGAAGTTGTTTTACAGTTTTCCAGTGAGTCGTCTTATTTCAATTTTATCAAATTTAATCTCACTCTCAACAATCTTATTTTAATTTCTTTATAATATATTTTCCATACAGCATCGTAAACGTAAAGGTGAAAGCTAAGTACAAAAAAAAAATAAATTAGAGCGCTGAAAGTTTTCCTTAAAAATAACGAGGTAAATAATTTGTTCACTTAAATCTAAATAATTTCACTTCTCTCCTTCCGTAGAATGAATTATCCTCATGTAAGCTATCAATACATCATGAAAATGTCTTTTGTCACCTGTCAAGTGATGCTAAATGTTATGACCTGCTTTGTTTTATTTTCAAATTACATCTTTTCAGTGCAGAAATTAAGTTAAGCTTGTTTCAAAATATTTTAAATAAACAATTTCTAACTTAAAATAAGTTTTGAAAAAAAATTATAATTGATTTTAAATAGAATTTTAAACCAAGATTTTCATTTTCTTTTTTTTAAATGGAAAAAAAATGGTTGACATGATTGATTATCTGTCAATTTTTCTGACTCAAAAAACCCCCCCCAAAAACGTGCTAGGAACAATTAAAAAATGTAAAAAAAAAAAAAATATCCCCAAAATACTGTCTTTCCTCTTAATAATAACATGAACATTTAGACAATAAAATTTTGTTTTTGTCTACTTCCATAGGAGATCATATATTGAAGTGTGTATGAAAAGAGAGTATATATATATATATATATATAGAGAGAGAGAGAGAGAGAGAGAGAGATTTGATACATGATTTTGCCGTCTAACCATTACAAATGGCATCATTTTGAACTGATTTCAACTCTAATTCCAGCAGCCTAAAAATGACAGAATTTAGTCATCTTGTTTACCATATTGATAACACCCATTCTTGACAATGATTGATAGTCAAAACAAGAAAATAAAACATGAATTTCAATCCTGGTGTGCAATATCTTATTTGAAAATTGGGTAAAAAAAAGTTGAATTTAATAAAACTTGTTTGGCAATATCTATCAAACATACACTGGCATTTTGAATCCTAACACATCTTTTGTAAAGTTATTTCTAAGATTTATTATGTATAATGGATTATTTTCTATTTACAATTTAAACAATTGTTTTAATAATAATGTTATATTTGTCAACAATCAGTTTACTCCAACATCCAGTAGCAAAAAAAAAAAAAATAACACTTAATTCATCACCTCTGGCACCAAAACTATGCAGGTAGCTCCATGTGTAGTGGCTCCAAAAATTCTCACTAGTGTGGAGTTGGTAGCACGGTCACAGAGATTCTTTCATTCTTCCAAGAAGTTTAGAAAGTGCTGGAGAGAAAGATTTCTCTTGTTCATAGTCCTTAAAATAATTTGTGATAAAGACCAGCATTTTGTCTTTCATTTTTAAGATGAAAGTGTTCTCCAGAGAAAAAATACATTTTCTTTTTCCTCGCTCTACCAAGCTGAAATTAAAATAGAATAGGCCTAAAGATAATTTATAGTTGGTTTCAGGTAAACACAACAAATCTTTTGTATGCCCAAAATAGACAATACAACGTTTACATATTACTGCCTGCTTGTAAGATGTTTTAATGTTCTCTCAACAGACTTGTCAAGTGATCAAGCCACATATGTTATATTTGGTATTGTCACTGACCAGTTAGCATTTGGTTTGTATGTTACACACACACACACAGTGGAAGTGTTAATGATATTATTTTTTTGCTTTCTATTGGATTTTTTTCAAACAAGTTTATCATCAAAGAATTTTCTTTCTTGCAGAGAATCATAATTATTTAGAAAAGTACTTATTAGAACTGGCTCCAGCTGAAAGAAACAGTAAAATTTTAGACTGGACAACAGGAGGTGCTGTGTATCTCAATTATATAAACTTATGCAAAACTCTACAGGAACTGAAAAAGGTTTTTATTTCTTATATTACACTTTTATGATTTGTTTCTGATAGCTTTTTATTTATAAATTAAAAAGAAATAACTTGTAAGATTTTAAACAAAAAATTTCAACATTTACACAAATTTCCTGTTACATGTTAATTTGTAAACCTGTTAAATTTATATTCATTTGATGATACCAATATTCTTAAATGGATGCAAAAAATGTAGAAAAAATAAACTTACTTTAATTTTTTTTTTTTTTAATTGCTTCTAGCAAAAGAATTAGGATAAATCAAATTAAGTGTATTTTCAACACATTCTTACATTTTAATTTCGTTTTTAGTATTTTTCATTTCGTCATTTTTTTATTTTTTTTTTACTTCCAGCAAGAAGCAACTATTTCACAGCTTGAAAAATTATGGCCAGAAGTCACAAGTCTTTGTTCAAAAATAAACCACCTGTCTTCTTGTAATCCCAAAGACAGGTAAATTATCATTCATAAAATATTTTGACATGTGCATCAGAAGTCCAGCTTTGTCTTATCTCCCACCCACCTCACCAATTTTGCCTAAACAAATAGCTTTTGCCTGAATTTAAATACTTTTCATGTCAACAAACTAACAAATAATATTTTAAATATAATAAATTATTTAGATTATTTGGACTGTTGTCCTCATCTTTATTGTCATATCCACAATGTTTCGCCGTTGACTTATGACTTAACCCAAAAAGTTGCAAGTTCACTACCTGACCACAGCAGAGGTGAACAAAAACTTGAAGAGTTGAGCTACTAAAGGGAATTAACTGGAACTGAGATATCCAGGAAAGGCATGGCATGTGGAACGAGAACAATCAACCCTGTGGATTAAAAGGTTTCAGTTCAAAATTCCAGTGCATATCAATTTGAAGAAGGTTGGAGCGTAGAATGGCTGAAACATTGTGGATATGACAATAAAGATAGGGACAACAGTCCGAATAATGTAAATAGTTACAATACCTCATCTCGGAGATATAGACATAATAAATTATATCAAGTAAAACAGTAAATTGTTAAAAATTATATTTCATTTCCATTACAAATTTTTATTGATAACTTAAATAATCTGTTTATTAACCTTATTTGTCAAAAAAAAAAATCAAATTTTATTCAATGATATATTCATCATTATTTGAAATGACTCATTGCTACTTATCAGGCTGTTTTCCGATACCTTTTTTTTTTTTTTTTTTTTTTTAGTAAAATTGCACAAATTTTGAAGTGAAAAAGTTTCAGACAAACTCTTGAATCTGATTTTCATTAGAGAAAAGTTTTCTCCCACAAAAGCATTTTGCAGTAATTGAAAAAGATAATTGGTTGGTGCAAGGCCATGTGAATATAGCAGGTTGGGTTGAACAGACCAAGTAGATTCTAAAATGGTTTTTGTATTTTTTTTCTGTATGTGCTACCATACGGTGCTATTGATGTGAGCACCATTTTTTTCTGTTGATAAGCGCATGGCAATTTTGCCTAAACTTTTATGGATACATTGCAGCTATGTCTCTTTAGTCTGTCATTGTTTTTTTAAGAACTTTAAGTGAATAATACCCCGGCAATCCCACCACATGCACAATATTACATTTCCTCCGTGGAGCTCAGCTCTTGGAGTCTGTTGTGGAGATTTATCCTTGTCAATCCATTGCCTTTTGCATTGAACATTGTTGCATGCAACCTGTTTTTCATCACCTGTTATGATATATTTAAGGGGCAGTTAGGATGATACATTCATCATTAGATTTGGTTCCCAAAAATGGAAATTACTTCTCGGTTCATGTTTATTTTGCATGCTTATTCAATAAGAAATAGTTACGGTAAAACCATCCAATTTTATTTGTTTATAACACTAAATTTGTATTTCCCAACATTTAAAAAAAATATTTTTATTTTCCTATTTTTTATATTTTAGATTATGTCAAAGTGAAATGTCTAAAAATGCAGCAAATATTTTAAGAACACTTCTAATGTTAAAAGCTCAAAATGATGTTAACACTGAAATAACAAGGTAATTATTATTTATTTTTTATTTAACACACACACATTGTTTTTGTCTGGGTGAATTAAACACATATTTGTAAAGTATTCTTGAATATGAAATCTAAAGATTACAGAATGAGAAACAGTATAAACAAAAACCTTAGAAGACAAAATATAAATTTTGATTTAACCTGCTGTATAGCAATGAAATAAAAACAACTAGCTAGATGTTCTTGAAAAAAATTCTATAAAAGTAGTAAGTTATCAAAAATTATCAAAAGAAATTACAATTGCATGGAAAACTTTGAAAAAATTATAAAGAAACCTAGCAAACAAATAATTCACAGTAATAATATGACAATAATATAAATAGTAAATAAAATGTTTGACATAACTCTTGCAATATCTTTCAACAGTTAAGAGTGATTAAAGAAAAAGTGTCTGACACTGTTAAACAACAGAATGTCCATCTTCAAATTATATTTTTAAAATTTTTTTCAAATATAAAAATCTACAAAAAAGTATGTGTCTTTGGAGAAATGTTGCTTGTCTTGTACTGAAAAAACAGCTGTAATGAATGCATCAAAGCAAATGAAACACAACCAAAATGTGAAGGCATCCAACTGAAACATGCAAAATATGATGGATATATTGAAAATCTTTGAATTTTCTGTTAGTAGATTAGTTACTAAGAGGAAAGAATCAAATCATATATTTTTATTAGGTATCACATGAAAATTTCAAACAGGTACTAGGTGTTATCTGATTGCATCTTCTTAATCTACATAATTAAAGAAACTTAGCAGTTTTTATTTCATCAAAATATCTCAAACCGTTTAATTTTGGCAGATTTATTTTTATTTTTACACATGTGCTTGACTTAGTCATTTTTTTGTCTATTATGAATTAGGACAAAATACCAGATTTGGACTCCTATATTTTAAAAAGCAATTAAGAACAACAGTTAAAATTAACAAAGAAATTAATAATAAAATTACGGATAGTATCACTGCTTATTTCTTAAATTCAGTCTGAATATGCAAATTTTATAAATCAAAACTTCTGCAACGACGTGCAAACAACTCATGACCTGAGGTTTGACATTTCATAAAACTGGAAATAAAACCCACATTCATCCCAAATTTCAAATATCACATTATGACTATACCAGTAACATGCCTAATTTTTGGGGGAGTGATAGAATAGATATATTCTGGATTATTCCACTTCAAAATTGAAAAAAATTGCTTTTAACCTTTTGTCACAAGGTATTTGAAAGGCCGATTTTAGACTTGTTTGAATTGTCATAAAATGAATACTTCTTACACTTGAAACACCAAATTTCATATCTAGCCATTTCTGTGGGTGCTCTTTCCATTTATCTTGGTTAAAATGACCTAAAATCAACAGATTAGAATGTACATGGAGCAGCTGCTGAACAAGTACAGTCCTGACACAACATGTACAATTTCTGGACTGTAGAGAGAGAGAAGCTTAACACATGCCAAGCAATACCCACTAATGATTACTAATAATCCATATGAAATGAATATTACTAAGAAATAATAATAAATTAGGAAAATGAATATTAAATCATAAATTTGTATCTAGATAGCAATAAATCGTAGCTAAAATCCATTCATTAGATAATTTAAAAAGTAAGAAAATTGTTTGAAGGGGTAACTTTAAACAAAATGTTATTGGTAACTGAAATGCTGATAATTATTGTGAGAATACTGCAAAAACATAGACATTCTAGAATTTTTTTGTTAAATGTTTTTTTTATCTCATTCTTTGAATATGAACATTTTTCGATCAATAAGTCCTACTTTTTTTTTTGTGATTTGAATCTGAACGTAAAGTAAACAAAGTGATTTTTGTTCCATATTTTTTATGAAGGAAACGATTTTTAAATCCCATTTACATTTTACATATCATAGAAAATTAATATTTAAAACAAATTCTTAACAATTTCCTTGAAAATTTCGTCCATAGAAAACATGCTGGTCGATTCTTTTGTGTCCGTGTTGACGCTGTGTATTGAGTCATGCGTGGAGTTGAAATGATAGCCGAGCGAGTCACACATGGTTACACATAATCGCACACACGCAAAATGGAGCTATAGTTTCATATTTGATTTTGATTTAGTTTCATGGATTATTAAATGAGCATTTTAATGATATATTTTGTGTGTTTTTATTTTTACAAAAAATATTTGAATTTTACGATCAAACTTTTCATTTGAATTGTTTACAAACTTATTAAAATTAAAAAATATAAAATATATGAAAATGAAGCTTAGAATGTTAACTTTCAAACTAACGTGTTACCAAAATTGTAATAAACCCTGCGGAGTGCGCATATTACAAAATTTGAGGAAGTCTAAACTGCCATCAGTGAAAAAGATGGCCAAAATTTTGCGAAATCACCAAAATGTCTCTATTTTCAAACTGTAATGTTCATCGCACACTGTAGTACATATAAAAATAAGATAGAAACAAAGTTCATGAAATCAGCTTTTATTTGGTATGCATTATGTTTTTATGGAGACATTGTATGAAATAACACGGTGAGTTGAATATATGCCTTTTTTAGTGTTTAGTTAAGAATTTCATCGGCTGTAAGCTGAGTGTTGGGATACCTATTTTTATACTTAAAAAACATTTTAAATATAACTTGAAGAGACATTCTGTTGAAATATTGTTTAACATTGTCAAATGCTTTTTCTTTTCTTAAACCGCACTCTTCTCTTAACTGTTAATCTCAATAGTAGCAGTAATAACAACAACTATTATTTTATGCAGTTGTAGAAATAAAACAATTCTTTTGAAAATAAATGCTTAATCAATAATATAGTACATAAAGTTACAGAACAATATTAATATAGAAGAAAACTTTATATAGGAGCAACACAAAAAAATCTCTAAAAACAATAAGTATTATAATGATAAAATGTCTTTCAAGAGAAAAAGGTATTCTAATAACACTTTCAAAATATTTGGGAACAAAAAGAAAAAAACATCAACATTAAATCGTAAGAAGACCGCCTTGCAGTATTAACAGTTGAATTTGCCAATTATTCTTGGAATAAAAATTCTCAATCAGTTTTAAAACATCAAAATAAGAAAATGAATTCCTAGGCAAATGCAGGCATGAACACATACCTACTTCATTGCATAAAACTAGATTGAAAGCACACATAATTTATTTTTTTAAATGGATGTTTTTAGTCTTGCATTCTTATTGCAATAAACATTTTTTAAGATAGAAAATCCATTTAAAGATAACTTGGTTTATATTTTGGGTAAAAACACAAGTCTTGCATATATAGACTTTGAGAAGTCCTATTGAGAGATGTTCACTCCTTAAATAGGTAATTGAGATTTGCCCACTAGAAATAACATTGTAACTATAAACTTGGCTACCCAATTCTTATAAAAATGTAATCATAGTTAAATTAAACATGATTTTAAATATTACAATATAAATATAATTGAAATCCTTAACAAATATTTAGAGAAATCAAATCTAACCTAATAATTTATAGTTAGAATACTTCACTTCATAATAGTTCTTTTAGAAGAACTTTGACATCACTAATGAAAATTTAAATACTATAACTTCTTATTATATAAAAAAAGTCTTTCTCATAAGCAGTTTAAAAGATTTTGACTTATTCAGTAGCATCTATGGAAGGTGTTTTATAACCCAGAGTTTAGACTGACAATGGTTCTATGAAGCTAAAAGGCTGAGTCCACTAAGAATTGTCGAGGAGATAAATATGCTGCTGCTATCAAGAACCTACCAAGTTATGAGGAGAGAACTTAATCTAACAGCAACAGAACAATGAGATATAACACAAGGCATTCAAATAAGCTAGTCATTAATGTCTTTTTAGGAAAACTAATGTCTATAATTTCTGAAAATAAATTTTACAATCCTGCACGAAACTGAGTAGATTCAAGTGAATATTTTAATTTTACACACACATACATACATACATACATACACACACACACACACATATATATATATATATATATATATATATATATATATATATCATATAAACAAAACTGGAAAATTTTATTCATGACGTGTTTCATCTGTTAGGATTTCATCAGACTGGGCTTTGTTGACATTGCCATGTCTACACATGCACATAAAACAAGAGACACGGGTGGTTTCAAAATGTTTTGAAATAATTTTTTTTATTTTTATTGTTTTGGTAAAATGTTTTTGAATTTCTCAAGTGTACGTCTTTCCAAAACGTTTTACCTAAACAATCAACTGATTTCCGATTGATGATGTTCTATTAACAGATCCTCATTATGCGAACTGACTGGATCTTGTAGATAAACAAAACTGAACACACAAAAGAATTCACATACAAAATAGAAAAAATACAATACTTTACTTTTCTTAGACATCATATTACACCAAGTTGACAACAGCCAAGAACTTAGTGTCCACTGAAAATCAACTAATAAAAATGACTTAAGAAACTTCTATTCCCATCATAACAACAAAATAAAATCCAGAATGATCGTTGGATTCTATTTAAGAGCACTCAGAATTTGCAGCCCTGAATATTTACCCAAAGAGGAGAAATAGATTGAAAATACATTCAAGACCATTCAATATCCTATTTCATTTTCAATGCAAAACTCATAAAATATTCCAAAATAGAAGAGCTGCCCTTCCTGACAAACCCAATGAATCAAAAACATATATTATTCTACCAACAAACTCTATCACAACTACAACCGAAAAGAATTTATCTAAACTCAATATAAAATTTGTCACAACTTACATCTAAAACGATCCAAGACTTAATCAATAAAAAAGAAAACAACAACTAAAACTTTGAGGAATGTACTATCAAATGCAGGAATTACCAGAATGGATACATTGAAGAAACCCCAAGAAGTTTAAACAAAACTATATGAACACAAAATGCACTGGTTGTTCCCTATAACAAAACTGACCACAATTTTCTCATAGGGAATGCTATTTTGATTAAAAGAGAAAATAATCCACTGAGACGAAAATGCATGGAAAGTGCCATGATCACTAGTTCAGCCACAATAAATTTGTGTCCAGGCTCTTACACTATATAAACCATTCCTGGTAGATTTCGTATTGTCACAGTGTGGGATAATCAGGGACAAAGGGGATGGCAAGAAAAAAAATACACATGAATTTGGCTAGTTTGGAAAAAAAAAAAAAAAAAAAAAGTAAATAAAATCCTTTCAAAAAATTTTGAAACTACCTGCATCTTTCAATTCATGCGCATGTGTAGACATGGCAACATCAACAAAGCCCAGTCTAATGAAATCCTAACAGATGAAACGTATATCAAATCCATAAGTGGAAAGGATAATCCAAGTGGTTCTTTTTAATATGTTGAATGATTTATAACTATGTTTTTTGAGATGTGTTAATCTTTTCCTTATATATATATATATATATATATATATATATATATATATATATATAAAAATAGAAATTGTTAGGAAATTCTGTACAAAAACTTGTTGTATAGAGAAAATAAGATTTTGATGAAACACCTAATATTTATTTTTATTTATATGTAATATTTATAATGTATTTTTACAAAGTATTAAAGTTAAAAATGTGTTACTTACAAGTGGGTTTTCAGAATAAATTGTACCTTTTTTTTTTTTTTTTCTTGTTTTATATTTTAACTTTAACTGGTTTTACTTTTAGCTTTTTGAAAAGTTTGTAACTTTATATTTCCTCATGTTGATGCTTTTGTTTTGAACAAATGAGAAAAAAAATCATAGCAACATATAAAACCAATTCGCCCCTTGATTTTTTTCATTTGTTCAAATTTTGGATGTACATAAACAATTCTGGACAAAGCCAATACCACCCCAGAAAAAAAAACACCCACAAAGAAAATGCATATAACAGAGCAACAAATAGAAATTACAACTTCAGCGAAAACAGATCACGAAATTGGAACTCCAAAAGTAACCCCAGACTGAACCAAAGCAACACATAACAACCAAGTACCAGGGACAGAACAACAAATACAATATAAAAATACACAATAATCCCAAATACGACAACATAAAAAATACCAACATTAGAAACAATATGGAGGAATCCCAGCCAAATAACCATTTGTTAGAGAGAAACCAGAAGTACATGGACACGGGATGGTCCACAATTACGAGAAACTAAAAGTAATCAACCTTTCACAAAAATCATTAACACCCACACAAATAGACATCCTATGTAAAGGACTAAAATTCACACCAACACTGTAAAAGCCAAATGTTGAAGAAATGAAAGATGTTTCCGAATTCTGTAGAAGACTAAGGCTAGCAGAACAATTTTTTGAAGAAGAAAATGATAAATCACTAGTAAAAAGAAAAAAAAACGAGTTTATCAATCCCCAAAAGGCAAAAATGCAGCCCTTGATGAATTCTGTCATTACATCTGTAGCTTCCCTTTTGACAAACTGGAAATTCCCCAAACCAAAAAATCCAACTTACCAGACAACAATGGAACCAACAAAACGATTTAAAATTGGGCAAAAATATTGTTATAAAAGAAGCTGATGAAGGAGGCACAGTTGTTATGGATACAAAACAATACACAAGAATCATACAAAATATGCTACAGGGCGATACCTACTATGAAGATGCCAGAGAATACCAACCTTATAAAATGAAAAACCTCACCAATGTAATGCATCCATACTGAAGCTGCCTAACTTCTAAGCAATGTGACTATCTTACAAACTTTAGTTATAAAATATGCAATCTTTATGGACTATCTAAAATACACAAAAATAAACTCATTACTGAAACATGCAATAGAGCAAAAACTGATTCTGAATAAACCTGCACCAACCAACCTAAAACTAAGACCTATAATAGCAGTCTCAATTTGCGAGACACACTACCTGAGTAATTTCCTTGACATCCTATTGAAACCTCTTGTCAAACGTATTCAGAACTTCATATGAGATGATCTAGATTTTCTCAATCATCTACCAAACAAAGTAAACCATAATACTTACATAGTCTCAATAGATGTTGTGAAACTATATAGCAACATCACGCATGACTATGGAGCTGGCTAGAAACGTTGCCTCATGAGCTACCGAACCATATCAATGGAAATTTCATCGTAGAAAACCTTCATCTTAAAAACAATTATTTCATGTTCAATGAAACATCCTACCAACAAAAATTGGGAACAGCTATGGGGACAAAGGTTACACCAACATATGCCAACTTAGTCATGGGATACCATGAACCAAAAACTATGAAAGAACCTCAGAAAACTATGGAAATTTGACTTCAGCTACTACATAAAAGAAAACTGGAAAATATGTCTAGATGACTTGTTTCATTGTGTGAAAACACAGATATGTGGAAGGATCTGGTTAGGTGCTCAGCTGCACAGTTACCCTATAACTACACTTAGTCATTGGACTGACGATGATGGCACATATGGCTAGTCAAATGCACATTTCATCGATTGTCCCCATAAGGTTTTTTGTAAGGCCAGACTGATTTTTGCAGACTTTTCTGCACTCCTCACATGTCAGATGATTGATGTCAAGGAATGCCTAATAGTTGATTAATGATCTTTCAATATGGTTGCACCAATGACTTGTTAGGCCTGTGTTGGTAGACACGCTCATGATTCTGGTAAATAAACGTTGACACCCCTATATTGATATTATTACCTATTCTGACTGGTCTCTTGGTTTTAGCTTAAGTATTCACATTGTCTTTCCACCTACTTTTGCAGGAAACAAATACACACACACACACACACACACACACACACACACACACACACACACACACACACACACACACACACACATATTTTCAAGAATGTTCGGTTGAATAACCTAGACATATTATGTTTGTTTATTTTTACTCAGTTTTGTAAAAGCACTAAGAAATATCTAATCTCATCCTCTCAGATTCTGATTCATATTTGATCTTTAACTGTGTGTGTGTGTGTGTGTGTGTGTGTGTGTGTGTGTGTGTGTGTATATATATATATATATATATGTATGTATGTGTGTGTGTGTGTGTGTGTGTGCGTGCACACACACACACACACACTATTGCTAACCCATTTTTAACATTCTTTCTACAAAATTCTGGTGAATGAATGCTATATTTTCCATTATTGCATTTATTATTAAAAAATCATTCTTTTCATGAATTTTATATTACCTTGATTACGTCAAAAATCTCAACCCAAGAAAAAAATATCTGTGACGGTGCAGGCTGGGAAAATGAGTAAAGGTATTTACCTTAAGTTGTGAAAAAAATATCTACATCTGCGATGTATCTTATCCATCAGATAACTTGCATAGTATAACAAAAGTTAAATAAAAAAAAAAGGGAAACATTTCCTTTTATAAGCATTTCAGTGATCACAAGACCTTGTAACTATAAAAAAAAATTGGTTAAAAAAAAAAAAAGTAACAGCCTTTAGTCAACCAGAACAGCAACGCAGGCTAGTACCTTACTCCTCCCACCTGAACCGTCAATTTTTCCACAATTCCTATAAATTTTATATATCTAATTTACTTACTTTTTTTTTCTTCTTTTTTTCCAGTCTCCTTGCCCCACATATTTGTAATCTGGAAATGCCTGATGACTACATGGCTCAAGAATTTCAGGCCTTGATACAATGTTACCGACAAGAAATGTGTGATGAAATTTGTTTATAGAATTAATTTCATTCTGATTTTTCTTTCTTTTTTTTTTTACATTCAGCAAGTCACCTTTTAATAAGGTTTCTGAATATAAAAAAAATTTTTTTTCTTTTTCTTCCCCATAATGATTTTAAAACGGTGAGGAGGGAAAATTTCTTAGTCATCCACATGAAAATTTAAAAAGTTTTTTTTTTTTTTAATTTCATTTTCTCAATAAAAATATATTTTCCTTACTCAAACATTAATAAAAGAAATTAAAAATCTGGCGAAAAAAAAATTCAAAAAAATTTCTTTTTTTTTTTTTTCATTATTATTTCTCCTATCGGAAGTTTTCCAACTGAGGAGATATTGTTTTGATACGACTGAATCAAAAATGACAACCATTCTGGTTAGTCAGGTCATTTTTTTACCTGCCATATATTTTAGTAAAACCTTTGTTTTTTTTTTGGGGGGGGGGGTCCCTCTGCTTTGAAGGTGGTAGAACTGATTAAGCTATAAAATATTTTAATGTGGAGTAAAATTATTTTAATAAACAGATAAATCAAGAGAAATAAACATTAGTGTGAAAGAAAAGGCCTTTTTGATGATTTTCAATTGTTTTTTTTTCTTCATAAAGTTTCATTTTTAAACAGTCATCAGCTGTTATCATCTAAAATACTTTTCTTTCATACTATAAATGTCTTCAAACCTTCCCCTGTTCATCATGGTAATTTTTTGTTTAAACTATTATTCACCTAATACAATATTTAAGAGTCACTCAAGGTAGAGGGTTACTGAAGGTTGTGTGTGAGATGTTAGAGGAGGAAGGAAGGAAATAAAGATTATGAGGATAAGGAGAATAGATAACACTTTACCCTTTGGTATAGTTGGGACTATAGTAAAATAATTTTACTGTAGAAATGCATTGGAAAGATTTTTATAATAAAGTTCACTCATTAATGGCTCAAGAGCCACTAAAGGTAGAGGGTTACTGAATGTGTTTTGTATGATATGAATGTTCTAAATGTAGGGAGTGAAGATTCAGGGTGATTCAACTCTGTGGATGTGGTATGGCTGTAAATATCAGAAACAGATAAACTAAAGAATGGAGCTTGGGCATGAAAAGAGTGAAAGAGTATTGGATCTGTCGGGGGGGGGGGGAGTTATCCCCTATGAGACCACGTAAATGATTTTGAACATTATCAAGGTTGGAAATTAAGGGTTGGGCAGCTGCAGTCCAGATATGGCAGCAATACACTTTTTCTTTTTCTAATCTGACTCTTGTAAAGATAAAGCCTGACAGAAGTTGCCAGATGCTTTCCAGAGCGGTAGAATAAGCCAATCCTTTTTCCAGTTTCTATATCAATAAATTGTATATATGAATTCCACATGAGGTCTGCATTGGAGTTGAGGTCCAATAGATGTTTGAAGCAAAGAACCTCACTGAGAGAGCTGCTGTTCGTCCCCACAAATTTTAGAGGAATAGTCAAGATGTGATCTGAGAAAATTTTTATCAACATATGTGATCCAAGATTTTTTAAATTTTGCATCACCACTCCAAGAACACTTTTTTTTTTTTTTTTTTAAATTGTATTTTGTTGGTTTCTAAGAAATTTATTCATGACTGACTTAAAGGTTTGTCATCTGTTCTTATGAATAAACTTTTCAATTGAACATTTCTTCATTTGGCATTTAAGAATTATCAAAAATATCTGTATTTGGTATTATTAACATGTAAAAATGTTTTATGAAAGTAAATGTTGCACTTTTTTTTTTATTCACTGTTTTGATGTAATTTTTCATTGACTCATATTTGATATGAAAAAGTGGAAGCAAAATTTGATAGAAGTTTTGTAACATTATTAGGAGAACCAAGTTGAAAGGCTTCTGCAGCTAACTATTCATGTTGTCATAATATTCAGGTTATTAATAGAAAATATGAATTCAGTTTAAAAAAAAAAAAAAAAAAAAAAATCCTTGAAATTGGAAGGCATCAGGCCTTTCCATTATTGCATTTATTATTAAAAAAATCATTCTTTTCATGAATTTTATATTACCTTGATTACGTCAAAAATCTCAACCCAAGAAAAAAATATCTGTGACGGTGCAGGCTGGGAAAATGAGTAAAGGTATTTACCTTAAGTTGTGAAAAAAATATCTACATCTGCGATGTATCTTATCCATCAGATAACTTGCGTCTGATCTGGAGAGGGATGGTCTATGACAGGTCTACTTGTCTAATACTTCACAGAAATGAATACCTTTTTAGTTTTCCTCCTAGATATGTAGAAGGAACTCGTCAAGGTCTTAGTTGTTCAGTGACCCAATGCCCACACCCAGTCACAGAACTGATGACAGCACACAGTCATGCCTGCTTGAGAGAGGCATGCATAGTTATAAATATTGTGCTCCAAAAGTGCATTGTCAACATCCACCAGTTGTCCCTTGCAGCTTTCTTTTTTTATTTTTGTGTGACCACCTGATTGACTCACTGCTTTCTTCCCATCTGTTTCCTCATTTTGTTCTTGATTGATCATTTTCTCCAAATATCCGCATTGATTTTAACAACTGTCACTGACTTGTCTATTGACTTTTTGATACATACCTTTGGCTTATGTTGTGGCCTTTCAACTTCTATTTTTATACAATGACCTGCCATATATATATATATATATAACCACCAGTGACAACAAAAACACAGAATTCATAATCCTACCCATCATCAATCTATCAACAAAATTTGAGAACAGACTAGTTATCCCCAAGACTAAAATCATTACCACCACCTCAAAGACTATCAGATTTAGTTAGCAATAAACATGGACAGTATTAAATCCCTGCAATGCCAAAATAAATAAATATAAATATATATATATATATATAAAACCTCAAATCTAAAAAATCTATATACATTCCTAACTCAGGTATATAGTATGCCAAGGATTGAAGTCAAATCTCAGAAATTACTAATTGAGCCATTTCATGAATGGTTTAAAATATTTAGGTTATAAATTAAGTCTTTGTTACAATTAATTACAAGTTTCGGCCATTAAAAACTGTTGAATTTGATTAAATAATAAAAAAAAAAAAAGAAAGTCTAGAGCTTCTGCTGGTTCTTATTTATTTGAATTCACGATTGAAAAAAAGAAAAAAAAAAATTATATCTGTTAAAACCGGATCTTGCTCAACAGTGACAGCACCTCACCATACAACAGAAAAATCTTCTCTGAGGAGAAATTTAAAAAAAAAATTTAAATACTGCCTCATGGTTAAATCCACTTTGGCAGTAATGGAAATAAGGTACTGCCACTGCTTAAAACACATCCATTATGCTAAGGAGTAAGAGTCTAATTTGTTAAACAAGGATGGTGAGTTCAATCCTAGGTAGGAGTCACCACAGTTAACAATTTCTTTTATTAAAATGAATTTTTTTTTTTTTTTTAAATATATGTAGATAATTTCATTTTTTAAGTCACACATTTCACAAATGAATAAAAAAAGATAAAAATAATACAATTAAGTCCCCCCCCCCCCGAAAAAAATATGTAGTTTAAGACTTTTCTTAAAAGAAGACATTATCTCAGTGATGTTTCCTCTGAAGAAAACTCTTGTAAGCTGTTTCCTAAAATTGATTTTTACTAAAAATTTGTGAGGTTCCTCAGGGAGAGAAGGGCTGGAATTTCTTTTACTAAATGATGCAAGGGGGTCATGATAAATTTTTTTCTAAAAATGTTTGCATCAACTCAAAAGTTTAGGAAGACCTGCTTGATTTAGACAAAGTGTTTTGGGGAAGAAAAATGAGCGCTTGTGTTTATTCAAATTTTCTTAAACAGTAACCTGGTCCAACTTTTGGCACTAAACTCCTAACCTTTCAACTTCTAAAATTAAACACTCAAAAAGATAAGCGTACATTGTGTGTGCAGCAAAAGCAAACCACCTATAAAAGCATCATCATAAATGAAGTTTCAAAATGGCAGAAATAGCAACTATATTATGTTGAATTTTTATTTCTAATGTATTTGGAATATATTGTGTCCTATAATTATGTATTATGCAAATTATTTTTACAAAAAAAAAAAAAAAGCTGAAACCTCCAAAACAACAAACTCAAACAGTGTATTTTAAAATAACTTCTTTTTCAGGTGAATGAATGCAAATTGCTTCAAGATTTAAAATTATTTCAACGTTAATTGATCCATAACTATTTTATTTCTAGGTTGGTCAGTGCATGTGTACATGAAAATCTAGTAAACAATCTTATTGCATTCAAAATAAATGATGGTAGCATTGTCCGTTTCCTTGTATGCATATGAAAAGGAGATGACTAGTTTAATTTTTAATTCATTTATACAACGGACACAGTTTTTGATGTGTATAAATTTTCCTCTTAAATTAATTTCGGGTATATCCATACATTTAATAGTAAACATATATGATCATGACCAATTACTATTATTTGGCCCTACATGTCGCAAGCTGAATTCTAACAGGCTAATGTAAACAAAAAAAAAAATGTGAATGGCCGCTTAGAAAATTGCTAATCTAAAAGGGAGATAACTTTAAAAATTGAGTTGGATGTAAATTAACAACGTACAATTACATAATTTATCAAACGTTATTTCAGTTCCCTAGACACGTTTTCAACATTAAAATGCATATTTACATTTTTTTTCACCTCGTCTTAAAATACTAGCTGTTGCAGGAACATCCACTGTTTTAAAAGCGTAGAAAACAAATTTCGATCTTGAGAATGGCTAAATTAATACAGTTCTGAGTGTGCACTTCAAAGCATTCAAGTATGTATGTATATATGCACGCACGCAATATCAATCAGCTAAGTGACAAAATTTATATATATTTTTACTGATTGGACATGGCGAATTCGTCAGGTGCTGCCATATGTATATTTTAAACATAGAACCATTATAATTATTGTAGGAATATTGTCTTATACTACCTGACCAAGTCTGGAAAACTTACCTGCCCGCTTCTATTAAAAATCAGTCTAAAACATCCAAGCTTTTTTTTTTTTTTTTTTTCATATCTAGGCACTTACAAAGACAGCTAGAGTTTTTTTATGTGAACAATGACAAAGTTTTGGAGAAAAAGGAAGCTAATACTAAATATCAGGAAGAGACAGTTGAGGTTTCTGGGCTAATAATGAGAAAGGAGGGCTTGGAAAATGTGATACTCACGGGACAGGAAAACTGCATAGTGCGCTTGAGTAAATGGATGCTGAAACAGGGCGGAGGAGAAATGATCAGGACAGTTTATTAAGAGCTAAAAGGGGGACGGCAGGAAGTTGGGGAACGACATGATCGCCTACGTCCAGGGGAGACACGACACATGAAGATTACTGATCAACAAAAAGAATCTAATTTCTTGCTCTTCTTAGTATTGTCCAAGTACCTGTTCACTTCTTCATGAGAGTAAATTAACCAATATGCTTTAAATTGGCACCTCATACAAATGTGATCCTACTCGGGTCAATCTTGATTATGGCAACCAATTCAAACTGTGGCACTCTTCAACGTTGTGATTATTTAATTATGAAAAAACTGATGGTCCTACGTCACAACTTCTGATTAAAACTGGTACCATCACGAGATAAGAATTTGGATTGGTATCACCCACTTGTAACTTTGCCAAAATGACTCACATGATAACATGGTATTATTGGTTGGGGCTTTAGATATTTTCTCTCAGTAACTAACTTTGCATCTGACTTAGGCGATTTCTGTCAGAATCCAAGCAATTTCTGGACACTTTTTGGTAGCAACTGGCTTTCAACACTGCAACCTGGCCATTATTCCATATTATTGATTAATATTATTATTAAATATCTGGGAAGCGTTTTAAGATGATGAAAAATACTCCCTAACCCGCATTGGATGAGCGAAAGAATCATTGCAAAAGCTAAACAAAATGCTGAGAAACGGAAAAATTTCGTTAAAAACAACGCAAAGGGTTCTGGATTGCTATATGATGTCCATCCTCTTATATGACAATGAATACTAGACAATCTCCCAACGGATGCGGAGAAAACTAGAGGCCGCAGAAATGTGATTCTACAGAAGGATACTGAGAATTCTATGGATGGAGAATCTTTTCTGCCTGTTATGATAAGCATGGCTGATGCTAACCTTCAGGAGACCAATTCTTTGCGCTTTCTTCTGCTCACATTTTCCACTGACATGAAGTGGAGGTGATTATATTGAATCAACTGCTAAGTCTGCTGTCGTACCAGACGATATTTCTTGCCAGAATCCATCTTGAACATTCGTCCATGCATTGAATATCGTTGCCATATCTGGTTTGATGTTCTTAGTGTAGATCTCGGGATTCTTGATAAAATTAAAGAGTCTGTAATGCTGTCGAGGATTATTCTTCAATGCAACGTTAGGGTTGCCATCTGTAGAGGTGCGTCGGGATTAGCCACAATTGGTAGAGTGAATTTGGTTGCCTGTTCAAAGTAACGTAAATCCTCAACACACTTAATTACTTCTTCAATGAATTACAGAGCAATGAACACAAATGAGAAATAACACAAAACAATATTATATAACAACAAACAAATTTTCATTTATATAGCAGAAGAAAATACAACGATTTATGCTGAAATGTATTCAGATTTGTAAGTGAAATCTGTGTGATGCTTGTTTGTTTAAATCTTTGTCTAAACTCTTTTTGAGATGTTTGGAATGTAGTTTGTGAGTTTAAGTGAAAGATTGTATGTTGAGGTTTTTGTGATGAAAATTTCACAAAGTCAGTGAAAGTATTAATCTGTTTACGTGGAATTTAAACAGTTTTTTGTGCAATGTAAATTTTCAATGTAGTTTAGAATAAATTTAGTTGTAGTAAAAGTTATCTTCCTTTGACCGTTTTTTGTCAAAAAATAATGTTGAGCAAATTCAGAAGAAAAATAATGTTCTGTGATTGAGAACTTGAAGTGATAAGAAAGTCTCTGCTGTGTAATAAAAGATGAAGATGAGTGAGTGATGTCTGAAGGTTTGGATTATGTTGAAAGGTAACTTTAAAAACTTCAGATGATAAAGTGACGTGGATTTATTTAGCAACTGGTTTGTGGTCACGATATTCACTAGCGAGACGAGTTTGCGTGCTGAATTTATTTACTTGGGTGGACACGTGAAAGGCCCCAGAAAATTAGTGCCAAAATATTTAACTCGATCACGAGATGAAAAATACATGTGTGTGGGTGGATAGTGACGCCCACTTCCTTGTTTATGAACCAATGAGCAAGCGAATTCGTGGAAAATATGTATGGATCGAGTTTTGTACAAGAATATCGCTGTGATCCACTTTTAGATGGTTTTTGCACAGATTTTAACAAAATCTTGTAGTGATCCACTGTTAGATGGTGTTTGCACAGAAGTGTAGAATTACGATTCTACAATGTCATCTGTCCTGATCTGCTACGTCGGCTTCAGTCTCTTTGTCACCAATGTAACGTGGCTAACCTCTGTATTTTCTGCAAATATTTTCATGGCAATTGTCTTGATGAGCTTTCATCCTTCTCCCTAGCAGATATACAAAGAGGCGTCGGTTATAATCGAAGCTCTCACATTGGCAGAGCCAGAAGTGATTCCGCTTGGCTATAGCGGATGACAGTGAAACTGTCTGTATCAACACAGGACAAACGGTAATATAAGTATTAAAAGTAAATATGGAAATGTCCAATGTTAGAATTTTTAGTAGTGATTACTTGGGCAAAAACTTTTGTCGGCGAGTGACTTCATCTTGATTGTTACTCTCACAAACTTTCAGACTTAATATAATTTGAACAAAATCCTTTTGTGTATTTTCTCTTGAAACGTATTAATAATTTTGAGAAAGAAGAACAGAAGAATCGGTTGCTATGATCAAAGAAATTACATCTAAATGAAAGCTAAACAACTAAGATTGAATTTTAATGATATGCTGTAATAATTCTAAAACAATTTTGAAGGAAATCTAAAATCATGTTTTAAGGAAATTTAAAAGCAGTTTTTAGAAACTCATTTATTGATTTGAAAAATAAACTATTAAAAAACACTTTTCTGTTTTTGTCTGCTCCTTTCGAAATTCCATTTTTCTTGGTAATATGCGAAATTACTAAGCGTTTTTATTCATTTGTTTTGAAATATATTTCCAATTTATCGAATACATAAGTATTGCAAAAGGGTATTTAAAAAAAGATATGAGCTAAAAATTCAGCATAATACTTGCAATAGCAATTGTAAGTCTATACTACTGCCACATGAAAAAGAAATTTCTAGAGATAAAAATTGTATAAATGAAGGAATTAAATTATTAGGAATTATTACGCAAATGTTCTTATTTTCTTTTTTTAACTGAAGAATCTATTGAAAAAAAAGTTTGAACAAAGTAACTATAAACAACTTTTTTCCTATCCTCTGCCAGCCGCAATGATGGAGAAAGCATTACCTTGAACCATCGCCAGTGAGACAGGCTGCTAGAGCCACTCCGTTTCGCGAGGCTCGTCCCTTAATCGAGATGCAATCGCGCCAATCCTCCGAAGGAACGCCATCGAACGAGGGCCAATAACCCCTGAAGTCTCCACTGCCACAAGAGTAAAAAAAAATCTATCAGCAAGAAAAGAATATTTAACTATTATTTTTTTCATCTCTGCGTCTCGGGCGACGGACCCCGGCTCAACTGCGGACCTGATCAAATTACCGGCTGAAAATGTATCCGCACAGGTCGCATCCCAAATCAACGACTTACCCATTTTAAAAGGGAAAATGGTAATGCCATCCGACCGATTTCCATCACCACGATCGAGGCCTACGAGTTCGATTTGGGAAGGGAACCCAGCTGCATCCAAACCTCTTCTGATGATGGCGTTTATTGCTGCATGCCTTGGAAAGCGGCCGGCACTACGACGACAGGAGAGAGGATGCAAACCAAACTCATCAATTGAAGCTTCACATCAGCATCTGCGACTCTCACATAATTTGAGTCCAAGACGGATCGCAACTCCAACCCGAGTGCACTCATCATAAAGAAGGGTAACTGTAGATGAAGAGGGCGTTGAGCCAGGCGCCACTACTCGGTTGTAAAGAAGATAGTAGAAAGGCGAGGCGATGCTGATCCAGAGAGAGCCTCAAATTAGTAAAATTGGCCTCGCATTTTATTTTATCCTAGCCTTTTTGTTTTGATGTGTCTACTCTAGTGGGATAGAAAGTAATTCTTGGGCCCAGACTCTGCAAGCTTGTTCGAAAGAACTACCCGAGAAATATTGAGACGATCCACCGAGTATCTCATCAATTAATTCGCGGCTGGAAGAAAGTGAAGAAAGATATGCCAGAAGGGCCAAATCTACCGCTGATCGAAGGCCCAGGCCTTCGAAACTCAAAGGGAGCTTTGCCTGCCTCCAGCCCGTGTCGTTGCAAATTAACTCCGCGCATCTATTAATTGTGATATCTATCACATTTAAGAAATCCTGTTCGAGGTACAGGGGGCCCTTCGGAGAGTGTAGAGGAACCTCGGTAGCGAAAAACTGTTCTTCAAGAGGAAGAGGGCTTGGTGTGCATCAATTAATTGCAATTTCTCTGTCATTCTTGTTAGAATGACATGCTTAGTATCCAAACACTCTCGAATGGCCATTGGAAAAACTGGAGAACCAAGAATGTGTAATTCCTTCTTAGGTGTTATTTTTATATCCTCAAGGATGAGTCTAATATCTCGGATAGCACTCTTGAAATCGTCTTCACTGTAATTCAAGTCCAAGCAGGGATAAAGCAGGAATAACTCGTCGGAGGTCAGCAGCTACGGCCTCGACGGATCCTCCCAGCGTTGCATCGTCAAGATAGCATATATTGAAAGGAGAGGCGATGGAACGATCTAACCCGTCATCAGCCATCGCAATTAGTAGCGGACCAAGTGGGTCACCTTGCTGGATTCCGTTAGCAGAAGAGATATCGGAGGCGAGTAATGACTATACGAAAGATGAGCCAAGTTTAAATATGGAAGGAGTTCGTTCATGACAAACTTCCAGGTCATGATCTCCTCTGATGTTATTGAAAGCGTTTTTCATATCCAATTTTAATAGGAAACAGGTGAAAAATGATCTCGTGGCATGAACCGTGGTTTCACATCCGCCCTGTATACCTACCTTTTTTAATAATAATTTTTTTAATGAAAATATAAGGGAAATAACCGGGATTTGTAACAATACAAGTTACCTCCCTTAAATTTCTCTATTATAAATTTCAAATTAATTCTAAACAAATTCATAACTAATCATGCATTTACTCTTAAGCAATAGAAACTTTTATTTAAACAGATGAATAAATAAGGAAATAGTATAAATAAATATATCTTCATGAGTAATAAACCTTGTTTTTTTCACCAAATGAGGTCTTTATAGAAAATAACTGAGTCTAAAAAAAAACAAATTCTCGTTAATTAATTTAGAGTGTGTGTGCGTTTAAAATCAAGGAAGTCGAAATATTAAGCAATTAAAAATCAGATATCCGGTAGATAATCAGATATCCGGTAAATAATCAGATATCCGGTAAATAATAAATACGATATGATAAATAGTGAAGAATTATAAATTTCTAATAAGTAGAATAAACTCCTAATTTTACTAGAAAATAGAAAAAAATTAAAACAATCTACTAATTAGCGTCATTAATGAGTTTAAACTTTCTTTTAGAAGACTGTATGAAGCGAATTACTGTAATTGTTTTATTTTTAAATTAATTGAGATATTTGAAAATTATTTAATTTGTAAAAATTTGGTTTTTATACCTCTATACACCAATTTCCAGTATCTAATTATCATACTATTCTGATTTAGTGAATTTCACTGGATAATAAATATTCGAGTAGATTTACTGTGTATTTACTCTTGCTGATCATAAATTTTGTCCCGCCTAAACACGAAGTGGATCCAAATTGTTTTTTTTTTGTAAGAACTATTGCCGATTAATCAATATATATGAAAGATGGTAACAACGCCCACGCAGTAGTGTTTAAAGTGAGTTAACCGCCAAAATTTCTAAATGTGTCCGCGAGCCTATCACGTGACTAGAAAACAAAATGCACATCAGTGAGCATTTTTGCACGACTAGCAATTGCCAAACTGGTCCACAATGCTTGTATCATTGAAGTGCAACATTAGAATTGCAATTTCTTCAACACGATAACAACTTCATTGTGTGATTCAAGTTAAAATATTCAATCACTCAGCAACTTCTTCTGGATTCATTTATTACTTACTGAAAACTTCTCAATCACAATTTTGATTTTCAACTTAATCTACAGAACATTCTTACACCGGAATTTATTGTTCATCAAGTTTAATTCTCGAATGAAGAACGAACTATCTTCCAGAATTCTTGAAAGATATTTTGTTATGCAATCTTTGACACATACAAACATATAGTCAAAGGCAGACAACTTTTGTTAACAAACTCTTACATTACGAATTTAATTTCAGAAACTGTTTTACATACTGTTTAAGATTCATTTTAACCAAGTTTATCTAATAACAAATTCTATGAAAATTTTACATATATAAGACAACACATTCAATTGAGTGACACTGAACATTATAAGAGTTTAAAAAGCAAATTTAAAATCTACCAACCAAATCTCTCATTCACTAAAATTCAACCAACACATATTTATTGTGTATTTTATGTTATATAAAATATTCTTATTGTTGTTGTTGTTATCTGGGATTTGTTGTTTGTGTCCTATTTATGTTGTTATCAATGTTGTGAAACGAAGAAGTTTAAAATGTGTGCAGAATTCTAACTAAATTCACCTACGCAACCTTCATCTTCATTTTTCTGACATTTATGACAAAAAAATAATTAATTTTCACGTCTCCACCCCAATGTTGTAAGAGTCAATACTTATAAATTCTCCAAATGTTATTTCATTCATTAATTTCAGAAATCAGAGAAATCTGTTAAAAAAATGAATCTTTCACTGAGAAAGTCATTTGCTCACTAAATTTAAAATATGCTGATATCAGTAAATAAATCCTAACTCTCATTTTGACAATAAAAATTAAGAAACTTATTTTAAAAACTAAAGCAATACGCTGTGTTAATTAGGTGTTAATTGTTTTTAAAGTTGAGTTATGCATTTACCTTCAATATTTAGTGTAAACTTTGAAGATATTAAAGGATTTTTATTTAGTAAAAATTACGAAAAAATAGTTCAAACAAAAGTTTGAGGTAACATTTTTAATTTAGACGACACAGACGACACGAGCCGAGTTTAAAAACAGACGATAAATTTATTATAAACACACAAAAAATGAAAGAATTACACAAATTAAGTGCATCGTGTGCCAAATGATGGCCAATAAGATGTATGTAAAAATAATCAATGCAAATGAAATATGCCTCTCCCCCCCAAAAAAAAAATTATAATGCTGCATAAGATCTTCAGAAAAGGTAAACATAAATATAAACGAAGAATGGAGAAAATAAACTTGTGAATATTTTTCAAAGAAAAGCAAAGTTCGTTTTAATAGCAAAGAACAGAACAATCACACCAACCGAATCATTTTCCTTGATGTAGGAGCGACTTTAATGTTCCTTTCTCGTCTGGTGGGCGTCAAATTCTTTCTGTGTTGTTTTTATTCCTTCATTGGAGTGCGATGATAAAAACAAAAAAAATGACTGTTTTCTTCTTTTTCCGCATCCCCACCATCTTCTTACTCTTTACGATGGTCCGGCATCGGTCAGTCGCTCCAGTGCCATCCATTCTCGGGACCGATTCGACAGGTAAGATTTTACACACACCTTAGTGGATTCCGACTTCAGTGGCATCCATCCAGCTGTTTATATCAATCGACACCCTCCCGAGGTCTCGCTAGCGTCACCTTAGACACCTTCCTTAGTCGGGATGTTTAGTTCACCCCACAGCCACACTTTCTGCTTACTAAAAGGGGCATTGGATTTTACTTCCGGGGGGTTCACCGGCAAGAGGGTGGGTACCAGAACGATGAGAAGGGTAATAAGGATTTGAGGGACTCTACCCGTTTTAAGCTCGTGTGCCATCCCGTGCCGAAACTTCGGAGTGAACCAGCTATTAAGCGGCTCAATTAATCTTCCGCCTCTACACACCCGATTCTAATTCCTTGGAATTTCTATGGTTTTGTAACGGGTTCGGATGCTGGGTATGTGCAATGTAAGTTACACTGTTGTTATATGTATTTGTAGTTGATAGGGGATTCATTTTCTCTTTTTTATACTGAAAATGAAACGAATAAAACGTACAACAATAACAAACAACAATGAGACCTTGAGACACGTGTGGAAATTAATGACAAGAATGTATATTTTTCTTTTCGTGGTGTTATTTACAATAGTGGTTTTGTGTGTGCTAAATTTTCTCAGGGTTATTGGCTCTTTTTGTTTCTTTAGAAGTCTGTGCTTACTTGCTTTTTGCTTGTTCCGAGAATTTCGTTGTTAAGAGCAGCGTTTGAGACCGTTAACTGTGGATTTTTACAGAACGAAGAAGATACATCTGTGTTGTTCTTTTTACTACTGCTACTCCCACTGCTACTATACTTTACTAACCTCGCTTGTGGTGAAAGGGTTGTTTTTATAATGATTAAGTTTCAGATTTTAGAATGATGAAATATTTAATCTTTATTTCCGGGATGATGAAATATCTTTATCATCAATCATCACTGGTGAAAAGGTCGTTTTTAGAATGATGAAATATCATCATCATCATTATGGATCATAACAGTTTCATCTTAACTTGACGTAGATAACTATATTTCTGTTCCAATGCAGCTGGTTCGGCCAAAATTGGCACAGTCGGACTCTGAAAGAAAAAAAATATACTGGGACGTGAGTGATGCGTCTGAATTCAACGTGAGACATCAGACGAGAAAAACCCCGGCAAGCTATGTAAGAGATCGAGTTTTTGTTTATTCATTCCCGGTAGGAAGAGGCAGTACATTTGCTAGCCAGAAAGAAGAAGGCTTCCACCCTTCCGCAGAAGAGAGAAATGGGATGTGGACTTCACCTACCACCTACACGAGTTGACCTGCAAGTTGAAAATGAAGGAAAGCATATCCGGTGCTGACCATGCGGAGATGAACGTCGTGCCAAAGTTCCCACGCCATTTAGATGCTGAGAGAGAAAAGGTGCGGCAGATCGTGGAAAGGAAAAGAGAGAAAATTAGCAGAAAAAAGGCAATATTTCGAGAATTATGAGCACGTGACAAATCAACGATTTCACAAACAAGCAACAACTACTACACATGCGGCTTGTCTCCACCAAACAGGTAAAGCTTATAATCCAATAAAAAAAAAACACCTGTTCTGACAACCGCCTTCAAAGTGATGTCTGCTCACCCTGAGGTTGGTTCCGAAAAACCTAACCGCAACAGCAAACAATCAAATTGCGGGGAAGCCACGTTTGGCAGTATCAAATTACCATCGCGTTGAGCGGTAACAAACCCCAAAGGCGTTTACCCGTCGGTGGTTTCACATTCTCTTGTAAAGACAGTTATTTTCTATCTTACCTCACAGTACTTATCAACTATCGGACTCATTTCAGTATTAAATCTTGGATAGAACTTGCAACCCGATTTATGCTTCATTCCCAAGCAACTTGACTCTCGGAGCACCGAATAGGAATACCGAATTATGTTAAAAAGAGAAAAAAAAAAACGGTTGCATTTGACCCGCATGTTATATGTCTTGAAACCGTTTACTTCAGAAATGATTCGTCGTTGAAATTCTCCTGGTTCATTCATTCACAGTTAGTAAAGGAATTTTAATTGTTTTCTTTTCTTCCATTTGGTGATATACTTAATTTTATCAGCTAGTCTAGTTCGAGCCAAAAGCGGTGGTGGGTTATCGAATGATGAAAGTAGTGTCAACAGCAGGATTTGAACGCTCAGGGTTCATAATTATGACACAAGAACGAATGTTTGAGTGATAATCGCTTCCTTGGCGATTACGGATGGAAAACTGACTTCGATGACGTTCATTTCGATAAATGTGACGCATTCGCCATTGCTATCGTTAGTAACACTTGCTCTACACGTGGTGTTCATCAGAAGCTACACCACAGGAAACGAAAAAGATAAAGAAAAATAAGGAGATCAGACGATCAGTAGCTTTCTGCCAGATTGTGTGAGATTTTCATTTCCTTTTTTTTGTCTTTCATTCATTCTTTCTTCTGCACCACCTCGCTTTCTACCACGCAAAAATTGTATAAACTTAGGGACGGAGAGTTTTTTTTCTATTCGAGAAAATACATATCATTTTCTGCCTCTTGATCAGACGGGGCCACGAAAAAAGGGACTCAACGCTACAGTGTTGATATTCATCGTCTTGCAATTTGTATCATTTCTCGCGGTTTTTTTTTACAGTAAAGTTCATCCCGTACAAAGCCTGAGGGCTATTCGAGGTAGAGTGTTACGTTAAGGAGTAGTTTATATGGATAGGAGGGGAAGATAGCAGTTAACTCTAGACTTGAACAGCTTAAAATTGTAGTGATCGGGGAAACAGCCTCTTGGGAAGAAGCTGTTCGAGTGAAACTTACTTCTCGCTGATGAAATACGGAGGCAATGTGGGTGGTTTGATACTATGTAAGTGGCATGACGGCTCCTAGCCATGAAGGTTAGACCTGGCGGAACCAAGGAATGTAGTTCGTTCGAGCACTTTCCATGGAAGTAGCAGTGAGAGATTCGCCACAGCCTGCCTGTGAGAGAGAGGCTGAAGGGTGGAAAATAATTCTTCTCCAACAAGGACTCAGAGACGCTTTTAAAACTCTATCAAGACAGTACCCCATTTTAGACGTGATCTGACTCTTATAAAAGTAGAGGATAGCATGAGTCAGGTACTTACCTTAGTGGTACCCGGAGCCGATCATTTTGCCTGCTTTTTTAGCGATAGATCGGATATAAGAATTTCACTTAAGATTGGGCGTAAATTTGAGGCCTAATATTCTCTTAAGGCACAGTGCCTCCTCGAGGTGACATCCGTTTATCGTGACTGACAGTAGTTCAAAGTCTGATCAGCAGTGATGGAATGTAACTAGTTTGGTTTTCAATGTCTTGAATGTAACCAGCCATTTTTTCCTCACAGGGAAGTTAGTGATGATCATCAAAAGTTTTAGTGGTGTGCTCTTATATCATATAATCGGCATAGATGATTACAAATGATCTGAGTATTCTTAGGCAGATCATTTATATAAATCAGAAAGAGGGTTGGTCCGAGATGTGACCTATGGAGACGCCTGTGATGACTGTAAGGACCTCTGAGGACTGACCGTTAATAACTACCTTCAGGGATCTACCTGTTAGGGAGGATTTTATAACTGAGAAAACCCTTCAAGTGATTCCATAACTGGCGAGCTTGTGTAGCAAACCTTTGTGCCACACCTTATTAAAGGCCTCTGAGATATCTATATATGCTATGGCCCTCAAGATGTGTGTCATCAAGGGCTTTACTAAGTCTGTGCATAATGTCAGTTAAGTCGTCAGTAGTGGATCGGGCCAATCAAAATCCATGGTGATCATTGCACAGGAGGTTGTTCCTGTCTATGTGCTTGATGAATTTCTTGATGATTAAAGCCTTTAAAATCTTACTGATGTTACTGATGAGTCTATACTGGGAGGGGAGGATTGCTCACTCATATTCTTGAAGGCTGGACATATACTTGCCTCCTTCCACAGGCTTGGGAAAGAGTTCTCCTTCAAGTGGTGGTTAAATAACTTCACTAGAATTGGGTATAATCCTGGGTTGATATTCGTAAGGACAGCCATTGGAATTTTTTGTCTGAGTAAGTGGCTTTTTTTGGGTTGAGGCTTTTGATAAGTCAAGAGACTTCATTTGTTGAAATAAGTATATTACCGAGATTGTGCTCGGTGAGATATGGGGAGTTGGGAGGGGAATGGCCTTTGATATCTAACAAGTTTGAGGCAAAAAGCTTTGCCTTGTCTGTTGAGGAAGATATGACCTCGGGACTATTTATCATAGTGGCCACAGCCACTTTGCCTCTGTTCATAATTTGGTTGGTAACCTTCCAGAATTGGCGATATCCAGTTTGTTTCTTTTCAACCTTGGCCTGGACAACTTGTGCGTAGCTGCACTTTGCATTTCTCAGAACTCTCTTGCAGCAATTGCGGGCGGTTCTGAAAGAAGTAAAGCCGCTCCTTTCAATAGGTATTGTAGTAGTGGTCAGGTGAGCTATGGTTGTAGCACATTCAAAGGTGAACTGAGGCTGA
This sequence comes from Acanthosepion esculentum, assembly GCA_964036315.1. Taxonomy (NCBI): domain Eukaryota; kingdom Metazoa; phylum Mollusca; class Cephalopoda; order Sepiida; family Sepiidae; genus Acanthosepion; species Acanthosepion esculentum. Next base: position 79,222,191 of record OZ038505.1, read on the forward strand.
CTATTCAGTTTTTGCTGGATTTTTTTATAAAACACTCCATTCCAGAAAGGATCCATTTGGAGATTAGGGCAGCAGTTTCAGTTTCTTCATCTATGAACGAGCCGAATGATTTCTTGAGCAGGGTTTTGTTGATTTTTATTTCTGCATTGTTTTAGGTTGTGCAAGCAGTACAAAAAGAAGAGAGAGGGATATATATATATATATATATATATATATATATATATATATATATAGAGAGAGAGAGAGAGAGAGAGAGAGAGAGAGAGAGAGAAAGAGAGAGAGAAGGAACAGTTGTGATAGAGACAAGTGGTGGCCTCATGAGTGGCAAGAAATTCATGGCGAAACGTTAATGAGGAAAAGCCGGGTGTTTCAAGACGCGATCTTGAGAGAGTCTAGTGGATGAAGAAAATCTATCAAACTTGACTGATTAGTTGCAACTCTTCAACAGTGATATTTTAAGAGCAGCTGTGGGCATGGGAACAGTTGCAGGAGTAACAGTGGTGGAGGTGGTAGCAGAAGAATCAACATCATTATCCCTGAGAGGGGGTCACTCATAGGCCATTGTGCTTTACTTTTTCCCATTCTCCCATGCATGTGTTTGTCTGTTTTTCTCCTTTCAATTTCTCACAATCAGTCCTTCACGGAGTGGTGGTGGGGTGTCAGGTTATTCTAATTTGCAATGATGATGATGACAACAAAAATGGAATGAACAGTGGTGATGATATGTCTGTCTGTTCATCTATATTTCACAATATTTCATCTACTTAGTTTTTTTAAATTCATTTATCTGGAATTGATATTTCTCTACTGATTAGATTTTCTTATTATTCTTTTAAAAATTAACATAAAATCTGTATTTCTCTATGTTGGTGTGTTTCTAACACTGCAAAAAACAATTGTACTTATTGCAGTACTATAAAAAGTTCTAACTTTGGAAATAAAGAAATTTCCAGTAAAAAAAAGGATACAGACTACTCAGCAATTTTTAATTAAGTATAAAATTACACTAATGTCTGACCAAGGGATATAACTTCAAATCTATTGACTTAATTGAAATCATTTCCAAGAAGTTTTTTGTTAAAAAATAAGGGAAAATAAGCAGGACGATTTTTTAATGTCTGCTCGATGTTCTCTCAGCCTTAGTGACATTTCACTGACAACTCAATAGATAAAAAAATGACTTGGAAAGACCTAGAAGTCACATTTAAGTGAGTTATTTATAAATAAAAGAAGAAACGTATTTTGTATATAGTAATATTTACATTTATTAGCAAAGTATAATGTTCTGTTGTCAGAACTTACGCCATCATGTTCTTTTTTAACTTGGTAGCTTTTGAAACTTAAGATAGAATGATCTATACAAAAACATAAATTGTAATCTGCAGAATTCTGAACTGAATCTTTATCCTTTATAAATACAAGGATCTTGAAAATGACTTTTTCATTTGTGTCATTTAAATATACATTTTAAATATTTGAAGAATTCAACAGCAAATGATGAATTCTGCAGCAAAAGAATTCAGCAGCAAATGATGATATTTAAATGTGAATGCTTTAAAAACACATTTAAGAATTGTATTTGATTTAGCAGTCATTTTTGTTATTTGTAATGTATATACTTTTATAGTAAAAGGAAGAAATAATTCAAAGGAGAACATTTTTTTTAGAATTGGGAATTGAATGATTTAATAACAATTTTGAAAAAGTAAGTATTTAAGAATAAAACCCCAGAACACAGGGTGGAAAGAACAGCTTGTTCATCATAACTGAGTTGTGTATGACCATTGTAGAATGTCCATCTATTAATATACAGATTATCTTCCAGTAAAAGAAATGCAGATATTTAAAATGGTTTATCTCGCTGAGGGGCCCATGTGGCCAATTTGGCATGATAATTTGTAAATACTGACATGTGATATCATGGTTTCCAATAGCAATGCCTGTCATAACAATAAGTGAGTTAATTTATATATGACTATATTTTTTAAATTAAACTGGCCATTTAGTTAAATGGAACATTGATAAGTTAGGATAATTAATTTGTTTTATGATACCCACTTATCATCAGAGATACCAAGACATTTTCCTTACACAAAGTTTTGTCTTTCTTTCACTTTAAACTGAAGAAACCAAAGAGTCCATATACTTCTCCAGCAAAATACGTCTTTAATAAAATTTGCTCCTTTGTCTCATCATCTTCACTTTTATTTTGGATACTATTATACGCTCTACAAGCACAACAGTTAACAAACATGTCATATATTCATCAGGCTAAATTAAATATTTTCATGTTGATAGATTTAGTTTTAATTATAATTTCTACAGAAATATTTAATCATCCAAGAATTACACTGTAAAATTAGTTATTAAGGGTTAAAGATAAAATTAATTAAAGATAAAATTAATTAAAAATAAGTTTAACAATTAGACAAATATACGAGCAAATGAAATTTTTGAGAATCACAAAATCATTTCATCACATATTGTCCAATGTCTTGAAATATCATTAAATCAATACGTTTTCAATGTTAATATAGAGTGTGATAAAAATGAATTAAAGAATAAGATTGTCATATCAACACTAACAGTAGTGAATTGTTTGTATCATATTCCCAAGAAAAATAACTTTTATTTTAGGCTATTTATTTATTTGTCAAGGGAAATAACCCACAGTAGTTGAACACGGTTATCTCCCTTACTCATTGACACGATTTAGGTTAATGAGAAAGAAATTTTCGTTAGATATTTTCTTTGTCCTGTGGACGTTTATTACTAACACAAATCCTTATAGATTCTAGCAACAAATAAAAAATGTAAAATTTGCAATTCATTATTATTATACTATAATGGACAACGCAAATTACTAGAGCTTCAATTTATTTCCCTACAGAGAAGCACAAATTAAAATATGTCTAATTAATTAAATTATTCTAAACTAATAATGTAGTGTATTTGATATCTTTTATGAAACCTGCTTCAATGTTTGGTGTAGAAAAATATTTATTTTTTGCATGCATTTAGATTTTACAGTTTCTGACTGAACTAACTTTGAATAGGAAGGAATTTTTCTTAAATTAAGACAAAGAAATGTCTGAAGATAAATTATGATGACTAAGAAATAATCAGTGATCTTTTTATAAAAATCTGAATATATTTCAATTTGATGTTTTTACTTCAACCTTTCAAGTTTCAAGACAATTCATGCTGGGTTAAAAACTATATATATATATATATATATATATATATATATATATATATATATATTTGCCCTGTTTTTACCAAACACATCTTTACCTATATATATATATATATATATATATATATATATATATATATATATATATATATATATATATATATATATATATAGTGTATTGGGGCAGAAGATCATTATTCAAGCATGTATTGTTAAATATGACAGACAACAAATATCTATTATGTTTGATCATGAGCCGTTCTAAACACTGTATAGTTGCTTTAATTTTTGTAAAAAATAAAGACAAAAATTGTCCAACATTTGGATATTTTTTTATTATGTTGTTCCTTGATCTAAGCTTTTGGATCACATGAGCCACTTTCTACTAATAATAAACCAACTATGTATATTGGTTCACACTCTCCCATAGACTTACCTGTCACATTTCTGATCTTTATTCTATTAAACAACATTTCTTAGAAAAATATAGCCATGTACAGACAGATATTAGTTGATAACACAATACTCACACATACACACAGTAAAAAGAACCTTAAAATATTGGAAGCAAACCACATTCAACAAAATTACATTTCAAACTAGTCACAATACACTACATTGCATCTAGACATATTGTTCTGTTGTTAATATTTCATTCTCTTGCTTGGTACGATGTCATAGAACCACATCATGAATTTATGGCCAGTGTCTGTTTACCGTGATTGGAATCATTGCATAGTAATCTTCTATGTCAACATAACAGAATATCATCTTTGATGGTAAATATATTTGTTTAAATGTCCATATAACCATTCTGAAAAGGGCTCATGTGAGCCAAAAGCTTAGGTCCAAATTTTGGACAATTTTTGTCTTTATTTTCTCCTGAAATTAAAGCAACTATACAAAGTTTAGAATGGATCATGATCAAATGTAATAGACATTCATTGTCTGTTATATTTTAAAATATATGTTTGAATACATATATATATATATATATATATATATATATATATATATATATATATATATATATATATATGTATATATATGAAAAAATATAGTCTTAAAATGTGCTATATTTATGGGATAAAGTGTTCAATACCAGAGATAGAGTGTGTGTAAGTATAAAAGTGAACATAGAAGTCAACACTTAGAGGCGACAGTCTGTTTCATGCTAGATGCAATCGTCAGGCCATGAGTGTTGTTATTTTTCTCGTCTATTTATATATACGGGTCAGTGGTGCATTGTGGGTAGTTTATGTTGGCGGTTATTTTACCGAAAGTCCTTTATTTGTTTATTTATTTATTTATTTGGTTTAAATTATTTTGCTTGTTTTTATTTATTTTTTATTTTTATTTCTTATCTTATATATTTCTTATTTTTTTAATTATTATTTTATTTTTATTTTGATCGGTGTTTTTATTTTTAGCCGAGAGAAATAACAGCACTCATGGCCTGACGATTGCATCTAGCATGAAACAGACTGTCACCTCTAAGTGTTGATTCTATGTTCACTTTTATATGCATATATATATATATATATATATATATATATATATATATATATATATATATATATATATATAATTAATAAATAATAAAATCCAAAATTACCTCATATGGGAATAGCCTATTTTTGCAGATGAAGATATTGGTTGTTTGTCTTATAAACCCTGGTGTGGACTGAGTTTGTGTCTATACAGTTTGGTGGGGGCAGGAAATAGAATTTAATTGTGAAAGCTAAAAGTTTCAGTCAGACAAAAGGCATGAGACGGGGGTCAGGAAAGAGCGGAAGGTATTTGTCTTAAAGGGATGAATTTTTATAAAATTAAACCTGAATGGCATTAATTTGGTTTTATATGAAGAATGAAATATTAATTAAAAATTAAAAGACGAATAGAAAGGGGTTTAAAAATAACTTTAAAATCTATAGATAAAAGGATGTAAGGGATTAATGGAAAGAGACTTGGGTGGGGAGATCTTAGAGGAGGGGAAAGTTTATAAATTATAATTAATAAAGGGAAAGGGGTTATAGAGGGGGAATATAGAAATTAGAATTACTTACACATTTGACATTTAAAGAGTTAGAGGTGAATGAATATTATGGAAATATAGTAGTTAATTAAGTTAAACCTATATTATGGAAATTTGAATTTGTTTTTATGTCAACATTTTAACACTGATTCATTCCTCTGATTCAATAGTAGGCTTTGATTATTGTATTTTATTATTCTAATTTTTTCTTCTAAACATAAGTCACACCTATTTCTAAGACTATTAGGAGTTTGAATGAAACCTATAATTTTCTAAACTATCTGTGAGTTCAAACATTTCTCCTTCAATTCCAAAGATTTTTGTGAAAGAGCTGTCTGGTGTTTTAGTTTAGGGTTAGAAAATGAGTTCCTATGGGTATAAAATCTCTGTTTCCATTCCTCCATGGAAATTCCAATGTAAACATTATAATTTTTCATATTTTCTTCAGGGAAAATGATCACCTGATACATAACCTGGTGCTGATAAGACAGATGACCGATATCTTTGCCTACTGAAATAGACAGTTAGGTCTGCACAAGCTTTCACCATTATAACCAAATCATATGTGTGGGTAGTTTGGCTGTTTGTTTCTAAGGACTGTGCTACTAAGCTCTCATATGTTAAAAACAATTGGAGAGTTTATCACACACACACACACACACACACACACACACACACACACATGGGATGCAGTAATACACACACACACACATATATTTATACATATGCATTTGCTGCCCAAATATACTCAATACATATACATACACACATACACACATACATATATATATATATATATATATATATATATATATATATGTATGTATGTATATTTAGGCAGCAATCCTTCGTGTATGCATGTTTCATTAAAAACAAGACAAAGTACTACGGTTAAGCATTTTATTTAATTTTCCTTGTGTTCGAACAAGAGCTTTCTTTTCTGGACAAAGAGTGTGTAAAAACTGTCCAAATGTTTTATATTTCCAAGCGCTTTTGGCTATACCTTTAGCCATTATCAAGGATGATTCGATTTTTCAGCTTAATTGAGTGTGTGCATTATGTGTATGTTTTAGTGTGTTGTAGGGATGTTTTTAATTTCCAAATACGGTTAGCACATTGTGGCCTTGTTCATAGTTAATATTGTTAAGGGTTGGTTTTTTCTTTTTATTATTAATGCTTCCATTATTTAAAATTTTTTTTTACAATTGGATGTAGATATTATATTTGTGTTTTCTACTAGGATGTTTCTAATGGAGTCTGGTAAGTTTGTGTGTGTGTTTAAATGGGTTCTAATGGAGCTGTGATCAGATAGGTGTAACGTAAGGCGTCTGGATAAGCAAGGTAGTAGGTATCCCAACACCCAGCTTACAGCCGATGAAAATCTTAAATAAACACTAAAAAATGCATATATTCAACTCGCCGTGTTATTTCATTCAATATATCCATAAAAACATAATGCATACCAAATAAAAGCTGATTTCATGAACTTTGTTTCTATCTTATTTATTTTTATATGTACTACAGTGTGCGAGGAACATTACAGTTTGAAAATAGAGACATTTTGGTGGTTTCGCAATATTTGGGCATTTTTTTCACTGATGGCAGTTTAGACTTCTTCAAATTTTGTAATATGCGCACTCCGCAGGGTTTATTACAATTTTGGTAATACGTAAGTTTGAAAGCTAATATTCTAAGCTTCATTTTCATATATTTTATATTTTTTAATTTTAATAAGAAGTTTGTAAACAATTCAAATGAAAAGTTTGATCGTAAAATTCAAATGTTTCTTGTAAAAATAAAAACACATGAAATATATCATTAAAATTCTCATTTAATAATCTATGAAACTAAACCAAAATCAAATATGAAACTATAGCTCCATTTTGCGTGTGTCCGATTATGTGTAACCATGTGTGACTCGCTCGGCTATCATTTCAATTTATTTAAGAAATAAGCAGTGATACTATCCGTAATTTTATTATTAATTTCTTTGTTAATTTTAACTGTTGTTCTTAATTGCTTTTTAAAATATAGGAGTCCAAATATGGTATTTTGTCCTAATTCATAATAGACAAAAAAATGACTACGTCAAGCACATGTGTAAAAATAAAAATAAATCTGCCAAAATTAAACGGTTTGAGATATTTTGATGAAATAAAAACTGCTAAGTTTCTTTAATTATGTAGATTAAGAAGATGCAATCAGATAACACCTAGTACCTGTTTGAAATTTTCGTCTGTGATATGTTGTTGTGTAACCGATGTAATTATTTATAAGTCTGATTTGATCAGGAACACAGTTCTATGAGTTCAAATGCCCCTTAAGAAACACACTAAAACATACACATAATGCACCCACTCAATTAAGCTGAAAAATTGAATCATCCTTTATATAAGCTAAAGGTATAGCCGAAAGCGCTTGGAACTATAAAACATTTGGACAGTTTTTATGCACTCTTTGTCCAGAAAAGAAAGCTCTTGTCCAAACACAATAAAAATTAAATAAAAAACTTAGCCATATTACCTTGTCTGTCGTTTTTAATGAAACATGCACACACACACACACACACA
>OZ038505.1:79234991-79284991 GCA_964036315.1 Acanthosepion esculentum
ATATATATATATTAAGACATTTTTATGTTTATACATTCTTTTTATAGATACAAATATTTAAGTAAATGGTCTGATTATGATAAATATTTGTATCTATAAAAAGAATGTATAAACATAAAAATGTCTTAAAATAATTCTCGTACTTTGGCCATTTCATAATATATATATATATATATATATATATATATATATATATATATATATAATCAGAAATCTCAAAATGCAAACTGGAAAACAAAATTATTGACTACGTTCCTTAAAAATCAAAAACATCAATATAAAATAAAATAAATAAATATAATAAGTTAATACAAATCAATAAATAAGTAAATAAATCAATCAACAAATAACAAAGTAATCAATAATAAAGTTAACAAATAACATTATAAAATAGCTACAAAACATGTACTTAGATCCACAATTGTTTCCACTCAATTGCCCCTAGAATAATTCAAAACATAACTGTTACCACACACCTACCCAATAACTGTTAGAATAATGCAATAGACCTACCCATAATGCATCACTAATCAGCATATATATAAATAGTCAAGCCAGAAAACAATGCACATGGCTAGAGAATTGAATTTTAGCATGAAACAGACTGTCACTATAGGGTGTTAACCCTAATGTTCACTTTTATATTTACATACGCTTTATCCCTGATATCGAGCACTTTAGCTCATAAAAATGGCATACCTTAAAACTATATTTTTATCAAATTATATATATATATATATATATATATATATATATATATATACAATTATATATATATATATATATATATATATATATACATATATATTAGCATACCTTGAAACTATATTTTCATCATATTATATATGTATGTATATATATATATATATATATATATATATATATATATATATATATATATAGATAGATAGATAGATAGATAGATAATATTAGTGGTCAATATACATATATATATAAAAAATTGATTTCAATGTTAGTTAGATCCAGTGACAGGACCCAAAGAGTATGAGTTCAATAACCGGTTAAGGCAGTGGAGAACTTTCAGAGGGGAATTAACAGGAGATAACTGATAACTGGCATCCATTAAACTTGGCACGTGGAACTAGAACAGTCTACCCCAGTGAGCAAAATAAAGGGTTCAGTTCGACATTCCAACCACCTGAAGAAGGCCGGAGTGTACAGCAGGCGAAACGTTGTAATAAATATGGTGACAAAGATGAGGACAATAGTCCGAATAATGTAAATAATGTACATAATACCTCATCTCAGAAATATAGACAGATATGGATAATGTTAGTTATCAACATGCATGAAATTTCCACACGTTCAGCTAGTTCATTCTAATTAGTACTTTTCTCGATACGTAAATATTTCTTTAGTAAAGTTATTTCCAGTTATTGCTATTTTATGGAATAAAGTTATTTACCTTCAGTTATGAGAAAAAATCTTGTCAGCTCTTTGAGGTTTATCACTTTTAATAATGTGCAGATGAAATTTGAATTTGGTTAATGAACATTATTATTATTTACTATGAACACAATTTTCAGTTGCCTGGACATTTCCCCTAGAGTGATAATTAGGAAACACTTGTAGACGATCATGATGATGGATGATTATGCAGCCAATTACAATGACCTTCTACGAGAAACAGAGTAGAGTAAATATCTACTTTTCAATGATCAAGTAAGATATTACTTTCAGATTTTACTTGAATTTCTGCAAAACCATTTTACCTGCACAACTTCCTTGAAGGGAAATTTGGTTTAAGGAATCATTTGCCTTCTCTGAATTTGTATTATTTAAGCATTCATTGATTTCTTTCTCTTCTTCCGCATATTCGGTACTTTCACTCTCTGTTCTTCCTTGAGTCTACAAAACAAAATTTAATAAATAAGCAATGTGACCATTAGTGACCATTCAAAGTTATTTTAGTTTTATTTGAAAAAGATTTTCTTATTGTCGGTCATCTTCAGATTTCATACAAAATTAAAACAAATGCTGATATTTTCTTTGATTTTCTCTAATAATTAATTTTGGTAAAATGAAAATTTTTCCAGTACACATGAAAAGACATATACTATTTAAAATTGAATATGACACTATGAGATAAATACATCAGGGTAACAATGTGTGCACACAAACACGCACACACACACACGCACACACAACACACGCACACACAACACACGCACACACACATTGTGTTTGAGTAGATGCCCTGTTTTTTAAAACAATGTGTATTCATAACAAAGCTTTAGAGAAAATAGAAACAAAAAGGACACTTATACTTAACACCGGAAAGAGACAGTGGAAATTTGTACAGCACATAATAAGGAAAGAGGGCTTGGAAAATTTAATATTCACAGGACAGATTGAAGGCAAGAGGGACAAAGGAAAACATCGTATAGCATACCTAGTGAGCTTGTGTAAATGGATGGCAGAACAGGGTTTAGGAGAGATAATAAACAAAATTTGCTAAGAGCTAAAAATACCAGGAATTTATGGAGAGCCGTGATCGACAACATCCTGAAGGTACCTAGCACTTAGGGTTAGGGTTATAAATGTATTACATCTACTAGCCTGTTCACTCAAGAAACCTTAAAGAAAATGAGATTTTTAACTTGAATCCCACTTTATAGGAAAAACCACAAAACTTGAATGCGTTGTTTACTCAAACGAGGCTGTTTACTAAGAATAATGTATGAAATAATAAAGAATGCCGGATTAAAAATAAATCTATTAAATTTTTAGAAATTTCTTTGTTTACATTTCTGATACTAAAACAGATAGGGACTTGATTTTGAGATCTGAATGAGAAGATATGCATTTTTTAGATGGGCAAATACAAACCTTGCTGGGATGAGATGCCCTCTGTGGTTGAGCAGTCTATAAATTCATTTAAAAAATGTGTTAATCAGCCCTTTTGTCTTTTTGAAGAGATTTCATTTTTTTTATGCTCACTTTAAATTGAAAATCTGCATTTGTAATGCCTACAGGATTTGAGAGCTTTTGAAAGTTTGGAATAAGAAAGGAACGTAGATATAAGAAAAAAAAAGAAAGAAAAGAAAATGTTACAATTAAAGAGATCAACGATAAACCTTCAAATATAGTGAAACCACTTGGCAAAATCATGGTTGCTGATGAGGCAAACATTTGCAATTTTAGTCCTACCAGATTGCTCAAAATGTCATTCCCAGAATCATTTTCTCTATGTTAACTCATTTTTTGATCTGTTTCAGTAAAATGAGGGAAGAATCATGAAAAGAAAATCCTTCATATGGTGGGGAAGAGGATAACATGAACGAAAATACATGCAATTTGTTATTGATGCAACAATTTGAAAATACCCACTGGAGTTATGAGAATTTACGTCAAGTGGATTTCATTTTCAAATTGTAGAAGAAGAAAGAGAGTACAAGAATAAAATAACTGGCAAATTACTAACAATAAAGATTTGTGAATATATTGCACAATACCCTCTTCTGTTATTTACAATTTCAGTTACCTGTAGTTAATATCAGAAATAAACACTTGTCCCAAAATACTCAAGGTGGCATATTGTGGGGCTGCTTTTGAAAGCCAAGTGATATTAAATTTCGAATTTTATTACATGACGTTTTTGGAAGAAGCACCAATTATCTCAATTTAAACGTAGCCCAAAACTTCATAATGAGAAGAAATCCCTAAAACATTCATGGTCATCGACGATATTATTATCAGAGATAACAGTTTGAATGGGGTTAAGTTTATTGGGATTAACACCTCATCCAGCATGGGGGGGGACGTGCAGCAAGTGTCACCTGACTGTCATCCAACAGCTTTTAGGAAAACTACAAAGAACAATGGTGTGAAGTGGTTAGACTCCTTGGAATTGATCCCTCACCTGATAAGAATTTCGGTTAGGAAAGACATAACCAACAGGTTCCACCGGACTGTCATCCAGCGATTGTTTGTATAAAATAGAAAACAGTTTTCGGAATATGGAACCTCACTAAATCAATGTGGGCATTGAGAAAATATAAAGCAGGAAATGAATAGTGTCAAAGGTTAATATTTTAGGAGTATGCAAAACTAAATAGACAATGGAGATTTTGTCGGTGACAAACACAGGGTCATATACACAGATGGAGATAAAAATGAAAGGGGAGTAGGACTGATATTAGACAAATACATGATGAAATCTGTTCTTGTATAAAATATCTAATAAAATTATTGTAGTTAAACTGAAAGGGAAGCCTTTTAGCATATCCATCTTAGTTGTATATACACCGACAGCACAGTGCGGAAAAAGAAACTAAAATGTTTTACTCTATGCTAGACAACGCCAAGGCTCAATGCAAATTGAAAGAAATCATCATCGGAGACCTGGATGCCAAAGTAGAAAAAGAGAGAGATGGTGAAATGGGAGGCAAATTCAGACTAGGAACTTGTAACAAACATAGAGAAAAATGAATAGATAGGTGCACGGTGAATGATCAAGTATTAGCAAAAACCTGATTTCAGGAAGACTCAAGACATTTATGAACATGGTTAAGGTCAGTAGAAGAAACGAAGAGCCAAATTGACTACATAGTGATCAATAAGAGATTCAAGAATATACAGTTTTGTATTCTCAAATATACTTAAGTGCTGATTATGGGTGTGACCTTAGAGTGAAACTACGGACATTAAAAAGGGCAAAGGCAACGCCTAAACTGCAATACGGTAGACTCCTGAATGACATGAATTTGAAGAAGTATACTGACAGCATTAAAACCAGATACAGCGAACTAAAGGAGAATAAAAATTCGACATGGGGCATGTGAAGAGGAGCTTGGGTAATATTAGGAAACAAGATCATCCCAAATAAAACAAGGAAAAAAGAGACAACAAATGATGCTAAGGTATAACACTGGATATAGGGCATTGCACAAATAAACTAGGAGCAGATACAAGCAGATAAAAGAGAAATGTCTGAATAAAAAGTGTACGTAAATAGAAAGAATGAAAATCACAAATAAGGTAGATGTAGATAAAAGAATAAAAGAACAACAGGACAAGATGGAATTGTAAATGAGATTCTGGCAGCTTGAGATGATTTGGAAATTGACAAAATTACAGATATAATAAATGACAGTGGTGATAAACCGGAAGACCTAAGTGGATCTATTTTTATTTGTGCTGCTTAAGAAGAAGCCTGATGTAAATGAACGCAAACTCCATCGGACATACTCACTAGGATTATTCAACCCTTACAGAGAGAATTAGAATTTCTACCAGGATGCGTTATCAACGGTTATAATATTAACAACATTAGCTATGAAGATGTGACAGTATCGATAACAGACAGAAATGAAACAACAGGGACCTCTACAGAAGATACTAAAAGAAAGCAAAGAAGAAAGGGCGAGACATCAATTGTAAGAAGACAGAATGTATATTTGTCAGCAAAAGGAACAGCCCAACGTGTGAACCACGAATTGGATAATATTTACCAACCTCCCCACAAGGTATGATGTGGCACAAGGCCGAGTTTTAAAGTGGGGGATCCGAGACCGTAGGCTCAGCCAAAAATTCCCGTATAAAACGGGGTCGGATAGCTGTTTCTCAAGATGAGACTCTGTCCTTCGACATAGCCTCGTCTGGGGATCTCCTCTGCCCGAAGGTAGAGAGTTTGACCAGCACAGTTGGAAAAGATTCCAGCTGGACTCCGATCCAACCCCGGAAACCAGAGTTGAACTAAGAATTGGCTACATCAAAATCAAGCAAGTACAAAAATTTAAATATCTAGGAAGTATTTTAAAAGAAAACAGAAAGTGCGACACTGAAATGTGAAAATGCATTGGGGTAACCAAAGATGCCTTCCAAAAGGTAAGCAAAGTATTATGAAACAGGAAAATGTTGTTAGAAACAAAGAAAAGGGTAGTAAATTAGCAATAATAAGAGGTATTTTGAACACACCTCAGTTTTTAAGAAATTTATTATAAGAAATAAAGAATAATGGTTAAATGGTTAATGACAAGAAGAGAAATAGTAAGAATGCTAAGAGAGAGAATAAAATAAAAGTAAAATCACAAGGAAAGAAAATAAAGAAACGCCTAACAAAAGGCAAACAAAAAGATGATTGATAAAAACAAAAACTCATCTTGCAGGAAAAAGCATGAATTATTGATGTAATACAAACAGTAATACAAAGAATGTATTGCATCAATAATAAACCTATTGTAAGAAATGTTTATAAATTACAAGAAAATATGAGTACATTAGAGGCACAATTGAAAAGCCTACAAATGTCTTTTTTTAGAGAATTGGTCCAAATATAGATTCCGTACAGTTACGGTAAAATTAAATTAAGTTTTCGTCTATATTTTACCAGTTTAGTCTTGTGTTAGATTTAATGATTTTAATTTGTTTTGTGTATAAACATTTGAACAAAGTACTGTTATAAAGGTTTAAATAAACAATCATCTGGAGTCCAGGAACGGATTAATCCACTTAACATTAATTCCTATGAGGAAAACAGTTTTGGTTTACGAACATTTCGGGTTACGAATGACCTTCAAGAACAAATGATATTTGTAAACCGAGGTTCCACTTTAATTCTTTAACTGCAATATTATCAACAATTTTACTTACCTGTAAAGAGCAGACATCTGTGGCGTTAGAGTCTTTCTGAAGATTTAATGATACCTGTGGACTTACAGTTCTTTCTAAATATTTATTAAGTGCAATGTCTTCAAGCTTTTTGGGTGGATAACGTCGTCTGTTATCATCAATTTTTCTAACTATGCAGGTAACAACGATCACACACACCAATAAACAGGCCGTGACAATTCCCAAAATGATGCCTATCTTCTTGTTCTCATCGTCGGAATGATTATTAAGGTCAGCTAAAGTCCACGTTTTATTGCCCAAATCTACAGTTACATAAAGAATAGAAGTATTCTGGAGAGGTGGTTTACCGTGATCGATTACAGTAACAGAGAGTTTTATTGGTTTCTCTTGTGTTCTGACATTTGTATTCTTGACAAGCATTATTTCACCTGAGGAATGATTAATCCGGAAGAGATCAGGTGATTCTGGTGAATTTGTGAGAAAATATGACAGTTTTGCATTTTCACCATCATCTTCATCATAGGCAATTATTTTGGCGACGGGTCTGTTTGTCGCCGTCATTTCATAGATGATTGAAATTGAATTGTTATGGAATGTTGGATACACAAAATATGGTGCATTATCATTGACATCATCCACAAAAACTGTAACATTTGTCCAAGAGGATAGCGGTGGAATTCCATGATCGCTGGCGAAAACTGTAAAATAATACCTGAGGTTTTTGGAGTAATTTAATGTCCTTTTAGTTTTTAAAATTCCTTCAGAAACATAAAAATATTCTGATGATTCATTATCATTAGGTATCCAATAGAATAAACGTGCATTTTCATCGGTGTCTAAATCTTGTGCTTCAACTTTTCCGATGAACGTCGAAGAATCTTGTCTTTCTTTTACGTGAAACTCGTAATAGTCTTTCTTGAAAGTCGGTGTCTCGTCGTTGACGTCAAGAATATGCACAATAACCGTGCCTGTTCCCGTCAAAGGAGGATTACCCCTGTCTGTAGCTAGAACTTTGAACTCTAGCTCAGGGTTCTTCTCTCGGTCAAATTTGACATCGGTCGTAATTAATCCGACTTCATGACTAATGTTGAACAAAGAACTCACGGAATCATTTATCAGCTTATAATCGATTTTTGAATTAATCCCAAAGTCATAATCCTCGGCAACAACTTGAAATGCTTTGAATTCACTGTTTTCGTACTGATAAATTAAGATAGGACTTTTAAATAAAGGAGCATTATCGTTTTCATCGTGGACGTGTGCCAGAAAAGATTTATTACTTTGAAGTTGGGGTTCACCATAATCATGGCACAGAATAGTAACGTTATGCACTGGGCATTTCTCAAAATCCAGTTGTTTAGCAATCATAATTTGATTCAGACTGGAATCAAGTCTAAAATAAGGATTATTGAGTGAGCAATTGACAGCATCTTTCTGGTGGTCATCTTCATCAGAAACTGAAATGTGAGCGATCGTGTCTCCTATTTTATCTAACTCGGATACGTTGTCGGATACGTGAAGTATGAAAATGTCGGGTTTATTATCGTTGATATTTAAAACATTAATATTGACTGAAACAATCGAAGACTGAGGCTGGAATCCATTATCGAATCCCACTACTTTAAATGAGTATTTCGATTTTCTCTCGTAGTCAACCTGTTTTTTTAAGATGATTTCTCCAGAGGTTTTATTTATTGAAAAGACATTCATAACACTCTGTTTTACATTATAGAAAAATTTATAACGAACTTGTCCGTTTTCAGCAGAGTCTGCGTCCCTGGCAGACAGTGTCAGTACTGTGGATGAAATAGAGGCATTTTCATAAATATCAACATTATAAGATTCCTCTGTAAACTGTGGTTTGTTGTCATTGATATCTTTCACTGTTAAATGTACAATTACTGAACCACTTTGTTGGGGAATGCCATTGTCTTTTGCAACGAGGGTTAAATTATAGAAATTACTTTTTTCATAATCCAGCTGACTTTTTAAGACCAACCCCATAAAGAATCCATTCTCTTCAAATTTCAAAGCAAATTTATCATGTCCATTGTATAATTCATAAAACTTGACAGCATTAACTCCTACATCGTGATCATGGGCCCCTTTAAGATAAATTATACTGTTTATCTTCAAGGATTCGTCAATTTCTCTTGATATTATGGCATTTTCAAAAAATGGAGCATTATCATTGATATCCTCTACAATGATTTTCAGTTGACAAATGCCTTTGGAAGTGTTGGGTAATAAAAGCATAACCAGTTTCATTTCCAGCTCACATTCATGATTTTCACACAATGAATCACGATCAATCCGTTTCGAAGTCAGTAATTTGTTAGATGCTGTATCAATATAGAATAACGGGGTATATTCATTAATGTCCCTGGAAAACGTAAAAGTGAATTTATTTTTATCTCCTGGGAAATGTTTGGATAGATCTCCAACAAGTGTATTCCTTGGAATTTCCTCATTTATTTGGTATGTTATTTCACAAGATGTGGATGAACTGAGAAATAATAACAAAGAAAAGCAGATGAATTTCAAAGACATATTACAGAATCAATTAAAATAGTCGGATCTTCTCAGCCAAAGTAGAAATTGAAAGTCATGGTCTTGCATTTGTTGTTGAGTTTTGTAATCTTTTTAAATCCAAATGTTTTCTCCTGAAATATAAATGTAACATTTAATTTTCAAGCATAGAATGATTCCAAGTTTTCACATATTTTTAAAGTAAGATTGAATGTTCATATGAAAGCATAGTGATCTTGCAATCATGAGAAATAAAAATTGTGTAGTGATCTCATTATCACAAGAAATAAAAAATTTTTTTTCCCATAATTCCCTAGTAAAAAAGGAAATTGCCTTACTGGCGGGAAATTTTGAATCTGGTCTCTTTTCAACAACCATAAGAGCATGTGAAAATGGATCTCTCCTGGAATGAAGACTGAAGATAAGTTTTACTCTATTACTTTCTCATGTTGAATATGATTTTGTAATGACAAACTTATCACAAACAAAATAATTCATTCATTCACCAAGACAAACACAAATATCAGAACAACAACATTACGAGACCTTTCATATCCCTACCAAACAACTAAAACCTTCTGATAATAAAACCTTCTTTATATGTATAAATGTCTCACTTTGTTGTTGTGATGTATATATCTATATATTTTACTAACCACAAAGGCAAGAGCCATACAAGGCCCATCATAACAAAAGAATTCATTATTGTAGGACTTTTATTTTTTAATTGGAAAGGAAAAGATTCGATTTGATACTTATTAAATATGACCAATTCTTTAAATGTAAGTTTATTTTATAATATAAAAGCATATTGTATGCCGAATCTTTGAAATGGAATTGGATTTGTAAAGAGTATTGGTTCCTTAAAATTTACAGAATATCTACTGACATCTAAATGGCAGAAAGATACCCTGTTCTATAATTTCAAATAAGAGAAACAATTCACCAGTATTGTCTACACTAGATATAATCCCTGGCAAAAAATATGGAACTAGCACTCTTAGATGTGGGTTTTTCATTTGATGGTACATAAACAGATGATACAAAACTTTTTATTTAATAGCTGAATGTTCTGGTTTCATAAAATATGCCTTAAATAAACTAGATTAAATTATTTAAATTAATGGTCTATTTTTTCCAAGCAATACAGAGTAACATATGGAATAACCTAAATTATAGAATGATCTGGTAATTCTCATTCCTAAAACAAATATCAGCAGAATTCCCAATATGCAAATTGGTCTACAGTTAAAGGTGATTTCTTGCAGCTCTCAACACGTGGTTGGGCATCCTTAATTGAAAGGAAACATGGCTCCAACAAAAGAATTGTAAAACTCATTCAAGAAGGCAATTCACTGTGGAATGTTGCAAAAGACTTTGGTTGTTCTCAGTCAGCTGTGTTTAAACTTTTGGTGCATATAAAAAAGAAATGGGATGGTTAAAAAAGGAAAATATACTGGCAGACCATGAAAGACATCAAGATAGAAAACTCAAAATAGAAAATATGCAACAAAACAAATGAGTTTAAACAGGAATCAATGTATTTGTCAGAAATATAAGAAATTATTTGAATGAAATAGATAAAAGCCAAATGAAAAACTAGCATGAACACACAAACAGAACAAAATGAGATTAAAGTGGGCAAAAGAAAAAACAATCATCATGTGTGAAAAATTGAATGATAGCAATCATTGCCTTAACAAACTGTGTCCATGTGTACAGTGAAATACTGGATAATTTTCTCATTTCATTGATAGAAAATTGGTTTGGTGATGATGAAGTCATTTTTCCAGACAATAATGCATCTTGTCACAGAGCAAAAGTAATTAAAGGTTTTCTTTAGGAAACGCATAATGACATGGCCAATGACATGGCCAGTAGACAGATGTTAATTTAAATCCAATTAAAAATTTATGGTGAAAATTTAAAAAAAATGGTCCTTGAGAAGGCTTCATCCATTAAATATCTATTAACCATCATTCAGGAATGTTGGAGCAACTTTGATAAAACTTAGTGGGATCCATACTTAAAAGAATTAAGGTGGTCATATGAGCTTGAGGAGGGGTTACTATATGATAATTCTATATTTTTGTCAACAAATTCCTTAATTTTTTCCTTAATATGTTAATATTAATTCCATAATATGTTACTTGGCATCACTTAGAAAAAAGTCAGACCATTAATTTAAATAATTTAACCTAGTTTATTTAAGGCATATTTTATGAAACCAGAACATTCAGCTATTAAATAAAAATGTTTTGTATCTTATCTGTTATTAGTTTATTTACTGGTAAATAAAGAACCCACATGAACATTCTCTAAGCGTGCTAATTCCATAATTCCATTTTTGTCAGCTGTTGTAGATAAAAATACTTTATTTTCCACATTAAAACAAGGAAAATTAAATCTTTTCCTCTATTTAATTTTTACAACAAAAACATCTCATAATTACAGAATATATCAGCTAAAAAAGAATGAGATGCAGGAAAGAAAATTGTAATTTTAAATTTACAAATCAAGAAAAGAAAAACTGATTAAATAAATGAGAATTCTAACATTCACACATAACATCTATCATTTCCTCTGAGTCTGCAAGAAAAAAATTTAAAATTGGATAAAATATTTTGAAAAGAAAACACCAAAAGGAAGATTAATATGACATAACAATGCATAAACATTTCATAACCAACACCATTTACAAAAATACCTGATTTTTGTTTTTTCCTTTTTACTGATCGTTCACCCAATACGAGGTCCAAAGTCCACTCAAGGTAAAGGGATGTATTGAGAAAATTGTTTGAAAATAATTATTCAAAAACAATTATTTGAAAAAAATTATTTGAATTGTAAATTGTTTGAATGACAATTAATTAAAAGGATAACTATGCTAAATAATAATTAATCTAAATACCTATGTTTGAAATACATATGTGGTCTTGCTTTGAGAGAGTCAATGCTGATTTACTTAGAACTAATAATGCTCTTGAAGGATGACATAGGGCTTTTTTGCAGCAAGTGTCAACCCATCATCCGACAATATGGAAATTCTTAAATGCTCTTAAAAGAGAACAGGACTTGCAAGAAATTCATATTGCAAAAGTAAGAGCAGTTTGCCAAAATATCAAGAGCGCCAAGAAATACCACAATGTAAATGGAAAACTTAAAAAAACACTGGCATTTTTTAATGAGTACTATTCAGTAGTTGACTATTTGTATGTAGTATCATATAACTTAAGGATATAAGGATTTTTCTTACTAAATTGTTTTATTAAAGATCTATGTATTTCGAATAATTATGATTTGTGTATTTCCTCTTTTAATTTTTACATTTTTATTGCAATAAAGAATTTTGCATTACAAATAATTATCTTTTAGTATAATTGTCCTTTCAATTAATTTTCATTCAAACAATTTATAATTTCAATGGATTTTTTTTGAATAATTGTTTTCAAACAATGTCCACATAATTGTAAAGGGTTACTGTGTAAGGGAGGGGGGAGAAAGAGGAAAGTAAGAGAACATTCGAGGGGTGTGTAGGATAGATTTCAGTTGACCCTGGACTTAGAGGGTGCCAATATTGTAGTTGTTAGGGAAGCATTCACTTGGGAGTTTGTTCCACAAAGTAGCAGTTTTGGGGAAGGAGCTGTTTGAGGGAAACATGCTTTTTATCAAAGGAACACGAAAGAGAATGGGGATGGTTCCCCCACTCTGTGAACATGGTTGGTTGGTTGGTCCTAGCTTTGAAGTTTTGAGCTGGTGGAACTAAGAAATGCAACTCGTCTGAACATCTGCCATAGTAACAGCAATAAAGTAACGAAAGGCTGGTGATGTTTCAACTGTGGGACAAGGGTTGCATGGAGGGGAATAATTCATCACCCACAAGTCCTCTTAAGTGCCTTTGAACTCTGTTGAGGCTGGATAGTGAGGTCTGGACAGTACCAGCCCAGATATGACAGCAATGCTTCATTCTTGATCTAATCTGACTCTTATAAAGATCAAGCATGGCAATAGGAATTAGGTATTTTCTGCTACAATGAACCAGCCATTCTTCTAGCATCTTTTATGCTGGCACAAGTATATGCATTCCATTTGAGGTTAGGAGTTAGCTCTACCTCCTATAGGTGTTCGAGGAGACTTGGAGCCTCTTCGAGAGAGTCTAATGACCACTCACCAGGATTGCTACAGGTTTAGGGTCTGCCCATTGGTGTTGAAATGTTATGAGTTTAGTTTTGGATGTAGTGACTGACATCAATCAGTCTTGTCCCCTTAGAGCTGTGAGAGTTAGTTTAGAGGAGAGCTCTTCTGACAGGCACTGACCATCAAGATATTTGAAGGTGCACCCATACGCCGTAGTATCATCTGCATGTATATTTACTAAGGATCTGACAGTATTCTTGGGCAGATCAGATATAAAGCAAAAAGAGAGTAGGACCAAGCAAAGAGCATTGATCTCATGTGCCTCAGAGGACTGGCCATTAACTATGACCTTGACAGGAAAGACTTAAATAACTCTGAGAACTCTCCCAGTGTTTCCATAGCTGGTCAATTTGTGTAGCAAAGCCCTTCAAGATATCTAGAGCAATCACTTTTGAGAGATTTTTATTATCAAGAGCTTCATTGATTCTATGCATGATAATATTAAAAACATCAGCAGTGGACCTAGAAGAGTGAAAACCATACTTTTTGTTGCTCAGGAGTTTGTTTTTGTTGAGGTGTTCAATGATTATCTTGTTTATGATATCTTCAAAAAGTTTACTAATGACAATAAGGAGGCTAATGCGGTGATATTGTGATGGGATGAGGGCTCAGTTGCTTTCTTGAATATGTGGCAGACACTAGACACCTTCCATAGCCTTGGGAAACACTTCTTTTTAAGGCAGTGGTTGAACAGTTTCACCAAGAGTGGAGACAGTTCTGGGTCAAGGTGCTTGAGAACAATGACAGGTATTTTATCCGAACCAGTAGCCTTTATAGAGTCAAGACTTTTAATAAATCTGAAAACCTCCCATATCAATGTAGAGACAACAAAAACCTTGTGTTCCATGAGGTGAGGGAAGTCAGGAAAGGGAAGGTCTTTTTTGTCTAACTTAGAGTTAAAATGCAGCATTCATATAAAAATATCATCTACAGTGTGATAGTGTGCTCTATATTGCTGGAGAATGTAAACTTCTGGGTGGTTGGTTCAAAACAGTTGTAAGATATTTTTGAATTTTCAAAGCAGCAGTTAAATGTCATGAGATGATTGTATAGTGTATAAGATGACTAATAACCATCACCACAGTAGCAAACATTACACTCCAAATTAAGGAACATTCTACAGAACTCAGATATACTATAGTTAGAGAACCATTGGTAAAGGGCCCCAACTTCATCCATACAGCTTTTCAGCACCCTTCCTCAGACACAGACACACACACACACACACACACACACACACACACACACACACACACACACACACACACACATGAGAGAGCAGCATATTCAATGTTTAATATATTTTTTATCATTCTGAATTTCATACATTTGTGTACTTTTGTAATGCGGGTGTGTACATTTGCATGCATGTGTGTGTGTGTTTGTATCTCTATATTTTTAAAAGTAAATGTCTAATATACAGTATGAAAAAGAGTTTTCAATACGTGCCACGATACCAATTTATTACCTTATCTGCCTGCACGTAGTCGTATAGTAAGTATTTACCTGCAAATGACGCCACATATATATGCATCATCTTTGTAGTAATAAATATGAGATAAACATTTCAACAAATCCATTTATAGGAAATTATAAAAGATATATATTTAAAAAGATGAAGCAAAATATTTTCAATTTCTATTCCTGAATGGAATAACCTAATATTGCTGGAGAATGTAAACTTCGAGGTGGTTGCTTAGAAACAGTTGAAGGTTATTTTAGTAGTTGACATTATTGGGCCGATCGTACAGAGAACATTCTACCACTGTAGATTAAATAAAGGGTTAACTAGATTGACATACACTTGATGAATGTTTATGGAGCACAACGACTGAAAGGTTGTGATAACTACAACACAAATAAGAACATTAGTCTGCATGTAAATAATATAAATAATGATAACTCCTCATCCCAGAAATTCAGACAGGAATGAAAAAATAAGATCACCACCTTATGAAGATTCTGACCAAATATATTTTGTGATATCTATCTATCTATCTATCTATCTATCTATCTATCTATCTATCACCATATGTTCATATCTATTTCAGTTTGTCTATTATTTAACGTTGTTTATATATATATATATATGTATATATATATATATATATATGTATGTATATATATATATATATATATATATATATATATGTATGTATGTATATATATATATATATATATATATATATATATATATGAGGGGGAGAGTGTACTAAGATATAAACATTCATGTAGAGATATTTAAAGATACTTTCTTTTATGAAGTCCATAAAAGCAATTTATCTTGGATGACTGCAATAATTTATGCAGTTTCCACTTGTCATAATTTTAATTTAAATTAAGCTATACGTTTACTATTAGCATAAGTAGTGAATATCACATCCAAGTTTTTCTCATTTTCTTCAGAGTAAAAAAAAAGTAATTTTTTCCCCATTTAAATTTTTTTTTTCTTGCTAATAAATCAGTAAATATAAAAAAAAAGTTTAATTTTCAAGTCAGAAAAGAAATTTTTCTTTGTTCAAATAAACCTGGATAATTTAAGATTTTTTTTTATTAGGAAAACCTAAATAGTTCATTGCATTTAGGAATTAAATAAATATCAATTAAACATATAATTAATATAAACATTTAAACAATTTGCACAGAGAAAAAGAAATAGAAGCGATTAATAATATATGAAACATTTCCTTACCGTTTGTCTCTCAGTGAGGAAAGTCCGGGTTTTAATCAAGATGCTTTGTAGGAATGAAAGAAGTCAGCTCGTGTATTTGCAGATAGAACAAATATTTCATTGACTTATTTTTGTTTTGTTTGTTTTTTACTTCTGTCACAAGGGATGGTACCACTGGATGAAAAACGCATTTATATTGAGGATGGGATAACATCCTAAAATATCCGGCTAGAATTGTTAAAACAATTTTAATCTTTGTTTAAATGACAAAACGGCACATGATTTTAAACAATTGCTTATCCTTTTCCATGTTTGAATGTATACAAAAAATAGCATTCTTTTCTACATGCCACAATCTAGTTTTAGTAACCAAATAAATAATGGTAGACAATTAGTTTAAAATACTTTTGAAGTGTAGGAGGCATTAACTCTTGAATAATTTATGCAATTTATATTTAGTATTATTTATAGACACAAATGTCTGAAAGTCAGTGCCTAAGCATTTGTTATTTGTTTAAGATTTTCTTCTCAAATGGATCAAGAAGACAAAATGAATCGGAATTCTTTTAAATCTCAAGTACGTCCTTCTTCTGAATCCTGTTAGATAAGAATGTAACAATGACTTTGCCAATTCTGAATTCAGGCCACTGACCATGATATTGCAAAATCTTGTGTGTTGTCCAGGAAAATGAAAATGGTTTATATAGAATTAGCCTTTGTAAGAAAAGCATTCAGTATTTTTCTAACTTGCCACTTTTATTGAGAATATTTTCAAAAATGGTTTTAATTTGTTTATTTTAAATGAAAGAGAAAAATAAAATTTATTCAGGTGTCTTCAAATTTAAAACGACAATCTATCAGTTTATTTGTAGAGATATATATTGCACATCTATATCTATTCTGTCACAAAACAAGAACCTTGGCATGGGATAATGATTAGCAAGTCTAGTCTGGTTGATTATTGAGTTATGAGTTCTATCCTCACTGGGATCCTCCTACAAAATCTGACATTATTACTGTGAAGAGATTTTGTGAAATCAACCAGATCTGTCACAAATGCTTCTGATAAGATTTGAACTTGCTTCTCTTATCCTTGGGGATCTTGTCTGATGTGGATAATGCTTTATCAGTTAGCTAAACAATATACATCATTTAAATTATTACATTCTAATTTTACTTAATGTCATTTTGTTAAAAATAGTAACAGTCATCTTAAGATTGGCAAATTACTACCTGAAGCGATGTCATTATTATTTTAGATGCTTTTTATATTGTTGAATGTTTATTTTTATTTCTGATCCATACAGCTTACTTAATGGTCGTTGAATGTAAAACAAACAAAAAAAGAAGCAATAAATAGCAACAAAAATAAGAAAAAATAAAAAAATAATATGATTTAATAGTAATAATAAATTCCTTGTGGAATTTCTGTACCAAATTTTATTATGTTGGTCAATATTTTCATAATAATATTGTTATGAACCAATGTTGGTAATATTTTTAAAAATCATTTTACCCCAATCAAGGCAATAAAGCGTTACTGAGTGCGAGAGAAAATGAAATAAAGAAAAACATTATTAAGGAGAGAACAGTAAAAGAACAGGAATTAAGAAGACAGGAAATAACAATTGACATTGCATTTTAATCTTCAAAGATCAAAATTGACAGGAAAAATAAAAAATGCCAGAAGAGAGTTCCACAAATGAGAAGTACGAGAAAAGAAACTGTTAGCATAGAACTTATGGTTACATCTAGCTGCCATTTCAACTGTGAAATGATGAGACCTTACTGTCAATCTAGTACTGACCTTAAATTCATAAAGGGGAATACTCATCAGAATAATTACTATGTTCAGGATATATTTATATAAACTATATATTGTGTAACTTTTATCTAATAATATCTTTTTATATTAAAAAATATTGTTAACAACCTTTTTTGGTGGTCCTATGTTTTATTTTGAAGACAAACTTTGCAAAATAAATATTTATTTATAAATTCCTTTATATTCTATAAAACCAAATGTCTTTGAATCACTGGATTTTATTAAATTTTCCACTGTTACAGTTTTTTAGTGCATCCAAGAGAAAATATCTTTAACTTGAAGCTTGTTGGTTATGCCATGTACCTTTCATGAAGCATCCCATCCAAGAACTTAGGACAATTCTTTGCATTTATTTTGATCCCATCATCAACCTTGAGGAAACGTTTAATTTTACTGCCCACAATACTAGCTTCAAACATTATTCTATCTCCACTAATAAGTCATGTTTGTTAACTGTTTTCATCAGTCAGTTATGTGCCATGTGTGATACACGCTTAGGCGATCATGAATCTTTTGATGCATGACTGACGAGGCAGATTTTTCCCGCAGTAGGTTGTCATTTCTTTCTGCGGTAGACCAGTTGCCATAGAACTGGGTTTGTCCTGCTATTACTCATAGCTGGGTGGGGGAGGAGAAAAAGAGGATTCATACCTTTCCCAAGGGTATTAGCACGTAAGTGAATATAATGGATTCGACTGGAATTCGAACTTGGCTCTCCGTTTCTTTTGAACCCAGATTTCCAGACAATCCAGCTCGCCATTAATCACTAAAAATTACAGTTGAGAAAATCAATTTTCATAAAACTAAACTGGTAACATCTCACCATCACCTTTCACCTATCATGATAGATGGGTGTGGCCTCTCAAGGGGGCTTCTTCCCTTGAATGTTTAATGGCACTCAAGTTGAACTCGTATATAAAATATATTGTTAAAGATTCTGGAAACGTGTTAGAGCCACAAAGAGAGTTTGCAATTTTTGAATTTTCATTTTCAATGAAATCACTTGATTTATTAACAGTTTCATAAAAATAACTACCATTGTTAGATATAACGCCATCTTTCAAGGTAGTATCACGAAGAGAGACTGAAAATTTAGAATTTTCATTTGTAGTGTCACTTGATATTTTATCAGTCGCAAGCTAATCTCTATTATTATTATTATTATTATTATTATTATTATTATTATTATTATTATTATTATTATCATTATTATTATTATTATTATTATTATTATTATTATTAAATATAGTAATATGTCTCAATGTATTATCTAGAAGAGAGTCTGAAACTTCAGAAACTTCACTTGCAACGATGTCACGTGATATTTCACCAGTTTCAAGTATATATCTATTATTATCAGTTATAGCACTATCTCTAAATGTATTGTCACAGAGAGGGTCCGGAATTTTAGTATTTTTAACGAAGTCTCCAGATTGACACGTTTGTGGTTCAGGCTCATTGTCACAGCAATTAGAATCCCGCTGAAAACGATATATCAAAAAAGATCAAATCGATAGTGTGTCTCATAAACATTTTCTTTTCCTGCATCTTTCATGACAAAATCTAAATCGATATAAATATCAATTATTTCATCCGTGAAAGATTGTACGGTATCTAGCCACTTAAGCATGGATTCTTCCTGTAGAGAGAGGGAGAAAAAAGCATTTTGGTACATTTGTTTTGGTTCTTCTTTTTTTTTATTTTTATTTTTTATTAAATTCAAGGTAGCGTCAATTCTATACTTGAGCCGAGAACATTTTCCTTCTATTTATAAATGTCGTCCATTTCTATGGCTGAATTTATCAATAAACTTCAAAAGAAAAATATACGTGGAATTTTACTCATAAAGTTTTTGAAGATAACAGGATTTTTGTTGCTTCAAACTTAAAACTGAATTTTCATTTAAAATAATTCGTATAAATTTCACCCGTTTTAACTTCAGTTTTCTTTTAAATACTAAGTGAATGTGAATAGATATTATTCATATTTTTCTTTTACGATATTTGTTACTTCAGTAAATTAAGACTGAATATATTTTATTTTTTAGCAAATAAAAAAGCAGAATTTTCTCCAGAGTTTTCTCGAGTTTACTTTCTAAAGTTAACAGAATACCATTAATTTTAAATACTCAATGAATAGCTATTATTTTTCTTTTCCAAGAAAATTGAATTTTTGTTATTTCATTCAATATTGAATTTATACTTGAAATAATTTTCAAGGCAGAATTTTACACATAAATTCCCCTTTGTTTTTTAAGTGATTTAAGTTTTTACGACCACACTTTGCTATTTAGTTATTTTTTACTTAAAGAAACTTAGAAATTGAGTGTCAAGAGAAGGCAAAGGGGGTATAACAAGAGGAAAAGGGATAAATATGTTGGTACTGTAGCGGACCGCTTGGGGTGAAGATGGGAAGAGATATCAGAAGGTTAAACTTTCCTGCTGGCGGGTCCAGCTACATGAGAATGTCGGACTTTAATTAAGTCCAAAGAAGACAAAGAAAACAAACAAGACAGATATATATGGGTAAACAAATATATATTAATAACAAAACAAGTTAAACAAAGACATGGACTGTTACATAGAGTTTGTATGGAGAAATTGTGTGTGTGTTGTAAGTGTTCGTACGTACGTGTATTGTTCTTAGTGTGTTCCCAGAATTTGGGAAACGCTGTATCTGTGAGAGGTTACATATTGGCCTAAGTGGAAAAAGAGAGATTTTACCTCGCCTCCGCGCGAGGTAGCTGTCCAAGGCCTAAGTCGAGAGAGAGAGAGAGAGAGAGAGAGAGAGAGAGAGAGAGAGAGAGAGAGAGAGAGAGAGAGAGAGAGAGAGAAGGGTCAGCCAGTATTTATAGCCAGGAGAGAGAGACCCCTGTTGAAGGATTAAAGAACTGAGGAGGAGCTAACTGCGACAGTACGGTTTAACATAATTTAACATTTAAACAACAATGAACTCACAAGTCGACCAAATATGGCAGAAGGAGGTTGTAGTTACTTATTGCTCTTTCAGATTCCGCAGTGGGTATTCCAACGGGTGAATATTTTCCTTTCACTTGATTTGTATGTTTGTTTTTCAAATCAACACTTCACTTTCAAGTGGGTTTTATCAGCCCCAAATTGATTTTTTGCGTTCATTCATTCTTTAGTAAATGCCGAACAATACCTTTCAGCATCCGGCTACCACTTTTTTTTTTTATCAATCTCAATTTTTGTGCAAATCTGTGCAAAAAGCGGATCACAGAGCCTATTCAGCTTCATAGATATTTTCAGAAAACCTCAACTTCTGATTGGTCAATAAACACACAAGTGAGCATTACAATCATCCAGCCACGTACGAGTCCTTTCTCCAGCGCGTGACCAAATCAAATTTTTCCGCCACAAATTAGAAATGCTTCCCGGAGCCGATCACGTGATTACGTTGATTATAAATATCAGACACAAGTTCGTTTTCACTCCACTCTTCTTTTCTATTCTACTCTTTGTAATACGAAAATGTAGCCGTAAAGGAAACTGAATTTCGAACCCTCGCGGGCGGACGCTACGAAAACATATTCACACACGCACACATACACGTACGTACGAAACTTTCCAAACTTTATTACAAATAGACATAAACGAACTTTCAACTAATCAACACATATGCGAATTTTCAACACTTTCACAGTGAGACTGTCGGAGTTAGCTCCTCCCCAGTTCTTTAATCCTTCAACAGGGGTCTCTCTCCCCTGGCTATAAATACTGGCTGACCCTTCTCTCTCTCTCTTTTTCGACTCAGGCCTTGGGTCGCTACCTCGCGCGGAGACGAGGTAAAATCTCTCTTTTTCCACTTAGGCCAATATGTGATCTCTCACAGATACAGCGTTTCCCAAACTCTGGGAACGCGCTAAGAACAATACACGTACGTACGAACACTTACAACCCACACAAATAATTTCTCCATGCAAACTCTATGTAACAGTCCATGTCTTTGTTTAACTTGTTTTGTTATTAATATATATTTGTTTACCCATGTATATCGGTCTTGTTTGTTTTCTTTGTCTTAATTAAAGTCTGACATTCTCATGTAGCTGGACCCGCCAGCAGGAAAGTTTAACCTTCTGATTTCTCTTCACATCTTCACCCGCACGGTCCGCTACAAGACAAAAGAAAAGTCAACGTTGTTGCCACGCTAGAGAAAATTAACTTTGATATTAAACTATTTTCCACTTATTCACCAGCAAGAATTTTCTTCAAAGAAAAAGGTTTTTCCTGAAGCTACAAGTTTAACAAACACATTTTCAGCTATTCGGGACGTAATTCAAGAATATTCTCACTTAGCTTTGTTTATCAAAATTTGCATCTTGGTGAACATTTCTTTTAGCGGCACCAATCATTTTAATTATTTTTCATAAGTACAAAACTAAGTTCTATTTAGTACCAAACAACACTTCTTGAAAGATCAAGTAAATATTCCAAGTTCTATTATATCAAATACATTCTCACAATATCTATGTTATACAAAACATTTAATTAATTCACAAAAACATTTCTTCTAAAAGAACAAACTACTTTCATTGTGAGACCTGATAAAAATTCTATCCTTCAACAAAGAGTCACAAATAATTAATATTCTATTTAAGGGTAAACAACTCTTATTTTTGTATCGTGAAATTTCTGTACTAAAAGACATTGTTTTAAAAGAACATTTTAAATATTTTAATTCATTCAAGTGACATTAGTGAATTTTGAAACTCAGCTAAAAACCTCTGAGGAATTATTCTTAACAAATGTATTATTAATATATAAAATACGATGTTATTGTTTCATATTTTGTTGTATTTTGCGTTAAATATGAATTCGAGAAGTAAGTGACCTCTACAACCTCTATTTTGCACTGTGTTTGGATTTTCCTCGGTCGTGTGTATGTTTGTTCGGCATTGTGAATGGAAGGAACAAAAAGCCAAAGCTTGAAAATAATTATTCAACAGCTTTATTTCTGGTTGGAAAAGGAGTGCAAAATAGTATTTTGTGGAGGAAAATGGAGTTTTCCTAGTTTATAAAGTTCTTGAGTATAGTAGAGTACAAATTGTTGTTTTTGTTGAGAGAGATTTCTCCGCTAGTTCCGACGGGAGGAACGAGAAATCCGAGTATGAAACTGCTAGGACAGGTCTCATCTTTTGCAGCATTGTTTGTGTGTAGTTTTCATTTGATGGGTATTTTGATGGGAGATTTCTCGGCCGGTTTCCTTGAGAGGAACGAGAAATCTAACATCAAGCTGCCAAGATAGGTCTCGTCTTATATAGCAAGGATTGCGTGTATCCCTACGGTAGGTGTCTTGAAGAGAGAGACCGTTGAAAATGAGAAATGGAAAAGAGTGGGCCTTGTGACTGTAGAGGCCATTAAAAATGGAAGGTGGAAAAGACAGAGGCCGCTGAAATGGAAGATGGGAAAGATATGAATAGCGATCAGTCAAGGTTTTTATGAACCCTGGAAGTCTCCATATGCCACAATAGCCAACAAGTGCGATATTTTTTTATATCACGGATATGCCAGGAGCTGAGTGTAGTCTGGGAGATTTTGCTGTCAGTTGGCAATTGGAACATGTACGTACGAATCCCTTCAAATGCTTTTCCATGTTTAGCCAATAAACAAAGCAGCTCTGTGCTAGGGATTTCATACGACTAATACCTTGATGACCATAATTGAATTGCCTTATTATTCTTTCGTGTAATGAAAATGGGACAATCACGCTTTCCGCCAAAAGAATACATCCGTCGACTTCTGACAATGAAGATCGTCGCTGAAAGAATGGCTAAGTTCTTTTGTCAGTGCAAACTTCTGGCCATTTTGTACGATGGAAGTCTATCACTTTTTGTAACATTGAGTCAGAAGCTGTGGCTTCACGGATCATTGTAGAAATGTGCAAATGCTCTTGGATGCAAACATTGAAGTGACTTCTGGCTTTAGAGATAATGCTGTAGTAACCGATTCTTCTGGTACTTTATTTTGTGAAGGCGTGAACCTGGATAATGCATCGGCATGACCAATTGTATTTGTTGAATTATATTTTATAGAAAAATTATAATCTAACATCATAGTAGGCCATCTTTACAGACGGTTTGCTGTATATACTGGGATGCCTTTTTTAGATCCCAAAATACTAACAAGAGGCTTGTGATCTTTGATCAGAGTGAAATGACGTCCTTACATCATTTTGTGGAACTTTTTAATAGCAAAGACTGTTGCTAATGCTTCTTTTTAATTTGGCTATAATTACGGTTTTCTGGTGTCAGTTATCTGGATGCGCAAACTATTGACCTTTGGCTGTCATCAGAGAAAATGTGAGAAATTACAGCTTCAATACCATAATTGGAAGCATCAAAGACTACAACAATATCCATGGATGGGCTGTAGTTTGTCAGCAAAAGATTGGAAGAAATGACCTTTACCTTTCTGAAAGCTGCCTATCACGCGTCGGACGACTCCCATGCAGTATCTTTTTCAAAAGATTGTTGAGGGGTGTACCAACTCGATGAAGTTCAGGCAATCTAGCACTGTAGTGGCTAACTAATCCAAGGAAAGAACGTATTTTTCTTACATCTGTTGGTGCTGGAATGTTTTTTTTTAATTGTTAAGGTATCTCCCGGATCTGGTCGTCTACCATTTTTGTCGAAAATAAACCCAAGATATTTGATTTATTCTCGGAAAAATTCACACTTTTCAGTTTTAACACGGAATCCGTATTTTGTTGAAAACAGAAAATGAACGTCGCAAAAGTTCATTATGATCTGTTCTTGCAACGATGGTGCCATCGGTGAATACTGCAACTCTTGTCAATCCGGTCAGAATGGCGTCCATTGTCTGCTGGAATATGGCTGGTGCTGGTTTGAAACCGAAGTTAAGACGGTTAAATCTGAATAATCCCTTGTCGGTCTTTATAGTAAGGAACTCTTTGGACTCTTCGTCAACTTCCAGTTGAAGAAAAGCACCAGGAAGGTCAACCTTTGCAATGCAAAATTCTGCCGTTCAGTTTTGTGAAAAGATCTTCTGGAACTGGAAGTGGATACTCATCTGCACCCAAAGAATTATTCAAACCGGTCATGTAATCAGCACATATCCGGACTTTTCCATTTGCCTTTTTAACAACTACAATATGTGCTGTCCACATGGAGTAATTAACAGACTCTATTACACATTCCTGCTGAAGACGTTACAGTTCTTTTTCAACCACATTCAGAGAAGCATACGGTACTGGCCTTTTCTTGCCTAAAAATTGGCTTAGAATCGGGTTTTAATTTCAGAGTAGCTTTAATTTTTGTACGGCACTCCAGTCCATCTTGAAAAACGTCACTAAACTTATTTTTAAGTTCGTCTGTGAAATGACTCAATATCAGAAACCGCGCTAAGAGATCTGAGAGGAGTTTCAAAAAGGTTAAATTGTTCTATCTATTAAATTTTATTTCGAATTATCTGCGACATAACACACACCAGGTAATGTTCTATTTCGAAAGGAAACTCCGCAAGTTAACTCACCAGTTAAAGGAATTGTACTTCCAGACGTGCTCATTGCTATATGATTTGTTTCAGACACACTTGGCTTTTCAGTTTGTTCCCAAGTCGAATGCAATATTAACGTTATGTCCGACGCTGTATCGAACTGAAACCGAAATGTTTTGTTGTTTACAGAAACAACAATATATTTTCCGTGGGATTCGTAATCCACTTTGAACGTCGCAAACACTGCGTTTGTTTTTGGGCTTTTCCCCGTTTCGTTTTTTTAATTTTTGCGGGGTTGAATTGTTATGTGAATATAGATGGCAAGATTCTTCTTTATGTCCGTTCCGGTGACAAATATTGCACTTATGTTTCTTGAACGGACAAAAGCGTACATAATGCCAGTCACCACAATGCCAACATTTTGAGGAAGGTTTCTTTTCATCGCAGGGTTGTTTTCTCGCGTGGATGTTGCTGGTTAGTGATAAATCATCGGATCAGCAAAATGTGCCTCTTTTGAAGCTTTAATAAATTATTGCATTCAGTGGTAAGGGCTTTTTAATGTTCCAGTTTTGAAAGAAGTCGGGTACGAACATCAGCATGACTATAAGATTTTAATCCTGCGAAAAAAATCAAACATTTAAACTGTACTTCTGTGAGAGAATTTAATTTAAATTTGTTGTCTTCCCGATTGACGTGACCAGCCGCTGTCACATTATCGCCAGGGCATCTTTCATTAAGTTTAAACAATTGAATCGAATGTTAAATAAAGATTTTTTTCTTCAAATACATTCCTGATTTATTCCACTGTTTCAGGGATGGTGAACTGAAATCCGTTGCCTGTGTAGTGGACCGCGTGGTGGGGGTGAAGTGTGAGAGTATCTCATGTGGATGTATCTCTAGGTTAAGACTTCCCGCTGGCCGGTCCAGCTACATAAGAATGCTGGACTATAATGGAGTCCAAAGAAGATAAAGAAACAAACAAGACCGATATACATGTATGCAAACAAATATATATTAATAACAAATAGATTAATACAAGAATTACAAATACATTGAAGACATAAATAAAATGTTACAGTGTTGTATGGAGAAGTTATTGTGTGTGGGTGTTGAGTGTCCGTACGGATGCGTATATTGTTTTCAGCGTGTTCCCAGAATATGGGAAACGCTGTTTGTGTGAGGTCACATAGTGGTGTAAGTGAAAAAGAGAAAGTTTTTTTTACCTCGCCTCACGCGCGAGGTTGCGGCCCCAGGAGAGGCAATTGGCCGCTCGTGTGCGAAGCCGTGGAAAGAGGAAGAGGCGAAAGGTCAGCCAGTATTTATACTCCCGGGAGAGAGATACCCCTGTTGAAGGGTTAAGGAAATGAGGAGGAGCTAACTGCGACACCGGCTTTGGTGAAATATAATTTGTATAACGGTCATGTTCCTTAGTGCTCAGTTTACGAACTAGGAGACGGATTTTCCATCTTTGTAAGAAAAAACTGCGTGAAAGGTATCCGGCCAATGTTTAAACCACGAAACGAATGTTTTTTCCGACCGCCTGGGTCAGTGGAATTCTGTGATGTTGTTTACAAAGATATCCGCTGAATTAGTATTTAACTCTGTTCCGGTGAGGAAAATTTCGAGTTGATTCTAGAACTGTGCAATCATTGCTGTCAATAACTGTTGTTGTGATTTCTGAAACTGTTCTGGCTGTTGGCGTTGCTATAAAAACATCTATAATGATGATGATGATGATGATGATGATGATTGTAAGGTTTTCCGGTCTCACTAGGGAATGCTGCGACCAAGACGGACCAAGCGGGTAGTTTAAAGAAATGATTTCTTAAGTTAACCACGTGTTGTGTTGTCTTTGTGTTGGCCTAAAAGAAATATAATTTATGAAAGAGTAAAATTCTGTCTTCGAGTTCAATTACCAGGAGAAGCAGTGGAAACCTTTATTCGCGTATTGTACGAATTAGCAGAAGCATGTGAGTTTCCAAAGAAAAATGACAACGCAGAAACCGTTTTGTGATAGGAATAATATAATAAAATCCTATTCGAAAGATTACAATTAATTCCTGATTTGAAACCCAAGAAAGCTACAGAGATGGCCAGGGACAGTGAGCAAATAAAACCTCAAATTTACGAAATTCACGAGAAAAATGAGTAATGCTAATTTTGTAGCATACACCGTCCAACAAATACAAAAGAAAAATTTAAAGTAACACCACTTCCTCAAGGTCCGCAGCAAAGAATTGACACGGACATTTTTACTCACCAAGAACACCAATATATAGCTGCAATTGATTATTTCTCAAAATATATAGAAATAGCAAAGCTTAATCTAATGGCAATTGAATGCGTGATAGTGAAGTTGAAAAATTTCTTCTCAAGTTGGGGAATTCCTATTAAACTTGTCAGTGATAATGAGAAACAGTTACCAAGTTATGATTTCAAAGATTTTTCAGTTAGTTATAGATTTAAACAGATAACATCAAGTCGACATTATTCTCAAGCAAATGAAGAAGTGAAAGCGCTGTTAAAACAGCCAAGAGAGTTTGGGAACAATCGGACACATTTTTCAAGAATTAATAGCATACCGAAGTACGCTAATTGAAACCACAGGTGTCAGTCCCTCTGAATTAATTATGGGAAGGAAAATAAGAACCACATTACCTTTACATCCAAAAAAGTTATTACCAAAATAGCCCGATTTCACAAAAATCAGGGAGAGAGATAAACTGGTAAAAACCAGAATGGTAAAGAATTTTAACAGATTCCATGGTGTCAGAAATTTACCAACTCTAAAAAGAGGAGATAGAGTTAGATTAAAATTAGATAAAGAGAAATATTGGAAGACTAAAGTGTGACGTCGAACTCCGCACGTCGTTCACTGCACAACTGTGATAGCATCCAAGGTCGGCTGTGTCTGTATATACACCCGACTCGCTATGTTCACAGGTTTGTCTCCCTTGATCGTGATCGAATTCAACAAAGAATAACGACAAATGCTTTTCAAGACACTGGTTGGGAAATAGCAGCAATACGATTACTCACTTAACCGTGGTATTCTTCCTTCAGCTTCGATAAAGTGGACTGCTATCTCGCTAACTTCAGGCTACGGAAAGAGGACCTTTACATTCACTGACCATCTAGACGATTGCTGATTTCTCACTGCTCGCTGGTCTCTTCCTCACTGGCCGCTAGTCACTTTCTGGCTGCTGGTCACCTACTGTTGACTTTCTGCCTCTCTCTGTTTATATGGATACTGGCTGGGAACCCACTTTCTTTTCGGTCCACTTGGGTTCCGGAAAAGCGGACCACACAAAAGTGGGTGGTTATTTTTTCAAAGGACTCCACTTTTATGATTATCTAAAATCATTAACAAAATTTTATGTTTGCCAATTCAAAGGCGGGCTGGAGACAGGAATCCTGAAAACAATTAAGTTGACTCAAAGATGGACTGGTGTATTTTAAATTGGGTGTATTTTAAATTTCATATTTTGTCTTTTTTAAAAGGACGACACAATTCTTAATACAAGATGAGCGTGAAATATATTATCACTGACGATGCACAACTGTGAATTTAGTTAAGATATGATTGATAAAATCTATAAATGGCTGTTAACACAATTTGTTTTTCTGTTTTACTTTCTAATTCTTTATCGGTCTCTCTACTGAAAGGCATTCATTTACTTTTTTCATGCCGTGTGTATTCTGACTTAGTGTTGGACATTATGACATCAATTGTTCAATTTATAATGTAAATACACTAGGCCTATAAATAAGTATAAATCAACTAGGTAGTAAATTTTGCATCCATCTTTATGTGAATATGTGGACGATTTTTAAATATGGTAGCCTAAAAAGGAAAAACAAATATTGAGTTAGTAAAGTTAGGGCATATAGGAAAGCGTTTAGGTGTTATATTTGTAATGTCACGAATTGGGTTTCTTGTTGCAGAGAAAAAATATAACTTTATCTTTTGTGATCTTTTCAGGATTCCGTAATTTAAAAACATTGACATTGTGGACTATGAAATCTTTTAGGAAATGTAAAAGATTTGTGCAAAATATAGGAATTTTGAGAAAATATTAAGAGATTTATTCGTTGAGCAAGAAATAAAACTTTTGCCTTGAATGGAAGACTAGAAATGAATATTTCTTGCATAAGTGAAGTGACTAATATAGATAGAAAAAATGACGAAATGAATGTCGATGTAGGCCTACTCAACATATAAAGTTGATAAATTGGTTTACTATTCACACAAATTACGTATTAAAGAAAAAAAAGATGTAACAAGAAAACTGTTGTCGTTCAAAAAAAGACACACTGTATATTTTAGTTTGGGGTCGATGAGATTGTCGGAGTTAGCTCCTCCTCAGTTCTTTAATCTTTCAACAGGGGTCTCTCTCTCTCCCCATGGTTATAAATACTGGCTGACCCTTCTCTCTCTCTCTCTCTCTCTTTTTCGACTTAGGCCTTGGGCCGCTACAAGGTAAAATCTTTCTTTTTCCACTTAGGCCAATATGTGACCTCTCACAGATACAGCGTTTCCCAAATTCTGGGAACGCGCTAAGAACAATACACGTACGTACGAACACTTACAACACACACACATAATTTCTCCATACAAACTCTATGTAACAGTCCATGTTTTTGTTTAACTTGTTTTGTTATTAATATATATTTGTTTACCCATATATATCGGTCTTGTTTGTTTTCTTTGTCTTCTTTAGACTTAATTAAAGTCTGACATTCCCGTGTAGCTGGACCCGCCAGCAGGAAATTTAAACTTCTGATATCTCTTCCCATCTTCACCCCCACGGTCCTCTACAAGATAATTTATAAATTAAATATAAAAAGTTACATGAATTTTTCTCTGTGTGTAGGTTGGTAAGATTTGTTCAACAGTTTGTATGTTTGTTTTTCATAAATATCTTTTGGGATGTTGGTTCCAATCTAATAAGAAAAATGTATATTTAAGGTATTAAATAATCCATATACGGCACAAGGCCAAAACGGGGAAAAGGGAAGGGTGGTTTTTTTCTAGTCTTATCAAACTCCATCTATACAAATAATTTTCCATTCACAATAACATCATATTTATTTATTCTTAATGGTCACCAAAATGCTTCACTGTCACAATGAAATGTCTACCTTAAAATGTATATGCAAAATTTCTTTTTTTGTGGGTGGATACAAAAATACTAAACCCCAATGATTTTATACAATGAATAAATATATCTACAAAAACTATTTTTATTAGTATTTAATCACCTCCCCAACAAAAACTACATGCGGCAGAAAATCACGTTTCGCCGAGTGAAACAATTCAAGACTCGAAACACGAAACAAAATATTAAAATTATATAATGTCTTGTAGCTGACTGTGGGGGTGAAGATGTGAAGAGATATCAGAAGGTTAAAATTTCCTGCTGGCCGGTCCAGCTACATGGGAATGTTAGACTTTAATTAAGTCCAAAGAAGACAAAGAAAACAAACAAGACCGATATACGTGAGTAAACAAAAATATATTAATAACAAAACAAGTTAAACAAAAACATGGACTGTTACATAGAGTTTGTATGGAGAAATTGTTTGTGTGTGTTGTAAGTGTTCGTACGTACGTGTATTGTTCTTAGCGCGTTCCCAGAATTTGGGAAACGCTGTATCTGTGAGAGGTCACATATTGGTGTAAGTGGAAAAAGAAAGATTTTACCTCGCCTCCGCGCGAGGTAGCGGCCCAAGGCCTAAGTCGAAAAAGAAAGAGAGAGAAGGGTCAGTCAGTATTTATAGTCAGAAGACAGAGAGACGCCTGTTGAAGGATTAAAGAACTGAGGAGGAGCTAACTCCGATAGTCTTACACCCACAAGAGAACTGAGAAATCTGTCACCTTATTTGTTAAAATAGAGGAAATAGGAATTAAAAATGGAGGACAAAAATGAACGGACCAACGAGCTTGCATGCCTAAGCTAAATTAAACCGAAATATGACCGAAAACGGCCTAACTAAAAAGACAAACTGCCTTCATCTACCTTAACTTGGACTGGAATGACTAATAAATTAGTCCAGAGGCTCAAGATATTCTTTGTTAAGTAGCAGCCAACAACAACTCTAGGTCAGCACCTCTCACTGACACCAAGCGGGAAACTATCAATCACCTTTCGCAGTATTTTGATGAAGAGAATTGCACCCTTTCTACTCTAATCTTAACGTTTAAGCTGATGCTTAAAGAAAGAGATTGTTGCGGAATTTATGCTAAGATGTGTCAGAAGGTGAAATTGTGTGAAGGCCTAAAATGTGCCGTGTACATTATGCGTTTATCCAGAACAAATAAATTAAACAAACATATGAAGACAATTCAACTTGAAGAAATCAAGGAAAAACAACGTAGTTATAGATTTCAACAATAACATGAATTTATATATATATATATATATATATATATATATATATATATATATATATATATATATTTGACACACACAAAGTGATGATAGGTTGTT
Organism: Acanthosepion esculentum; assembly: GCA_964036315.1. Taxonomy (NCBI): domain Eukaryota; kingdom Metazoa; phylum Mollusca; class Cephalopoda; order Sepiida; family Sepiidae; genus Acanthosepion; species Acanthosepion esculentum. The sequence goes on from OZ038505.1 coordinate 79,266,774, forward strand.
TGTTAAATGTGGCAAGTGAGATAAGATTGTAAAGAGTGTCCATGCTGAGATTTGGTGAATGAATGTTGATGGTTTAAGTTTGTTTGTGAAACTAAAATAGTTTGAATTCTGCAAGGTAAAATGTCAATTGTGTCAGATCAAATAATAGTTTGTATGTGTGTGACAATTGTAAGTGTTGATTCAAGTAACGAAGAGTTGTGTGCCTTTGACTGACAGGCTAAAGTCGATTAAAAGTACAATTACTATTTCGTAGTGATAATGTCACTTTTTTTAGTAAATTGTGATTTAAGTATCTTCACGCGGCAATAGATGTGTGAGTTGTGTTGAGTTGCTGAGAGAAATTGGTAATGTTATTGAGTCAGTGTGTTGGCACGCATGGGGTCTGCTGGCATCTCTCGCAACTTAATTCCTGACTGACTCGAATTAAGTCTAGCAATTCTTTTTTTTTAATATAGATTTTCGGGTTTTCAAATAGGCTCCAGACAGCTGCGCGGGAAAAAAAGGATTTGTCTCAACTTGCTACATTTTTGTGTCCTTTTAACCAATGGGAAGTTGAATTTGGAAAAGTAAAGTGATGATTGGTTAAAGGTTAATTTGGGGAAGAGTGCATCTTTCCGTAGGGGGTGACAGGGAAATGTGGAAGATTCCACAAGATCAGTTGAGAAGAGGAGAACTTATCACTTCCGTGAGACTCCTTCTGTGTTGTCGTCCACACTATGACTCGCACAATGCCGAGCAAACACAAGAGTGCGTAGTGCTGATCCTTTCTCAGTGACGGTACCAAATTGACACAGACGGAACTGGCTTCTAGGACAAAAAAAAAAAAAAACAACAAAAAAAAAAAAAAAAAACGAAACAAAACAAAAAAACTTTCTGTCCAAGACGCAGACCATGCATAACTTTTATCACGTGTCCTTGTAGGTGTCTTGTCCTTGCTGATTTTCTCTTGGGTTTTTGATCCACTGTTCATGCTGGTAGATTCCGCCAACCCCCTTTTTATCTAGGGGATCCTTTTTTGGCCGATGCTACTAAGAGATCTTTTTAGACCCATGGTTTTGTTCGGAGATTTTACCAGGAACCTCTCCAAAACAATAAAAAGTTCAGTCTAAGCTGAGGGAGAGGAAAAAGTGCAACAGAAAAAAATTTGTAAGAGCTGGAGAATCGAAATCGAAATTATAGGCACAAAAATAAATAATGGCAAAAAGTCACTTATCAAACAAATCTGCAACCCAATCCTGTCAAAAATGGTCGGTAAAATTTTATCAAGAAAAAGTCAGTCTGAAAAGGTATGATTGCAAAAACGTCTCCTTTCCAAATTTATCGATAAATCGTACAGATGCATGCTGGGATTTCTTCCTAAACAATAAAATGGGCCACTTTTTGGTCTCATCCGCCATATTTTTTGTTCGTTCTTGTCATGAAGTCAGAACGCTACGATCACGTGACTGCATCCCTTTTGCGTGTTAACACTATTCTTACTTTATGAATTTTTTGCCTTATTAACGTTGCTTTGCCTATTTTTTTCTTGCATATATTGTTTGCTTACTATTATTTTGTCCTGCTCTTTTTCTTTCTTTTGTTATTGGGTATAGTTGTTACGGTAATGTTGAAAAGTGGTGATAAGTAGGTGAAAAATTGCAGTTGTCTTCGCAGCTTTTAATGTATAGGCATATTTAAGAAGTAAATACTATCGTAGTGTTAATGACCTGTTGCTTAACATGTGCCTTTTACAATTCTACTGATCTCTTTCTTTCAACGAGAAACATTTACACCATTTTACCATTTGTTGTATTTTCATGTTAATGTAATTGTTTATTTCTTAAACCTCCGTCGTTTCTTCTTTGTTCTGTTGCCATTATGCTTATTATTGGCAAAATCTTAATCAAGTTCAGTTGTCCACCAATCTTCATCATGATTGTTCAACTTCAAATCTGAGTCGGCAACTTTTAACATTTCATTCCTACTGCTAATGATGTGAAATACATTTTCATCTACACTTCAACATTGTTGCTTCTACTTTTTAACGTGAAGATGAAAGAAACTAATGAAGTTTTAGAGTTTTGTAAATCATTTTTACATTTATTTCTCTTACCATGTGTGTTGCCCTGTAGCATTGTAAAGGCCACACATCATTGTTTTAATATTAAAGTCAACTTGAAGAAGACTATAATATTCCATCAACCTGTAGGTTGATGGAATATTACAGTCTTCTTCAAGTTGACAGGAATATCTTTCAACCTCCATCTCCTTCTCTGAGACTAAACTAAAAATAATCCAGAAGAATACATAGTTGAGGTGTGTCATTCCTTCGAATACCAGAAAAGACACAGAAATAGACCAAGGCAAATGACGGATTTGGCAGATCATACAAATATTCCTGGAAAAATGACAGACTTAGGAAAGATACAAAAATATAAGGTTACAAAGCCGACATTCTGTTACACAGTGATGAATCATGTCTCACCTATGCTCAATTAATTACTTTCATCAGTGACATCTTCCTACTGTTCTCATTGTTCATTAGAACGACCTCATTACTAACATCAAACTCAATAAAATTGTATAGAGCCATGCTTCACAAGATACACCTGTACTGGGCAGGTCACATGTCAAGGATGAAATACTATCACATACCAAAGGTTTTATTATTCAGTTAACTATCCATAGATCATTTAGATAGAGGAACATCCAGGCTTATTGCCATATCATGCTGAAACACAGGTTCTTGCATGATCCCTGAAGTTAAGCAACGTCGAGCCTTCAGTACCGAGATGAGTGACTGATTGTAAATACCAGGTGCTGTAAGCTTGGATGTGTAGGTAGTGGGATGGATAGTGGTTTGTATTTGGAAATCAGAGAGCTGGTAAAGGTATGAAGTCACCCCCCACTTTCCCCAGTTATGGGCTAATTAGTAGGACCCATATCAATAAATCATTATTATTTCCCCATAATTCTTACAGTCTAAAAATATTTTCTGGTATTAAATAAACTGCAAAAGGTTATTTAAAAGGTTATGCAAAAGCCAAAAAAATAAAACAATTGATAGAGGAAAATCTATATGAATTAAATCCTATATATATTTTTCAACCAATAAAATTCAATCTGAAACTTTGTTGGATAAACAATAATTACAAGAGCAAATACTATCAAAATACTTGCAGATTGGTTATGCCACCACATGTTTTATTTTTGGACCATTTAGAAAATAACAATAATTACTGCCTTCAACACTCCTGCAAATTCTAGAAAGAGATTTTTGTCAGCCATTGTAAAATTATTTTCTAACTAATGAAAACCTTATATTCAAAAACTTCACACCTCTATGTGAAATTAGTTTTCGGAGCCCCCGCCCCTTACAGATATAAAAGATAGATGTCTACTGCTTCTCACGGCTCAAAACAATTTTGGAGGCCAGTTTGATCTACACATATATGCACACACATGCACCACACACGCATGCACACAATGAAAGAGACAGCCACCAACTAAGCCTTTGTCGACAAACTCACAGACACATTAGGATGACTGTCATAAAGTAAACCTGTCCAGATATTTCCCACCACCCTAAGAACACTTAATTAGTTTATAAAACAAACCTCACTGCAAGGAAAATTAAACATTTTATTGTTATTGCATATTTCTGAATAGAATAAATGTTATTTCAGCTGACGTTCTGCTTCTACTTTTCCTTCAGAAGATAACCTTTTTTATGTTTCATTTAAAATGATGTATTGTTGATGTTGTTATTAAATGTTTAGAATCTCAACACTCAGATCAAAAATAAAATCCTGGGTTGACACATCCTATTATTTCTTGTGGGAACAACTACAGTCATTTGGTAGCTGTTAACAGGAAACATGCTAATAGTATTGAAGAGAAGAGACCAAAGCAAGAAATCTATGTTTCATTAAAATTTATTTTTATCTTAGTTCACAAAACTTGTGTCAGGAAATTCCTCTTTTCTCGACTTCATCAGCAGCAAAATTGAAAAGATTACTTTGATCTCTGTGAAACTAAAGTCAACCAACAATATATAAAAATTATTCACACTTTGTAGGTATTATGGTTACTAGTTTTGTAAGCTATTGGAAGTAAAGCTTCTTACTGTGCTTAAAAAGCATAATTTTAGGTCAAAGTTAACACAATAAATATCAATACTCAAATTGTTATATATGTCAGTGAAATTTTTAGTGTGACTCCAAAATGTATTTAATGATATATCTTATTAAAGGTATTTGTTTTTAAAGATATGGTAGAATATAAAATATAAATTTCTATATATCAGAATATTGTTAGGCAAATGAATGATAAAGTGGAAACATTCTATGTAATGTGTTTCCTCTACTTTAGTTCAATGACGTCTTTCTAGAGGTTTAAATGCATTACACATTATTTTTTCAACTTTTTCATTCATTTTAAAGATAATATATTTTAATACGCATTTTAAAATTTACAAAATTTGTATGTGATTGTTAGAAATTGCACTGATGAGTATTGTTGAGGAAGGAGATCCCTTGAACTTGCAATTAGGAAGACCTGTGAAAGCAAACCTTCTTGAAAAATATAAATATTTGTTGAAAAACACGTCATTAAGAATGTTGCGATTAAAGTTTTGAACAATCTTTATTTTATTTTATTTATTTTTAATCAATTCAACCCAAGCAAGGCAATAATGCCACAAAGACTATAAGATTATAAAGAGATTCAAATCTTTACTGTAGTCATTGAAAGAGATTCTTATGACATAAGAACCAATGATTAAAATGATTTTTTTCTTCATTGTAACTATTTACACTATTTACATTGTTTGGACTGTGAACAATGTAAATAGAGAAATATAGACATTTGTTACTTTTAGTTGTTTATTTGTTCAAAAACATAAATATATATACACCAAATTTAATTAGTATATATGATACAAATAAGCATACATACATCAACAGACAGATGATGGAAAAAAGCATTTTTACACACATACTCACTCTTACATGAGTTCTGTCGACTCCAGTGGAAAGTATGGGGCCTCAACTCTTAACATTTTAGATTTCCATAGCAAGTAGGTTTTTTTTATGGTATGGAGTTACTAACCAAATGCTCAACCATTTTTGAAATCAGATTTGTTCTTCTCTTGGACTGGTTGCTAACCAGTGTTCAAGAGTCCAGTCTTCCCTACTGTTTAACCCATAGCTGGGGTGGGGAGAAGAGTTTGTTACATATCTTTCCCAAAGGTATTTGCACAAAAGTAAATGTAACAAACTCAACCAGAATTCAAACTTGGCTTTTTGATTTCTCATTCAGAGCCATTCACCTGCACATCCTTAATTTTATGCAACAAATATTTACTTTTAACATAATCTACTTCCTTGTCAATGCACTTAATTCAATGGGGAATATTAATAACAGAGACTGAACATAATATTGGGAAAATTTCAGATACATATTCAGCTAATAATTATAATGCATCAAATTATGCAAGTTAATGAATTAACGACTAATTAGTGTTGCATATGCAAATATATTGTTATATGTTTTAGCTTATCTACCATTTTTAAAAATATTGATAACTTGTTTGGATGTGTGATGTTTCTACAAAGTGAAACATATACATTTATAAATAAATCCAAAAGATATAGACCATAAAAACATATTTGACTAAAATTATACCACATAAACCTGAATAAATTATTATATTATTATTTTACATGATAATATTGGCTTTTTAATATTCTGTAACATTCATCAGTCTTTCAACCATTGATTTTGTAAATTTTTCTACTGCTCTTCACTTCAACATGAATTAATTTTGATTGCTTCCCAGAAATCTTTGCTTGAATACCGTCTTCATTTTCATCGTTTTTTTTAAATCATTTCAACCCAAGCAAGGTGATCTCGTTTAATTGTGGACAACAAGTTTTCTATTTGATTAATATTGGGAGAGACTGTGGCTATTCAATTTATTTTGTGTCCATGAAACTTGTTTTGGCAAGGTAAGCAAAAGTCAGCTTTGCAGAATATGAAGGGGCATTATCAAAAAATGTTTTCTCCAAGAATTTACAAGCGGTCTTTGCATTTATCTTGATATCATTGTCAACTTTAAAGGAAAATATAATTTTACAGCCCACAATAGATGCCATCCCCTGTCTGTTGCTTTGTAAGTCATGATCATTGACTATTTTCATGAACCTCTACACTTAGAATCAGGTTCAGCCAATGTAGCTCTACATTCATCATTGCTGTTGAGAAATCAGTTTTCATAGACATCATTGCCAAGCTGACATGTTTCTCGTTATGATGTTTAATTAAAAATAGTAGCTTGACTGCTCCCATTTTTTTATCTAATGTACTTAATATTCTGCATCATTTCTCAAAGTTAGTTTCTTGCTGGTCAATCCATGTTTCTTGCTCATTACCTGATTTGATTTTCTCAAATTGGCTTTTGTGATGTTTTTAAAGCCAGTTTTATTTTTTATTGTTTTTTATTTTGACAATGATTTTAATTTCCTTTTTGATATTTCCATGATCTTTGTTCGACTTTTTACAATTTCCAACATTGTTGCCCATCACTTTATTACTTTACAATATGTTGTTTTTTTCTCTCTTTATTATGACACTATCGCACCCGGCCGGAAGTTACTGTCGGCTACTCAAACGTCTGAAAGCGTCACCACGGAAAACTGAACGAACGCCATTAAGTTCCGGTGACTGAGCGTTTTCAGACATCAAAACACAAAAATACAAAAACAAAACGAAACATAACATGCACAACTAAAATAATGACCAGAAACTAATTCACATACACATGGGGCCTAAATGAAACCCATGTGTACATTCAAAAGTAGAAGGTCATTTTTAGTCAATAACCAAAAGACATTGTTAACCAAGCTACGATACTGACCCCGGCCGACATAAACACTGCCGATTTTTTCCACCAAACATATCTCGGATCGGGTTTCAGAGTGATACGCTCCCCACACCGCTGTCCACAAGCAGCCAGGTCGAGCCCAGCAGCAGCAGCAATCAGCCAGGTCGAGCGCAGCAGCAATCAGCCAGGTCGAGCCCAGCAGCAGCAATCAGCCAGGTCGAGCCCAGCAGCAGCAATCAGCCAGGTCGAGCCCAGCAGCAGCAATCAGCCAGGTCGAGCCCAGCAGCAGCAATCAGCCAGGTCGAGCTCAGCAGCAATCAGCCAGGGCGAGCCCAGCAGCAGCAGCAATCAGCCAGGTCGAGCTCAGCAGCAATCAGCCAGGGCGAGCCCAGCAGCAGCAGCAATCAGCCAGGTCGAGCTCAGCAGCAATCAGCCAGGGCGAGCCCAGCAGCAGCAGCAATCAGCCAGGACGGGCCCAGCAACAGCAGCAGCCCACATGCATTCATATGCGATAGCCCTTTTCAGGGCTAACAGCTACATGTTTATGCAATAGTCCTTTTTAGGACTACCTAACCACATGTTTATGCAATAGTCCTTTTTAGGACTACCTGACCGCATGTTTATGCAATGGTCCTTTTAAGGACTACCTGACCACGTGTTTATGCGATAGCCCTTCTGAATACTACCAAGCTGCATCCCTGGTGACCGTCACCCTAAGGACGAACAGGTTGCCTCAGCACTGCCTTGTCTGCCCCTGGTCTGCTGCCCTGAAACAAGACGATCTTTCGATTGGCGCTCCCCGACTTCATATCGATTACTCAAACACAATACCTGTACATACTTTTGCCAAATTGCTGAATAAAATTTGGCTTTGATTTAAAACCCCTGCCTTTGTTATCCTTGCTTCGATCGTATTATCCAATATAAATTTTTCTGTTTGCGGGGTTGATAGCACCTGCTTGACCGCCCCGCAACAACACAGTGGCAATCTTTATAAATCTGAAATAAAAAATAAATGCCAATAACAATAATGTTGTAATCGCTAGGGGAAATAAGGAGTCAATACATACCACAAAAACATGTCTATCACTTTATTTACCGACATGCATGATTCCTCTGAATTACACCACGCATATGTTTCCTATTTGCAATAGTAAATATAAGTAAAGATTTCGACAAATACATTTTATATAAAATTATAAAAGACGCATTTTGCAGAGGAATAAAATCTGTGAACTTCAATAAATGACGCCAACAAGACGTGTGCCAGGAGAAAGAATTTATTCAGAGACCTCCGAACACCTCGTGGTGATAACTAATAACCGCTATCCCCGCGTTTCCGCCTCAATTATACCTTACTCATGGAGAAGGTACAAGGGAGAGAACTTCATGTTGATTAGCAATTCTTCCCCTTTCTTCTTTTCTTTCTTCTTTCAGATGATCATCTGAAAAAGAGAATTTAAAAAGAAAAAATGCATTTATTAAACAGATGATTCCTTGGGCTCTGATATAAAGCCAAGGATTTTAAATGATGGTACTCTTTTCTTTGTCAAGGAGTCTGCAACTTGTTCATCAGTTGGTATCCAAGAGAACTCTGCAATTTCCTTTCTGTCCAATATTTCTCTCAAAATGGCCATCTCAATGCAAAGTCTCTTGTCCAAAATCTGTGTTGATGAATGTACTGAGTCATAGAGACAGGATTGTCAGTTTTGCATATGATCTTAATGTTCTCAGTTTCATCTTTTAGTTGCACTTGTTCCAATAATAGTTTTCTGTAAAATAGGCAGGCTTCTGACATGTCAACCCTGGCTAGAGTTTCAGCAGCCAGTGTACTTTTGACCACCCTTCTAATGCGTTTGGATTGCCATGTAATGGGCATATATTTATTATTATTTCCTACCAAAAAGAGTATATAGCCTCCTTGTGATCCTCCATCTGTCAAATTTGCGAAAGAAGCATCACTATATGCAACAATTTTTAAATGCTCAAGGTTTCCTAAGTCAGGGATGTCTATCTGTGATTTTTCCTTTTTTGCTTTCTTAACTACTCTATTGGTTTGTTTTATACATTCTACATTTTGTTGTTTTAGAATGGATCTTAATGCACTAACATAATAACTTAGATCCGGTCTGGTTTGGGTGGCCAGCCAGTTAAGTTGACCAATAACTTGCTTGATTTCAGTAATTTCGGTTGTGGAAATTGCATCTTTAAGGTTCTTTCCTGCTTCTACTGGAATATATTTTCATTTCTTTACATTCTCATTCTGTCCAAGTTTGATATTCTCACTATTCTTTTTTTTATATCTAATCCTATGTATTGGAACTCAGCAGTTTCTTCGGTTTTAACTGCAAATACATGACGAAGCCTATCTATAACTCTGCTCTGAAAGATCTCTGATCCTGCAAAACAAAAATCATCAACATGAGCAGCAATTATACCTTGCAGTTTGTTTCCGAAATGCCACGTAAATATTGCTTGATCATATTTTGAAGCAATTGCTCCTGACTTCATTAATTCCTCCTTGAGTGTTAGGTATGAGGACGTAGAAGCATTAGTCATTTTGAGAGTCTCCAAATATAACCCTGAGGCTTCTTTAGGAGAATCCAGATAAACCAGTTGATCCAACTGCTTGCTCTGCCGAAATGCTGTCTTTATGTCCATTGATTTACACATCCAATGGTTAGCTGCCATTATTGCCAGTGCTATGCGTAAACCTTCTTTAGAGTATGTGGGAGAATCATTCCTTATGTTGTTAGTCTCTCTATCCTGGAAGCCTCTTGCCACAAGTCTGGCTTTATAGGTTTGCTTGCCATTGGAATTTTTATTTGTATAAATCCATCTTGTGGAAATTTTTGGTTGACCTTGGTCAGGTACTTGGATGTACACTTGATTTTCAACCCAGCTTTGGAGCTCTTTCTTTCTTGCCTCTTCCAGTTCCGGGTCATCATTAGAGGAGGAAATCATTATATTTTCCTCGTCACAAGAAGTGTGTTTGTGTTCAGTTTCCTCAACCTCACTTGTTTGCCACTCTGATACCCCATGCTCAAAGTCCAGCCAAAAAGGTTCACCCTGTTCCATAACCACGTTCATCAAATGCTTGTTTTTGCCTGTTGCTTTGCCTGCCCTACTTATGACATTTAATTTTTTCCATTCTGGGTCTGTGTCATTGGCAAGCTTACATTTAATAGTTTGTCCTGGTTTAGGAAGCTCAATTTCCTTTGGAGTGAAGTCCTGCTTATGTGGTCAATCGCGTGCTTCTACAGTCTGATGTTGCTCGACATTGTTGTTTGTGGTTTCCAAATCTTCATTCATATCAATCTCTTCAGAAATTTGTACTTTTGTTGATTCTCCAGGTCTTTTCTCTGAGGTACTAGGTTCATTGTTGCTATCCTCGGAAGAACCTCAATATGTCTCAGGGTAGGGCACTAAATGAGATAGATGTAGCCTTACATATATGCTACCATGTTTGACAAGCGCCTGCTTATGCTTTCACCCTATAAAAGTTCCTGGACCAAGCCATCTATCACACAGGTTTCTTTTGTAAAGGACAGCACTGCCATTTTTGTAGTATTGTGTTATACATGTTCTAACTCGGTGATGAAGTGCATGTCTTAGTTTCGCCGAGGACCCACATGTTATGAAATGTTTCCTGGCAGCATGCATAGTGTTTAAGTTATCTGCAACAGTTTCACTAGTGGAAACACCTTCTAATGCAGGAAGTTTGTCATTTAGAAAAGTAGGTAGGTTGGGATTTTTGCCCAAAACAAGTTGTATCCATGAACACTGTGAAGTGTATTTTTGGCACTTATGGCCCATGCAAGTGCTACCTCAAAACTACAGTTGGTATCTATGTTTTTCTTTACCATTTCTTCCAATATCCCATTGTGTCTTTCATTTAACCTATCGCTCGAAGGATTTTCAGCAGCAGTGGAACGTACCATAATGTTTAGATTTTGTGCCATATCCCTAAATGACTGGTTATTGTCAGTGAGAATAAGTCTCGGAGTTCCAAAATACGCAACCCAATGCTTGAAGATGGCATTAATGATGTCAGAACTTTCCTTACTAGGAATCCTGACTCCAACACTGTATCTTGTACCAGGGTCAATTAGGTGCAGTACCTTGTTGCCGTTAATTTCTTTGATGTCCATAGCAATGCTCTCATTGAAATAAGTTCCTAATGAGAATCCAACAATTTATCTGGGTTCAGTTCTTTTGTATCTCATGCAAATTTCACAGGAATTTGTTCTTGTAGAATTTTAATAAATTCAGAATCTCTTATTCCAGCATTTCTCACTAAACCACATAGCTTTTTGCTGCTAGGGTGACACACAGTAGAGTGACTGTATAGATGAATTTGAGTTTGTTTTAATCACCAAACTTATATGTCCTCACTCCGTCTCGAACTTTTATATTTTTTTTGTCTTTCTGGTATGGTTTCAAGGTTTTCTTTCCACAAATAGTCCCAGATGCTACAGAATCTAAGATGGCTGAGCCAAGTGTTTCACCCAAAAACATGTTAGCACCATCTTCCCACTTTTGCTGACTCATCAGCACAAGCTTAGATATGAGTACGTTTTCATTGTCTTCCTTTTTATGCAAGGTATCCTCTGCATAAGGACATTCACAAGCCCAGTGGAATTTGCATCCATATGTGAAACATTTAATGGTGTTGCCTTCAAGTCCTAGTGGGTTTCAAATTTTTATCAGTGAAACATGTTGAATTCCTGTTAAAACCCCTCTTGCCATTACCTCACCGAGCAGAAAAGCGAGAAGTTCACTTTGAACAATGATTGTAAAATGTCCCACTAGATTGCTCCTCCTGGTTATCCATGCTGAAAGCAACATCCATTTCATTTTTATTCACGACTGGATGAGTGGTGGGTGTGACGAAGTGTCGCAATATTGTCTATGCAGAATCTTCTTTAATTGTTTAGACATTTCGCTAAGAGTAAGTTCCTTAACCGTCGCTTTCACCAGCCGTTCATTCTCTGAGGTGAAATTTGCACTTTTTAATGCCCTGTACATGAGAACCGATTGGGGCAGCAATATTTTGTGTTCCTTTAATTCTGCAATGTGACGATCAAAGCAGATAAGAAAATCATCAATTGAATAAGTACTCTGTCTTGTGTATCACTCAAAGGATTCATACACTGTAAAAGCCGCCTGATTTGTGCCTTTCAAGAAAAGTGTGTCCAGTTTTTTGGTATAACCACTGGGGTGCATCTCTGTATCTCTAAGCTGGTGGCAAGCTCCCATACTTGCATTTATTTTTTCCACGTACTCTACTTGTCCGTGTTTAAGGCAGGTGGGGAAATAAACTTAGAAGCGATTTTTCGGATTTAAACACTCTGCTACCAATGTGAATTTGAATAAATGACTCCAACAAGACTTGTGTGGGAAGAAAGAATTTATTCAGTGACCTCTGAATGCCTCATGGTGATAACTAATAACCGCTACCCATGCATTTCCGCCTCAATCGTACCTCACTCATGGAGAAGGTACAAGGGAGACAATTTCATGTTGATTAACAAATTCAATTGATCCTGAAAGAAAGAAATTTTCCCCAAAATATATCCCCTTAATTCTTTCTCACGTTCTTTTTCACACACACATACATTTATATATGTACCCAGATAAACACACACATACACACTTAGCTACATGCATACTTATCTAAGGGCACCTATTGTAACTTATCTTGTAGACTGTTTGCCAGTGTAGTGAGTTTCATTCTCACTGAGTGCCCTAGTGTTATAGCACCATGCAAAAACAAACTCAAATATTTATACTTACTTATATATCAATGGATATGTTGTGGATTCTATTTGTGCAATGAGTTGTTTTTCCTTGAATTAATTTTTTTATCATATTCTTGCAGCCTTTTTTTTGATAATTAGAAAGGTGGTTCCATAAAGAAGAAAGAAACAAAAAACACGTGAAATAGAAATCATTACATTTTATTTCTTTGTTTTAAATCAGCCAAATATGTACACTTGATAGCAATAACAATAGGGTACATTAAAAAAAACTGACTTCAAACTTCCAATCTTGTCTTGTTTTCTTCTTAGCAATAGGACTTCAGGAAACTAAAAACACAATTGAAGCAAAGAATTTGATGTATTTTAGAATATTTTGTTTGGTTTATGATGCATCTGCAAATATTACTTTGAAAGCCTTTGAACCAATGTTGTTATTTAATACTCAGACCAATAATTTTTTAGGGATTTGTAATATGCATAAACTGCACCTTTGAATGGACAGGAATCACTGGTCCTCAACCACCTCCTAAATCTCTCACGTGATTGCCATGCCCCAGTAAACCATTTCAGCTGATGGGATGAACTCACCTGAGGGGTTCATGTTAACATGGTACGACTGGGTGAAGGACCTCCTTGATGCAGGTTACGGACCAGGGTGGAAGGGTTCCTCCAATGCACTACAATGGCCATGTGTTCATGACCAAGGCAGGCCACCTAGTTGGAGGACATCGGCTATGGTCTAACCTAGAGAGGGATGGGATCCGCCAGGTTAAAATGCCCAAGACATGCCTCATGATGAGTACACCAAGAAAACCAGGCTCTGGCACACAACTGCGTCAGATGGAGAAGAATGGCAGACAGCTCAGCATGGCATCCCAATGACTTCTTCGGGGTTAAAGGCGAAAGAAGAAGAATATGCATAATTAATTTTTTTTTGCTAGATTTAAAAAAATTATTCTTAAGCTTTTGTGCAAAATCTGTTAAAGTTCTGGAAAAATAATCTTTGACCATAAAATTGTTTTTGTTATTTTCCACAATTTTGAATTTTATTTTAACAGATAAAAATAACATAAATTTATTGTTCTGAAATATTGTTTTTTCATATAAAATGGTTAAAATGTAGAATATTCAATTTTTACCTTTAAATAAATTTAACCTGTTAGGATTTAAAGTCGTGAGAAGAGTGTTTAGTGGCATGGACTTGAAAATTTAGTGTATTTTAAAAATTGAATTAGCATTAAATCTGTCTACAAATTCAGGATTTTTCTTATCTGAAATATTTGTAATTTGTTGAATATTTTAGTTTAACTATAAAACTTGCACTTGAATTGTAAACATTTTCTTTTGTTAAATTTCATAAAATTTTGCTTGTAAATCTTTTAACTTAATGTTGCAGTTCGTTTGAAATGATTGTATGCATGAAAGAAAGAATGTAATAAAAAGAAGGTGGAGGGAAAGAGAGCAGAAGAAATACAGCATGAGAAAGAAAGAAATGTCTTCTTTTATGTTTCAAACTAAAAATAAGTCAGTAAAAATATTTGGAAGCAATTTTGGAAGATATGCATATTACCAAAGAATCTTTTTAGAAAATTCTTGCAGTCACATTAAACAATAAAATAGGTACATTTTAGAAATTAAGAATATTTCATCAAATATTTAAAATAGAATTATTTCTGACTATGTAAATTCATTTTGAATTTATTTTTTGCAATAGTTTTTGTGTTTATTCTCATTTAGATTTTAATTAAACATTAATATTATTCGCTTTTATCTCAACCAAATCATTTAGATTTTCTTTATCATCTTGAACAGGTCTCGCCATGTGACAGTTTCAATACAAAGAATAATATAAATTTATCTGAAAGTTCTATCAAAGAAGAATTCTACTTTTATTTTGATATCATGCTGCTTGTTGTTTGAAGTGATATTTATGTCCTTTTTACATTACATTTTATACAGCTTCTTTGAAGTTAACCAGATCTTCCATTGTCTTGAGTATATCATGGTTCATTTGAAGGCTTCTGATGATAAATTCATAATTTGGCAGCATTCAATCATAAAAGTCCCATTCATTTTGGAATGATATTCCACAAATGATTAAAATTGTTCATGGTTTTAATTATTCTTTTTTTTTCTGATGCTTCTTGGAATTTTAGTACGTTTCAATTTGAGACCATAATGGTCACATATACTTTCTTACCTTGTGCCAGAATTCTGATCTGATTGTGATATAGACTCTGCTTGGCAAGAATCTCAGTTGTATTTCATTGTTGAAGGAAACATCCTCCATTCCGTTAATTGGATTTGAATTGGATTTACATTTTTGCTCACAACTTTATTAGCTTGGAATATCCACTCTTAAATGTGATTCTGTTTTTCTTTCCTCATTTATTTTTCAGAACAAAATAAGTGACAAAAATATTGCAACTTTTGTATTAGTCATTAAAATCCAATTGTATATATTAAAAATGATAAAAAGTTATATTGCAAAAGATCAAGAATTGTGCCCAGATAAACATTTGGTTTTGTTAAATGAATAAGAAAATCTGTCTAAACTGATGAATGTGTCTGAATTCATCTTATTTTTCAATGCCATTAATATCAAAGATAGTATTAAAGCTTCATTTCTAATCATCTTAAGCTGTGATTAATATTATTTATATGTACATATTAATAGAACAGCTATTCATTTAAGGTGAGAGTAAAGTGTGAATTAGCTTTGAAGGTTTTCTTGGCCAAACATGTTAGCAAGAAGCTAATGTTAGGATAATAACTGACATTATTAGTTCATTAGAAAAAACAAAATACAATTTTTTTTCTCTGTCAGAAAAATAGATTCTTATTTTGTCTTTTGGGTTTTGATATCTTTTCTTCAGAAAAAGCAAGATTACTTTTTTAAATTGGTTGTGATAGTTGATATTAGAATTAATATAATTTTGAGATTTTTCCCTGTGATGCTTAGTAAGCAGTTTTTCTTCAAACTTTCATTCCAGTTCCTTCAAGGAAAAAAATTGAAGAGGCATTTTACTAAGAGGATTTTATTTCCATGGCTTGAATCAAGGAAGTGAAATACAAATCAAATTGTAAAATCAACAAAATAAAGGATTGAATGAAAATCAACAGAAAAGCCAAGTTAGATTTAGACTTCAATCATAAGAACTCTCAGAAACAAATTAATATTTAGTATAAATATGAGTAGGCATTTTCTCCACAATCTTAAAAGTTTACTGAAATAACTTTTTCTGTTGACACAGACATTTAAATTTGTGCTATCTGGATACATATCATTGGGATGAACATAAAGAAACAACTAAAATAAACTAATATTTAAACTTTGTTTTTGTCCCTTATATTAAAAAATTAGCTTTGCAAATATATTTCCAATACTTCTTTTGTGAGTGGATATCATTGCTTAACTGCTTTTATTTTCATTTACAGAACAAAGAAATGATGTACTCTGAGATGTAGGATATTTAATTAAATTTATAAAGCTATTTGTATCATTTACTGTATAAATAAGTCAGTGCATTTGATTGTGTGTGTGTGTATAATAAAAACAGAACTGATTTTATTTTCTACAAAGAAATTTGAAGGGAGATAATTCATAACATCAGCGAAACGTAAACTACACAAAGATGTTGTCTCCCTTGTTATTTTCTCATTATTCTTGCAATGATCAAAAATGAAATTGTTTTCTCTTGCCTTAAATCTGTGTACCCATGAATGCCAACAGAGAAATGCACATAAACACTCATACACAGATACAAATATGTGCATAGACACAAGCAAGCATAAAACACACTTGTAATCATTTTTATAGTCTAACATTAATTTAAAAAGTAATTAATATTGTTTTTTTCATACACAATAAGCTGATTTTAGAAAACCAAAGGAATAGGTTCAAAACATGAGATAAAATTATCACTTCCATGGGAATATCTTGAAAGTATTTAATAGCCCAGTTATTTATTAAGAAATTTTTTGTGCAATAATATTTGCAAAGAATAACTAAAATAATTCTAGATGCAGGAATATGGACATATCATTGGGACCCTCAAAATTCCTTTCTTTATATATTTTCATCAGAATTTCAATCAGAAGATACTGAAAAAAAGCCTTTGAGAATCATCATCACACACACACACACACACACACACACACACACACACACACACACACACATATATATATTCAAACACATATTGTTAAATAAAACAGACAACAAATGTCTATTATGTTTGATCATGAGCCGTTCTAAACTTTGTATAGTTGCTTTAATTTCTGGAGAAAATAAAGACAAAAATTGTCCAACTAATTATTATATGCCACGTTTAGAAAATAAAATGCATAATGACATTAATAAACTCTCCATATATGTAACATACATAGATGACATTTTCATTTTAGCTAAAAACATAGATCAAATTACACAACTTAAAAACTGAATTTGAAAGTCACTCTGTCCTCAAATTTGCACTAGAACTTAATATTAATAATAACATTCCATTCTTTGATGTATTTATTGATTCCAGCAAACATAAATTTACTATTTCTCTCTATAGGAAACTCACAAGCATTAACTCGTGTCTTCTTAATTATAATAGTGGTTGTCCCCAACGATATAAGTTAGCTGTTATAAAAAACTTACTCCAATGCTTACAAATGATATCTTCTTCCAAAACGATATTCTATAAAGAATTACATAACATTAAACAAACACTCGTTAATAATGAATTCCCTAATTCTGTCATTGATCAACAAATTAAAATGTATCTCAATAAACTTAATAATACCTCCAACAAAATTGATAATATTAATAATAATGGTGTAAGTCAAAATAAACATAATGCTATTAACTTATACTATCGTAACCAAATGCATAATAATTACAAACATGATGAAACAACACTCACAATTGTACCTGATAGGTAGAAATGTTAAACCCATTAATAATAATAAACAAGTTAAGTTTATTATATATTATAAAAAATTTAAAACAATTGACTTCATTGTCTCTAATAATCCTACAACCACACAACTGAATCCGCTACAAAAGGCAATGTAATTTGTCAGTTTACGTGCCCTTCTGATACTAATAATAAACCCACTACATATATTGGTTTTACTATAACCACACTCTCCTGTAGACTTACCTGTCACCTTTCTGATCTTTATTCTATTAAACAACATTTCTTAGAAAAATATAGCCATGTACATAATATCAGACAGATATTAGTTGATAACACAATACTCACGCATACACACAGTAAAAAGAACCTTAAAATATTGGAAGCAAACCACATTCAACAAAATTACATTTCAAACTAGTCACAATACACTACATTGCATCTAGACATATTGTTCTGTTGTTAATATTTCATTCTCTTGCTTGGTACGATGTCATAGAACCACATCATGAATTTATGGCCAGTGTCTGTTTACCGTGATTGGAATCATTGCATAGTAATCTTCTATGTCAACATAACAGAATATCATCTTTGATGGTAAATATATTTGTTTAAATGTCCATATAACCATTCTGAAAAGGGCTCATGTGAGCCAAAAGCTTAGGTCAAGGAATCGCATAATAAAAA
>OZ038505.1:79287491-79297491 GCA_964036315.1 Acanthosepion esculentum
TGTCAATATACCTTATAACACCCTCGAGCATTTAGCCTTCAAGTGGGTAGAGTGGAGATCAATGTGTTTTAATGGACTCAGCATTTTTCAATCGGCTAGTCTGAATCGTCTTAAAGAAGAGAGAGCAAGATCTAAAAGGTCACACAATCTAACAGTGACCTCATTCCACAATCCTCACTCTTGCTCCATATATGCGGCCTCCTTTGCAAATTACTTGTGGGTCTTAAGTGTCACTTAAGATTATCACACAAAATTCATAACTGAATCAATTGGTTAAGTTGTCAGATCTTCATATGTTGAAACCAACAAGAGAGTTCATTATACACAAATAAATTATTTTGCATTAACTTTGCATATATATATATATATATATATACATATATATATATATATATATATATGTAAGCAGTGTGAACATCAGAATAAAAATCAACACTGCATGAGGGGGTGACTGTTTGTTTCCTGTTTTAATGTGATCTTTAGACCAAATCTGGATATATATATATATATATATATATATATATATATGTTTGCATATGTATATAATATATATACATAATTTATATAATATATATATATATATATATGTATACATATATATATATATATATACATATATATATGTATACATTATATATATATATAATATATGTATAATATATATGTATATAATATAATATATGTATAATACATATATATACATAATATATATAATATATATATATACATATTATATATATAATATAATATATATATATATACATATTATATATATAATATAATATATATATATACATATTATATATATATATATAATATAATATATATATATATATATACATATTATATATATAATATATATATATATATATATATATATATATATATGAAGAAATGTAGTCTTAAGGTGTGCTATATTTATGGGATAAAGTGCTCAATATCAGATATAAAGTTTGTGTAAATATAAAAGTGAACATTGAAGTCAACACTTAGAGGCAACAGTCTGTTTCATGATAGATGCAATCGTCAGGCTAGACGCAATTGTCGTGGCCTGATGATTGCATTTAGCATGAAACAGACTGTCACCTCTAAAAGTTGACTTCAATGTTCACTTTTATATATATATATATATATATATATATATATATATATATATATAAAATTCTAGATCCAGGATTATGAACATATCATATATACATGGACAAATTATACACATATATATATACATATATATATATATACATATATATATATATACATATATATATATATATATATATATGTCTCATATTTGTTCTTTATATATATGTGTGTCTGTGTCTGTGCCTGTGTGTATATATGTATGTATATATATATATATATATATATATATATATATATATATATATATATATATATATATATATATATAATTAATACTTGAAGAAAGTATTCTTATATATCCATGAATAAGAATGCATATTCTATTTTTTTTAGAATGAATGGAGTGAGTCAATCAATGAATTTTCAGATATAAAAGCATGACATTTCTGGATAAGAAATTTCCCTTTCCTGAGCAAACATGCCAAATGGATTCAAGCACTTTCTGGTCACTAACAGAAAGCATTTCTACCATGTGGTCATCTTTTTTAGTTCATTTTCTTTTTATTGATAAAAAAAGTCAGAGAAAAAAGACAAGTAGAAGGGAGGCTGGAAGGGGAAAAATTTGATCATTTATCTTCATCACTTGACAAAAGCATGCCAGATTTTATAAGCACATTGATGTACATACAAAGTTTGAGCAATAATGAAAATAAAAATAAAAAAAACTCTTACTAAAAGCTTCTGGGTGTTTCAGTGTTTAAAATCTGACTCCATTAATTATATAACAGCTGCTGTCAACTTATCATTTGAGTTAAACTTGCTCCTCCTGTTTTACAAGTTCATTTTTTAAGCTCTTCATAAATTTTAAACTTCTGCCTATTCAAGGCAAGTAATACAACAATAAGAAATATTTAGATTTGTTAAAATAAAAATGTGCTTAATTTATCATTAGAATTTATAATTACAACATTCCTGATAAAAACTTTTGCCTCTCTGAAGCTGTGAACTAGTGTCATAATTTATTATTTAACAATAAATTCAACATATATATTATTTTCTTCTTGTTAACATTAAACTTTTAATTTGCAGTGTAAAAATATGTCTTTTTCAGGGTGAACATTGCAATATTTGAGCAGACAATATGAAAATATAGCATATATTGTATAACCAGAACACATATTTTGGTTTCCTGTTAGTTTGAAAGATTTGCTTAAGAACTTTTGAATATTTTTTATACAAATGATAGAGTTGATTTTACACTGATCAGAATTAAAAAAAACCTCAAGATAGTAACTATAGTCTTATGAAACCTAATATTGCTTACAATCAGTAAAATTCAGTCACAACTTTTAAAAATTGTATTTTGTCTTCAATTATAGCTTTATTCTTACAAAGTATTTCCAACATAAGAGCACGCATAAATATATTAACACATACACATGCACATAAGCATATATTCACAATCACACGCACACACACACATACACATACACACACACACACACACACAAGTATGTACATACACATATATGAACTTATGTATCTACAGTTTTTAAAAGAAAAAGATTAACGTAAAGTTCGCAAGTTTATCTTTTGCCCGAGCAAAAATCTATTTTGCACAGATTTAAATTGGTTTTTACATTTTCATGTGGAAAACTGAAGACAAATTTGAAATTATCAGTAATATCTTTCTGAAATGTTATGGAATAGGTTTTTAAATAGTAGTTTTTAAAAATTTAATCAAAGTAAGATCTTTAACCTCTGAACCCAGCCATATGAATATTCAAAAGTAAAAATAAATATTACAGATAAAAGTACAAATTGTTTTTGGTGTTAATCCCTTGATTTATTGTTTTAAGAAATAATGTTCACTCATCAATAAATGTACAATAAATAAACTATTTAGAATTTTATTAAACAGGAAATAATTATTACTTAACCTTGTATCATTTTGCAAATTAAATTTTGTTTGAAAATCTGTAAATCAACAGTTAAAAATTAAGTAACATTGTAAGTTTTGCTATTTTTTTAATTCTGGAATTTAAGCAAATTCTATAAAAAGGCAAATAACATTTTTTTTCTATTTTTCTGTTAAAATCCATGAATTTTTATTTTATACTTTCAACAGCTTCTGATTTTATAGTTTGTAAATGCTGATTATTTTTTTTATTTTTAATCTTGTGTTTTTATATCAATAAAACATTTGCAATATCCTCTGAATATAGTCATTTGTAGTTGGTAAGTATTAACCATTAAGGGAACTTTTTAAAAAGTATATTTTGAATTTTTATGCAATTTCCAAAGGTACTAAATTATCCATATATAGGTGAGAAAAACGTGTTTTGTGAATGAAATTGCACAAATTATATTGTTAACCTCAATTAAATATTTCAAATATAAATTTATATTAACAAAATTGATTTTATTGAAAGATAAAACCTTTTGACATTATGCATAGTTTGACCAGAAATCAATTAAAAGTTATAATAATCTATTAATTACCTGTCCTTGGTTGACTGAAATACATGTAGGTGTATATGTGCATGTGTATAGACAAGTATATGCATGCATTCGGGTACACCACTGGTTTGCACTCTTGCTTGCATTATCATCCCAGATTATCCATTTTGTCAAATCAAAAATGTTCATCTAATAATCTTTCAGTATGACAAGTATTATTTTCTTTATAATTTCTGTAACATTTTGCTGAACATAGTGTTATCTCTCTTGTACTAGAGACTGGTTTACATATATATATATATATATATATATATATATATATATGCATTTTTATCACTTTAAACGTTATTTTTAGTGGATACTCATATTTAAGTAGGCACTCTGTTTATTTATTAAACAGTATATTTATTTATATTCACCACTCAACTGTTCAAGAAATCTAGATTTTTTGACATTCAAGCCAGAGGTAAAAATAAATAAATATACTGTATAATAAATGGAGTACATACTCAAATACAAGTATCCACTAAAAATAGCATTTAAAGTGATAAAAATCTGTCGGATTCATAAAAAATCCATTCTAATGTATTTATACATATAAAATAATTGCCAGTGAACAGGAGATACAGCTGTTTATTTTTTTTTATATATTTAAATACTAACATGTGAAATATTTCTAATAATAGTAAAAACATAACAAAATATGCTATAATTTTTTTATGGCTTTCATACTTTAAATTCAATAATGCACTTCTGATCTACTAATTATGCAAATCTCTTATGTTTAAAACCTTAAGACTGAAATAAATTTAAATATTTCTCACATTAAATTCTTTGACAAATGTCTCAAGAGGCTTGCTAGAATTTAGCTTATCTAAAATATACTATATAAGAAATGATCATTGCTTAACCTTTATACAGTGCAGTATTCCTTGGTTTGATAAGAGATGAACTGTTTGGCAATATGCTGCATATAGGTTATTCTTACGTTGCAGTTCAAATGTAGGGTGGGGCTGGACAGTTGTTTAGAACAAGAAGAATGGTGCATTAGACGTGCAAATGTGCAGGGTACTGGTAATTAATTTTGTCTGGATTGAAAGGGGTGCTGCACCATCAGTTTCCAGAAAATAGGTAGCCTGACCAGCAAAATACACTACAGTTCAAAAGTTTCAAGCCACCATCAGAATTGGCATGGGATGAACTTGACAGAAGAGTGAAAAAAAAAAATGAAAAAAATCTCTTAGAGTCATTGAAAACAGAATAGAATCAATTATCAAAATTATACTTTGAGAAACTTTTGCAATGAATGCCAAAAATTTGTGCTGCAGTAATCAAGGCTAAAGGAGGATATTTTGACAAGAGCAAAATTTAATCATGAAATGTTTTTTTTCTTTTTGTCATAATAAAATTTCTAATAAAAATCATATCTCCCTTTTTTTTAACCATGTATAATAATTTCCTCTTATTTAAAGTACAAAACAATTACTTTTGGGTTCAATTTAAAAATTACAAGGGGTATCCTCAAACTTTTGAACTGTAGTGTGTGTGTGTGTGTGTGTGTGTGTGTGTGTGTGTGTGTGTGTGTGTATATATATATATATATATATAATTAATATAAGTAAACGGTTTGCCACTTAGCTGATTGATGTTACCATCAGCATCCCAACTCCAGAGTTTTGTAGATGGACCTGTCTGTCCACTTGTCAGGAGGTATCAGCAATTGACTTATATATATATATATATATATATATATATATGTGTGTGTGTGTGTATGTATATATATTAGGAAAGTTAATGAGACAGAGGAAATCTTTTTGTGTGTGTGGCGTGTATTTATCAGACTAATGTTTTTGTTAATGTAATTATATATGTGTAAGAAGGGGAGGGGAATAAATAAATATCAAAATGCAAACATTGCTTATAATTATGCATAGAGAGGAAACACTGGAAATGTTGAAATGCTGACATTTTTTAATTATTTTTTTGTTTATTTTTATTAGATGTTGTCTCGGTATATAGTCTACTCAAATTCTTTTAGTTTCTTTACACTTTTGATTTTGTTTTTATCACTTTTGTTATTAAGTATTCCACGTTGTAATACTAGAAGATCTGCCAGGAAAGGTGAGATTTTTGCAAGAACCTGGAAACAAATTTACTGTGGATGATCTAGCAATTAAAGCACTTTCTATACACTATAATCTTAGTAAATTGCTTTCTCTTTTAATTAAAGTGGCATTGCTTAAATCGAAATTATGCTCAAAATCATTATGGTGAGCAACTAATGCCTTGTGTATGTTGTTTTGTAAAAGATCACATTTGTGTTTATATAATCTTTTATTTAAACTCCTCAAGGTTTCTCCTATGTATTCTTTGTAGCAATTATTACAGGTCATAGAGTAAATTCCTCCTTAAAGTTTTAGTTTATCATTATTTTGTTTCATATTAATTAATCTCCCCATATATATATATATATATATATATATATATATATATATATATTTGTTCATTCATTCATTCATTCATACAGGATGTAAGTAAAAGGTTTTTGTAGGTAATCACTATTAGGTTAAGAAGCAAATAAATCTTGCAAACTTGATCATCAAAATGAACAAAATCAGTCAAACAATAAAATCTGTTACATTCAGTCATTTACATTTGAATATTGTGTTTGATGAAATAAAAGATTTACATTCACTTCTAAATTTCTGTGTGCAGTTTTACTTATCAAAATCTGTCACACAAAGTAGAACATTTGATTGTCTTTGTAATTGGAAATTATATTTTATTCTTTTTTTGTTTATTATGATGAATGAAATCATTTCATCTGCTTGGAGAAAGGTTCTTGACAAGAATTCAACCGTCATATAAACACTGTTCTTTGTACATTTTCTCAATCGAAAACAAGTTGCAAAATATATAAGGATTCAGTATTCTGTCTGTCTCTCTATCTCATACACACACACACACACACACACACACACACACACATATATATATATGATTTAGTATGAAACAGACTGTCATCTCTGGGTGTTGATTTCAATGTCCACTTTTATATAAAGAGATAATGATATCTATTTTTATATATCAAGAACAACATTGGGGGAAAAATGTATGACAAAGTGGAAAAAGTTTTCTTGTGATGCGATTCGTTCTTTAGGACTTCATTGGACTGAATTTGTTTACGTTGGTGCAACTACACACGCACATAAATGAGGGATGCTGGGAATTTTACATTTTGATTTATCTTTTTTTATCTAGCTGATTTCATTTAGATTTTTTTCTTTTTCTTTACATCACTTTTGCTATTAGATATTCCATACTGCAATAACAGAAGTTCTGCCAGAAATGGTGAAATGTCCTAAGAGCCAGAACTTATAATTGGACCAACGTAAGAAATTTAGTCCAATGAAGTACTAAAGGATGATACATGTTACAAGAAAACTTTTTCCACTTTTCATATATATATATATATATATATATATATATATATATATATACAGAGGAACCTCGGTTCTTGAACATCTCACATGTTGAACAAATCAGTTTTCGAACAGAAAATTCAAGATGAAAATGCCTTGGTTATTGAACAAAATTTTGGTTCTCAAACAACATAGCTGAACTGAGTTAACACAAATGGAATAATTTCTGAGTCGACCACCACATATTGTATACATTCATGTGTTGTGCCATGCTTTTCCAATTTTATTCTACTGTGACTTTTTTTTCTCTACATTGATTCTTATTGGAAAAATAATTTTGGTTTACAAACATTTCGGGTTACGAACAGCCTTCAGGAACAAATTAAATTCATGAGACGATGTTCCACTGTTTATATATATATATATATATATATATATATATATATATATATATATATATATATATATATATATATATATACACCCGGGGGTAGTAAACTATGATGTGAATCCTCAAAATCATTTTTTATTTAGCATTTCCTTTCAGATATTTAAAGTAAAACTTTCCTTTTTTAATATTCTGACTGTAATATTAAATATATTACACTTGTATTTGAAATTACATGCAACAGTAATGGGTATATTCTTGTCAATAAACCTTGTAATACTATTTGATAAAACTTTGAAACTTAACTTTGAACATTCTCCCATTTTGTCCAGAGGTTTCTACACTGCATCATAAGCATCTGAATCTCCATTCATACACACACACAACGAACACACACAGAGAATGTAAATGTGTATATTTAGTGATAAAAATAACATGAAATATATTTGCTGAAATACCATAACCAGATAATTATTTCTGATTCTATTCAAGATGGGGTCATCTCTCCTCAAATATTTAATGCTGATCTAAATTTCCTTTATCCTTTGCATGCTTGTATGTTAGTTTCATATTCATATTCATGACTATGAAAACATTAAAATGACACAGTTGTACAGGCGTACCTCAATATAAGTTTATCTAGATGAGTATCTCTACTTTCTCATTACTAAATTCAATTAAGAATCATGAAAATTATATATTTACACAATTTTCTATTTAATTTATGATAAAGACTTTCTTGATTAAAAAATAATCCAATTTCAATCAGTTATTTTCCAACAATTATAAATAAATTGGTAAGCATTAGAATTCCTAACAAAGTCATTTTTATAAAATATACAGGAGTAGAGAAATAACAGTTAATTTTTTATCATGTATAATTAACTACAATTTACAGAAGATTTACATTTCAGTTTTACATATCATTAAAGAGAAAATAGTAACTTTCTTATAAATATTCCTGTTATCAGTTAAATCTTTTATTAATGAATTTTTGTTTAGTGTATAAGTACATATAAATGTCTCAAGTTAAATTTATTTTTATTAAGGAATAGAGAAAAATATTTTAACCTATTTTCATAGATAATTTTCTTTTTATTTCCAGAAAATGCTTTATAGTATTTGTAGTTTTAGCACTGAAAACTATTGTTTCATTTTTCTTTCTCTTTAAAATTCTTGCTAAGATTTACCTAAAAAGACTCAAATAGCAATGTAGACTATCGGCATAAACATCTTGTATGTCGTTGCAAGGCCCATGCATACACATCTATACATTCAGTTGCATGAAATTTCAGCCAATAAAATCAGGTTATTTAAAGTTGAACTTCCAAGAATATTGCTTGTGATATATCATTTTTTATTTGAACATCTTTAAACTAAAAAAAGATGTCAACATGGCAACTTTTAGTTCTTTCTTGAATTTGCTTTCAATAGCAAAAAAAACAAACAAAAAAAACAACAAACTTGCACATAATAAAAATATTACAAGTAATGAACAAAAAATTTCATATATTCAAGCATAATTTCCAGGGTCAGCCATTAACAGACAGAAAATAATTTTATCTCAGAGCAGAATTGTGGTTTTCAATATTTGATTATCATTTACAGACTGGAAATAATTGTAAGCAAAAAAAGTGAAAAGTGTTGTCACTCTTTTATCAATTTTTCACTATGTACAAACAAGCAAATTCTTTATTTTATTTAATTTGAAGATTTTCAAAAAATACATATTTGTATCATTTTAAGGTTACTGAGAAAACAACCAAAATGCTTATATTGAGATACGCCATTTTGTGATTATATAATTTGCTGTGTCATTTTGAAGGACACCAATGTGTTTCTGTTTGCTTGATTTTTATTCAAAAAAATCTTGAAAGACACTCTCAAGAAAGTGGACATTTTATCCTGTTATATAATGCATTCTTTTATGTACATAACTTGAATGTAATTTACCTAATCTTGACTAGATTATCAATGCATGTAACATTTACTATAGCCTTTTGAACAGAGTATAAGCAACAAAGAAGCAGGCCAGCAGTGTTAGCCAATCACAGAATTCATCTGACACTCACATTGTAAGAGACAGCAGCAAAACTGACCAATACACATTATTAACCTTCTTTGGCACCAGGTTCTTAGTTTTTATTTTTTTCTTCTCTTCTTCTCATTCTTTTTTTTCCCATTGAAATTCATCTTTTCAAAATTGTTTTGAATTTTTTTGCCTGAATCATTGTATTAAGAATAAAATTCTGAAAAAAAAGCTTACTTGTGTTTTTTTAATTAACATAAAATTTGTTCAGTTTTTCTCTGAAATGAAAACGTCTCCTCCTTTCGTGGAGAGCTCGACTTTTATTTTGTCTTTTGGATTTCATATTCCAAATGATGAACTAGCAGCATTGCTGTGTGTTATTTTGATATGGAAACACAAATGTTTGCTTGTTTGTTGATGTGAAATTTGGGAAATTAACTTTTTTTTTTAAATATTTTTTTATTTACTGAAAAAGGGTTCATTTTTCTTCTTTTTTTTAATTTTATCATTTCTTTAATAAAACATCTTTCCTCACAAATACCTTTTTTTTTCCTTTTTTTAAAAAAATGTTTCAGGAATTTAAACAATGACATCTTTTAAAATATACTTTTGAATGTG
>OZ038505.1:79317491-79324991 GCA_964036315.1 Acanthosepion esculentum
GGGATGATCATTCACTTCAGGATTTTTTTGTCAAACATTGATATGGATTACAAAGGAAAGGGGAAAACATTAATGATTTTCTATACAAGAAGTTGTGAATATTTCTTTAAGAAAATTTTAAATCTGTTTAACTGTTCTCTATAAGAATTTTGGTGACAACTTAAAATTTTGTTAAGGCTTTATAGAATTTATAGCAAATATTTTTATACAAAAAATTTAAGAATCTTAAACATGACTGAAAAGATTAATATAAAATTCTGATACAAGATTATCTTTTATAGACGAAGTTTAACATACAAGTCATGTAAATAACATCTAATGGAACTGATTTTCCCTAAGTGGCCCATGATTTGGGCTTTGTACCCAAGTTGAATTAATTCAACAAATATTTACAGGTTTCTAAAAAAATTGTAAATTAAAGTTTGGGTAATTTTTGTCATTTTCCTTTTTCTTCAAAACCTAATTTCTATCTGAAATGATTGCCTTCATAGCATTTGCCTTGGATGCACTAGAAGTTAATCTTTGCATTTTGAACTAAACTACTGAACTAAACTGAGTTAAGATAAGATTTGCTTTATAATAGCTTAAATTAGCAAAAATGCTATTTTCTTAAAAACTGCAATATGAAACTAAAATGTAAGTATTTGTTAAAGATTTATGGAATGATCAGTCAACAGTTTTTAAAATCATATTCAATTGAGAAAATTACTAATTATAAAAACTATTTAAAGCGAAAAGTATTTTTTATAAGATTAAACAAGGACTGATCATATAAAACATTTTGAAATATAAATCACTCATAATATTGATAAATTCTTGCATTTTGTTTATTGCTGTCATAGTTTTTAATCAATATATTTTTTGAGTGACGGAAAAATGATTAAATTGATGAAGATTTTATGCATTTATTGTAATAAATAGTGCATTAAATGGGATTAGATTTCATGAGAGTGAGAAAAAAAGAAGCAAATTATAGGAACAGAACAACTGGGAACGACAATATTGAAACACAGACACACACATCCATGCATTTCTATTAATTAACATATGTAACGCAATAACATTTTTCTAATACATATATATATATATATACAAAAACACACATATTAATCTTATATATATATATATATATATATATATATATGAACTGACTGAAGAGGAGATTGTAACACCCTGAATATACGTTTCAGTTTACTCAAGATTCAGTGTACAGATAATAAAATTGGATTAAAATAAATGGTCACATATCCAGATGAAAATATTCACAAGTTCCAAAATAAGGAGCTATGAACAAAATATTCAAATCCTTGAATTCATACATTGTCTATATTCCTTGGGCATTAACATAGCTCTGTACTCTTACATGTCTATGAACATACAGATGATAAATACCAGCCTGTGATACATTATTCCACATCTATTGCACCTGTTCACTCAATATAGCAATAGTTATAGGTGGGCTAACTGAATGTGTCAGGTATTGTCCCATCATGACCCATACAGGTTTAATTGGTGAACAGGTATAATGATCGTGTAAAGCTTTTTAACATTTTGCAAAGCATGTTGAGTAGTATGTGCATCATGTTGGTGGGTATTATTCTGCTAGGACAGCACATTGGGTGAGACAATGTTCTGGACTTGTATAATACCATTTACCATTGTATCTATCAAAATCAAAAGCAAATTAGAGTTGTAACATATGACCTGTGTGTCATGAGCAGACACAATCTGGAAAATGTCACTTCCCATGTCACACATGCAGATAACCATCACTTGCATGAAGGCAGAACCTACTCTCATCACTGCACATTACAGAGTGCAATTTGATAACCTAGAGCAAACTCTTGCAGCATCATTGGAGATGTGCAGAATAGTGATGTGACATAAATTCTGGCTAGAGGCATGCAAGCATTACTGCAAATAGATTTCTAATACTCCTTGTTGACATTCCTAGGGATACATTTGCTTTGATCTTTACTGTGAATAATTTGTGGTCTCCTACCCCCAATGTACTGATCTTGATGTCTTGGCTAATCTAGAATCTGTATGAGGAATCATTGTAGTCATCAATGAAGCACCACTAATATCTCATATCCAACATTTCTCAAAAATTACCATTCAGTTCCTTGAAGGACCACAATTTGGCTCGTCTCAAACAGCTTTCATTCAGTAGAGGGAGTGTATGTATGCATCTCCATGGCATGACACTTGCACTGGACAATTGTTTTGAATTAACATCATTGTAGCATGCATCACTTTGTCACAGGCAGTATACTAGACAGAGTGCAACTAGACTGTGAGATAAATGAAGACTCGGAAAATTTTATCAGATTATATTTTATTCCCTAGGATGCACATACTATACTCAGGTTAAAATTGGCATCATTGTTCAGGGTATTGCAATTTTCAATCAGTATATATATATATATATATATATATATATATATATATATATATATATATATATATGTATATATAGAAAGAGTGTTGAAAATTTTACTGCCTATAATGCTTTCAAAAATTTGATCAAATCAACAAACATCACAATTATTTAGAAAGGACTTCATGGCTGGAAGTTTTCAGTCCATCGTGTGTTTGTTTATATATATATATATATATATATATATATATATATATATATAAAGTGTGGTGTATTTGGACAGCAATCCTTCTTTAATGTGTTTCAATAGAAACCACTGATGAGGCAAGCCATTTAAGTTCTTTAAGTTAATTTTTCTTGTATAAAATTATAAGAACACGAGAAAATTAAATAAAAAATTTAACTGCAGTACCTTGTCAGTTGTTTTTAATGAGACTTATATATATATATATATATATATATATATATATATATGCATATGTGTGTATGTGTGTATGTATGTATGTATGTGTGTGTGCGTGAGCTTTGTGTGCTTTAAACTACAAAGGGTTTTGAACTAAAATCTGAATATCATCATTTGTGACAAACTCACCCAACAAATATGAAACAAAAAAAATTTAACTCAAGATAAAAACAAACAGAAAAGAAGCAAAATGCAGTTCTCGAAACAGGAGAAAACATTTAAGACATGCATAATTTTCTTAATTTCGTAATGAAAATCCGATCAGCAAACTTGCCTTAAAAATTATGATGCGTTATTATTGAAATAGATGAAAATGCATCTATACTATGTATGTCAGATTTTATTATGACAATGTTCTCACAGTCAAACTGGTATTAACCAATTAATACTAGAAAAATGTTCAGTATATACTTATATTTATATGAGCAATACATCATCAGATTTTCATTTTATAATATCTATCCTTATTACAAATAGTGATAATAACTTGTTTTGTGGGCTTCAGGTTTTATTATGCACACAAAGTACAAAAGACATTATCATTTGACACATTAATATGCACCTTTTAGCGTTTGGTTTTCTTTACTTTTCTGCAGTTTTAACTTCAACCGTTTTTATTGCTGCTGCCCAGAGATCTTCTTTGCTTGAATTTGGTTTTCCATTTTCATATAACTTTCTTTTAATGATGGACCACCAAATTTATATTGGATTAAAATCTGGAAAAGCTGGGGCCCATTTTATTAATTTGGTGTCTTTGAAATTTTTTTTTGATAAGCTGGGTCATGGTCACCTTTTCAGAATGTGAAGAAGAATTTTGTTTACAATAAGGTTCACCCTGTACAAGACCTGAGGGTCACTTGAGGTAGAGGGTTATGATAAGAGGTAGTTTATATGGACAAGAGGGGAAGATAACAGTTGACTCTAGACTTGGACAGGTTAAGATTGTAGTGATCAGGGAAACATCCTCTTGGGAGTCTGTTCCACAGGGCAGTGGTTCCTGGGAAGAAGCTGTTTGAGTGGAACTTACTCCTCACAAATGGAATATGGAGGGAATGAGGGTGGTTTGCTACTATGTAACTGGCATGGCAGGTCCTAGCCATGAAGCTTAAACCTGGTGGAACCAAGGAATATAGTTCATCTGAGCACTTTCCATGGTATTAGTGATAGAGAAGTGAGAGACTCGCCTCATCCTCCCTGTGAGAGAGAGGTTGGCGGGTTGAATAAGTACTCTTTAGTTTAAGCTTCTTGCTCTAACCTATAGAATTGAAAGCATGTCTTCTCCAAGAATTTACTCTAATCTCTGTATTTATTTTGGCACCATTATCAACTTTGAAGTGAAATATAATTTCACTGCCTACCGAATAGCCAAAAACATTAATCCACCTTCTTCCTGTTTTCTCGTTAGTTGACAGTTTTCTTCTTTGTCCAAATTGCATATTAATCTTTGTGATGTTTACTTAAAATGAATATTTTGATTGCTTTTATGACATGAACCAGTGTTCATAATAATCTTTCACAACACTATTTTCTACAAATATTTTTGCAACACTATTGTGGTTAATCAGTTCCAGACCCTACCACAATAAGTTAATTTGCGAGAAGCAGGATTATTTATTTATAAATCAATTATTTTCATAGTTAGAACATAGGAAACCTGTTTACGACCTTCTAAATACAGTTTTTGCCATTATAAGAGCTCTCTAGACATGGAATAACATCCCTGTAGTCACCTTTATACTTATATTTACCCAAAATATATTAAACAAAATAATAGAAAATAAGACATAATAGACATCAGAAATAAAATATTATTGTTGTGCATTAAAATCACACATAAAAAGTTCTCACATGTACATAGCTCCATCATCAAACAAGTTGCATTATTTTCCTAGGTTAGTGTGAACCTAAGAAAATAATGCAACTTGTTCAATGACGAAGCGATGAAGATATATACTGCACAACAAAGGTTACTGTTCCTCTAAATCATTTGCATAAAAACCTTCTTTATACCTTCGAAGGGCTAATAAGCATAAATTGATGTTTTCTTTTCAGCACCTCTTTGAAATCAATAATCTTATTTGCATAAATATCTTTGTATGTAATTTTGGTTTTGTTGCCAAAAATAAAATTTGGCTTTATTTTAATCAAATACTATTGCCTTGTTTGTTTTGTACTTGGTTTGTTGTCAACTTACTATCTTCTGAATAATTTTGTTTATGGACTCCATTGTACCAACATACAGCCAAACACATCACCAACAAGTGATCCACAGCCACACCTACAACAATAGCCAATCACTGAACAGCACATTCTGATTGGCATCCAATTTTTGAATAATACAGGCCTGGAAAAAAGTTCTTGCCCACACACAAGGAGTGGTCAAGTGGCTGCAACTGGTGTTGAAGTATTTGTGGGGGTGCTCAAATGCATAGGCCTACAGTAATTTTAATACAGGGGGTGTATAATTGAATCAGACAACTGAGTGCACACACTGTATTACTTTCACTGTGACTCGAACAACTGAAGAACTGGTTATGTGTCTGCTCCTGAGATCTGGCTAAGAACTTTTTTCCAACCCTGTAGTAGACCGTAGTCAACCACGAAGCAGTTAGGAACTGCAATATGATTTTTTGATGAATAGATCTGAAAAAACCGTGATAGAATGAAGCCGTGAAAGTCAAAGTGTAAAGTGGTGAGGGATGACTGTATAAATATTTTCGCAACGCTATTTTCTATAAATACTTTCTTGCTATTTAATCTACCTTTTAGTTTTTTCTCACATTTCTCTTTTTGGTAAGGCAATTTTTCTTTTGGTTCTTATTTTGCTAATGTATTTGATTTCTTTTTTGATCATTCTGTGATCTCTGTTAAACGTCTTTTGCAATTTCCAGTATTGTATTTTTCATCATGACATAGCTTTACAATATATTGTTTTTCTGTTCTGCATAATATCTTCTTTCTACTCTTAACTGTAATTAAAAATTGACTTTACTATTATATATATTATTCATAACAGGCTGAACAACTTTTGAGTTGCATAATAAAATCTCACACCACCAAATAAGCTATTATAAATATTTCTAATAAAAATAAAATAGTATAAGCTGAAATTTATAGTAAATATTTACCATATACACCCTGAAAATTTTACCAACATCAGTTGGTTAATACTGATTTTACTGGGAAAACATTGACTTGCATAAAATCTGACATTGTGCATATAAGAGTTATAAAAAAATATGGATATAAATATGTTGCTCTTGTTTTGAAATGAAGCAAAAATGCTCTTATTTCTTCATAGCATGTTCTACAATCAAGTAACAAAATAAACACATTGACTTAGGATATAAATGTGTTCATTCTTTTATTAAAACTGACATGATATTTCCATTCTAAAAGGTTTGTTTGAAAGTAAAGGTATTATTCAATTTTCAGGAGATCCTTTGTTTTTTAAAACTGATGAAGTAATTCTTACCTATTTGACCCACACATGTATGATGTGATTTTCAAATCATTTGAAG
The DNA here is from genome assembly GCA_964036315.1 of Acanthosepion esculentum. Lineage (NCBI taxonomy): Eukaryota > Metazoa > Mollusca > Cephalopoda > Sepiida > Sepiidae > Acanthosepion > Acanthosepion esculentum. Next base: position 79,323,856 of record OZ038505.1, read on the forward strand.
AATCAAATATTTTTATTATCTTTTCAATCATTCTCATTGAACAATAAAAAATGTTAAATAAAATTATTTTTTTCAAACAATTGTTATTAATGATTGTATTATTATTGAAATAAATTTGAATTTGATCCACAGAGAGAAAATATCAAAAAAAAAAAGTCAGTTTAAATAGTAAGTTCCTTAAACAGGAAAATATGTTGAATTTTGCAACTAACTTTAAGTGAATTCATACTGGAGAATCTCTTCAAGTCTTATTGCTTAAAAAATAAAATAAAATTATTGATAATAATAGTAGTAGTAGTAGTTATATTTTTAATAAGTAAATTATAATGTAAGACAGTTAAACATCATCCATCTTTGATATAATGTAATGCAAAAACTGTTTCACTGTTTTATCCCATAACTACAAAAATTGAAGAACAGAAATTATCCACTTCTCTGGAGATGAATTTCTTGGAATCAGACATACGTTTTGGTTCTTGTACACCAATGAATAAAATACTTAAGTGTATGATTTTAAATATTATTGAATATGCAGGAATAGTATGTTCTTATTTGCAGAGTGCAATAGAGATTTTTCAAATATTTTAAATTATTTCAACTAAAAATATATCCAATAAATAAGTAAAAGTAAAAATTAAACCCACATAATTCTTTCTGTTGTTTTTTTTGCATTCATTTCATGACAAAATGTTAGTGTAGGAATTTTCAGAAATATACATTCTTTTCTGAGTCAATGAAGAAAATGTCAATTATAAAATGTATGGAATTACCATTGCTCTTGTGGTGATCTGAGAATCAGTTCCCTTCAGGTAAACATGATATTAGTAAGTATAAGTACTTGGCTTATAATTATTTTCCCCCCAAAAATATCTTTTTTTAAAATTTTGCTTTATTTAGATTCCAGGTGTGTTCAGATCAATTCCAGAATGGATAAATGCCTAAAAGGCACAAGTAATAGTGTGTGAAGAGCATGATTTTTTTAACTTGGAAACGTTGTCTACTATAGCACCTCAAAAAATGTTATCTTCCATAACTGGTGGACTCATTCACTGTTTGAACATACATTGATAGAAAATATTTCATGTGACATGAAGAAAGCTTTAGCAGGTCATTAAAAGATGTTCTTTCTTGATGCT
>OZ038505.1:79329991-79389991 GCA_964036315.1 Acanthosepion esculentum
AAAAGAAGAAATTCATCTGTAGAAATTGTTAAAACTGGAATTATATTTTAAACTCTGGAAATCTTTCTTTGTTTTCCCTGGTTTTTTTAAGCAATAAGACAATGAAAAGTCAGGTATTTTGGTCTTTGATTTTAAATTATTAATACTGTTTTAAGTCACAAAATAATAATTTTAATGCTTTTCTAAATTAAAAATTCAAAGTAAAACAAATGGATATTTCTGAGTGTATTTGAAAATTAAAAGGAAAGAAAAAATATCTCAACATTCATGTCAGCATGAAGCATTAAAAATTCTGAAGTCAGTTTTTTTTAAAGGAAAGACAAATGTATCCTCTGAAAACCTAAACTGTCTACTGAAATTGACCAAATTCATGCGAAATGCCTTTTGAGAATCTTTCGCATGATCAAGAATTATGTCAAGCATATTTTTTTTATTGTTTCTTTATTGTTTTCAACTTTATTTTTAATTACATTGACATTTATGGGTCAAGTAGATAAGAATTCTGATGGTAAAACTAATTTTTCAACTAAAGTTCTCAGAAGCAAAATATCTAAAAATAATTCTGTTATTTGTTAATAAAATTTGAATTACTTCCAAACATCCTCTATAATTTTAGAAGTGACATTAGATTCAGAATTTTGTCCAGATAATTAAACTCCTTCATTGTGTTATTAATATTGTTACAATGTGCTTTGGTTATTTCATTCTCCAGACTTCTTCAGGTGTTTAATATGTAATGATGGCAAAAGAAAATGGTCACTAATATACAAAAGAAAAAAGCAGGGTCAGAGAATGTTTTCTTTTGTTATAGACCTGAAGGAGGTGGCAGAATGGATAACTTGAAAGGCAATAGTAATAACATTAGCAACAGAAAGAAAGAATTTGTCAGATGTTTCTTGAATTAAGTTCTGATTTGAAAAGTAACATTGACATGCATCCAAACAATATCATGAAATAAGGAAATCACAAAAGTTATCATTTAATTACAGACAAATGCTTTTCAACATGAAATGCAAGGAATGAATTATTAAACATGCCTTGTTAAGAAAAAGAAATGCTCATAAACTTGTACAATAATTGGCAAAATGTTATTGGGGGGGGGGCTTGAAATTTTCAGAATTTGGGGATTATCAGCTTTTAACATTTTTTGTGAAGATTAGAAACTGATTCACATAAGAAAAAAATATTTTTTAAGATGCACTTATATATGCTTGTCTATATACATACAAATATGTTTATAAATTTCTCTTGAGTTAAGAAATAAACCCTCCCCACTACACACACAAACACACACACATTGCATTTATTCATGAACCCCTAACAAATACAAGTCTATGTTTAAGATATATAAAAGAGAAAAAGAAACAGATATATGTTAGCATATCTGGGATAAATGTAAATTTATGAAAGTTTCACATTCATTGTGTGTATGTGTACAAATATATGAACTAAAAAGTCAAAGGTTAGTTTGATTAGTAATAAACAAAGTGTATACCAGTGGATATCATCATTGCACAAACACCAAATTAGAATTAGGTGGAACAATTTGTATTTTAAAGAGATTATACAAATCCTTATTTGCCAAAATTCCTTATTCAATATTTGCCTAATTTTCTTTTTCATTTGTTAATGAGTTGAAGACCCTGCAATGTCATGATAACAAAATATACAAAGGTAAAACTCTAAAACAATCATTTGGCTTCAAACCAAAAATTGTCTATGTTGTATAAGAAAGAATTTTTTGTTTAATTTAGGGCTTAAAACAAGTTTTACTTGATTAAAAAATCCAGATACTTCAAATAACACCTTGTCAGGGTTTGAAAAGTTATTTTTCACATTTAAAACCATGTAAAAGTGCAAGTATTCACAATGAAAATTTCCCTTTTTAACAGATACATCACTTCTTTGGCATTGTACAATGAACTGCTCCAAAACACAACATTTATTCATTCTTTGTGCTTGAAAAATGTCGGTCTATGAAAATAAGTAGAATCATATATCAAGAGAATTCTCTTCTGATTCTCAAGCAACTTAAAGAATTGGAAACTTACCATAAATAGACAGCTGTTGGCATCAAGTTTTAGTTTAAATCAATTTATCAACAAAATGTGAGCATAACTTGCATCTTGGTAGCCATTATGGAATAACACTCAGAAAATTTGCCTATCAGAATGTTATGATTAGAAGCACAAAGAACAAATATAAGTTCAGCAGACTGCGTTTCTTAATATCTCTTCCTGATTTTGTCAAGATGCTTCCATGACAAATTCTTCATTCAACAATGGAATTATTATTGCAATGATTGCAGATTAGTTTGTGACCAATTGTATTAATTTGTTTTTGAATCTTTCAAATGCTTTTCTACATTTATCATAAACATGGAGATTTCAGTCTCATTTGGAGTTAAGAAGAAACAGTTCTCAAAATAAACAACTTTATTCACTTTCTTGATACATGCAAATCACTTACCAATCAATAGTCCTAAGTGGGGATGAAATGGGGCACTAGATATAATACTGGTACATCACTGTTGAGATAAAATTATCATATTAAAAGTTAATGTTATATCATGGTTGGATTAAAATGGAAAAATCAGTCTCTAGTGAAGATACTGATGGCTTATTTCTAGATAAGTTAAAAGAATAGACCTTAGTTTGTAGAAGTTACTGTAATCTTAAATTTATTCCAAGGAAACACTTGGAAAGGTGAGGTCTTATGAAAATGTGTGTGTGTGTGTGTGTGTGCTATTCACATACCAATGAATATATTCAGTTCCCACACACACACACACACACACACACACACACACACACACACACACACACACACACACTTTTCAAAGAAAGAATAAATTTCAAAAGTAATATAGAAAAGTGTTTACCATGGTGAAGTTGTAAAGAAGCAAGGAAAGACTTTCTCATGAAAGAAGATCAGCCTGAAGCCATAAAGTTTAGAAATAAATCTTCTAGTCTAATATACTGCCTGAAGAATTCTCAGGAGACTTGGTTTTAACGGGGAGGGGGGAAGGAGATGGAGTGGAAGGTAAACTGTTCACAAGAGTCTAACATTTTTTAAATGTTAATATTAAGAAGTTAATAATATTAGAGTAAGAGATTTTGACTTGAATTAAGGCCACACAATGTTTAGTTTTAGTGGTAGTAATATATATTTTTTTTATTTGTTTGATTGGGGAGAGAGAGAGAGAGAGAGAGAGAATGAATATGAATTTCATTGAGTGAGGGACTAAAGCAATTTTAGGAGATATGGCCAGACAAGTTGAACATAAGAAGAAACAAATGAACATAACTGCAAAATAAAAGCCAATAAGCATCGACACAATGACAAAAAAGAAAGAAACAAAACTAAAATTAAAGCAGCTTTTTTCTAATTGGTTTCTAAATGGCAACATGATTACAACATGTTACATTTGTAGTTCTTAGAATTAAGATTTCAGCCATTCTATTGAATGATTTTCTCCAATTTTGGCACTGAAATGATTCTCTTCTCTGACATAATTGACAATAAAAACTGACAAAACAAATATAATTCTCATGCAAATCATATTAAAGCTGAGAAACCATTTTCCATTTTTAGCATGAACCATCTTGAAATCTTAAATTCTCTAACAGAATCTTTGTTGATTTCCAAATTGATGACAACTGTACTTTTTCTACACATGTTTTGTTGCTGAAGACATCTTTGCAAGTCAGATTTCGAATTGATGAAATTAACACTTTCACTGGTTTGATTGTAAGAAAAAGTCTTGCTTTATACATATACATACATATTGGGTTTTCAAGTCTGAATTTGGATATTATTCTTATCATAATTGTATTTGCAGTAAGAAATATTCTAATGAGTAATTTGGAATTTCAAAAAAAATAAAAATAAAAATGATGACTCCTGCATTTGCAATAAAAGCTCCATAAATATTAAGCGAAATTTACAAAGAGAATTATCTTTGTTACTCGAACGATAGTTCTGTCAAAATATCATTGCTGTGAAAGTGTTAATTTGTATTGAATTTACACAAAGTTTTTTTTGAAACATAAAAGAACAACAGAGACAAAAAATAGTCAGGGAGTTGAAACAACTATTCTGTTCATGTGCCATTGCTAAACGATATATACAAGGCTTATCAAAAATACTTTTACAAACATCGGGAACGTTTTTGAGTTATTAAGTCTAAAGAAAGTCTACAGTAGATGGTACTGTGTTGGCATGTAGACTCAATTCATAGTTTGTGTTGTCATGGATCCTGTCTTAGCAATGTGATTATAAAGAGGCAGAAAAGGTTGGATGACTTGACTGCCTTTGGTCTGGAAATGAAATCAAATACAGCCGTGTCCATTACCATTTGCACGGTCATATGTAAAAATCATATCTGCCTGCTCCTGAGATGACTGTCCTGCCATTGTTAAATGGAAGACTTCCAAGTTAACTCACTACTACACATGTTAAACATTGAAGACAGACGAGCCACGAATGTAGACAAATGTAACCTAGTCTATATATGGCAACACTTTGTAAACTTTCTTTAAACTTAATAACTCAAAAATGAAGGATTTGCTGACTTCTGTTTATATAGACTTTTGTCTTTGTTTTTGTTGTGAGGAAGACCACCAAAGTTTGTGAATTATTTTTGATACACCCTGTATATATATATATATATATATGCTTCCTTAAATTTGTTTTTAACAGAATAAAAAATAAAACAAAGGAAAAACTATTTCTATTTTTTCATAAAGATTTGTTGCAATAAAACTAAAAATGTTGTTATCTTTGATGACGCCTTCTCTGTCATTATCTATATAAGCTTTTTAATTTTTGTATCCTGACACTGGGGGGTCAATCCGAAAGCAAATTGCTTACCTAGAACATTTTGTTGTATGTATTAATTGTAGAAAATAGCAACAGAGTTTTGTAGGAATTTTCTTTTAGTAAATTTTGTCATTCAACAATCACAAAAAGAAGAAAACTAGATTCAAAGTTCTTTATTATGAAGACTTTACAAGAAATCAAGAAGAGACCTTAATATTTTTTGATGAAACTGTCTGTCATGAATTGACACTTATATTAGAATCTGTGAAAAATTTTTATATGCCAGGAATGATTTTAGAGGAAAAAGTATGACAATTTGGAAAAAGCTTTTGATTGATGTGTTTTGTCTTTTACGACTTTATCAGACAAAATCAGATGTTTTTATGCTGATGTAACTACAAAAGTGCATGCATCCCACTTCACTTAAAAAAAAAACTGTGCTCCTTATGCCTATATAAAGGCGTGCATTTATCTCCATAGACACTTTTCTCTTTTACAGATTTTCAATGTGGGAAAAAGTGTCCCCCATTGGGGTACTTCATTTTCATGGTTTCTCTCTTGACTTTTTGTATTCTCTCACACATGCTTGTTATATATATATATATATATATATATATATATATATATATATATACATACATACATACATACATACCCCCCAGCACATTCTTATTATAGCTAGTTTCATGTTTTTTCCTTTTCATTTGTTAATAAATACAGTTATTTGTTGTTGTTTGTTTTATATTGTTTTGTGTTACGCAGTTTTTACTTGGACGAGTCCGCCAGAATTGGGTGTGGGATAAATTTCCCAGGAGTGTGCAAATATTTACTCTCCAAAGTGTTGATTCCTGCAACAGCATGGTGACTAAATATTTACTGAAACATACAAGCATTCCCGCAACACATTAAGGAAAGGGGATGATGAAAATTTTAAATTTAAATGTTTTTTGTTTTTTAATATGTTTTGGGTTTATAATCAAGCCAATTTCTTTTAGGTTCTTTTTTCTATTTGTTTATGCTTCCATCACTTTTATTATTAAATATTCAACATTGTGATAACAAAAAATCTGCCAAGAATGGTGAAACATTTTACGGAGCTGGACGCAAACAAAACTGATGGAAACAAAAAGAATCTAAAGAATCTAATGAAATCAGTTATCCAAAACATTTACAGTGTAACCCGGATATAAGAGACCCGGATATAAGAAAACCCGGATATAAGAGAGATTTTCTCTGGTCCCAAATTAGAGCCTGTGTTAATGTATATATAATAGACCAAACCCGGATATAAGAGACTTCTTCGGTCCCAACAACTCTCTTAAATCTGGGTTACACTGCATTAAAAACAAAAAGAAAAAGATTTAAAATTAAAATTTGTGCGCATGAGTAGTTGCATCAAAATAAACATTAATTAATTTAATCCAAAACGCATCACACAAAAACTTTTATCATTTTGTCATACTTTTTTGCCCTAAAAGATTAGAATCTCTTATTAGAATAGAAAGTTTCCTGAAATGACTGAATTTATGATAAGAAAAATCCATTTCAACAATTGAATTTTTAAAAGAAAGTTTACAATGAATAATTAGAAGCACACAAATAAAAATGATTCTAAAACCGAAAACATCTGTGAATATCATCAAAGTTTTATAATTCTTGTTCACTTAAACAGGAAATATTAAATATAAAAGCTGAATTATATGAAGGAATGAAATAATTTTTTTTCCTTTGTATTAAAATTTCATTTGACTGTGAAATTGGGAGCAGCCACAAGACAGAATAGTTAACAATAAATATTATCTTCTTCTTTGAAAATCATTCAAGCATTTGAATGAGGGACTGGGTTATGAAATTGCATGCAGATATGTCACCACCAATTACACTGAGTGTTTGAAATCAGAATACTTTATTCAATTCAAAAATCAAAAAATATTTCACTATGATAAGTAATACAATGTTGCACTATTTCAGGACACTGCTCAGTTCATTACAAAATGTTTATATTTTGTTTTCTTTATTTGTTATGAAAACCCAAGGATATATTTGTAAGAACATTGAATATTTCCAGAACATTATCATCATGAAATTCATTCTCCACTTGGCTCTTGAAAAGGGAGATAACCTCTTTCATAAAAAGTAACATGAGTAATAAATATTCATGACATGTGCTCATGTCAGTGTTGGAAAATGTTTCAAGTATTTCTTTTTTTTCTTCTTTTTTCAGTGTTTTTCTACAGTTCTCCACAAACTGTATAGACGATCATTGAGGGGGAAAATAAAAATGATAAAGAAAGGGTTTTCTCTTTAAAATATTTTCTTTGTTTTTGATTAATGTGTGTGCATGTCTGTCTATATTTTTGGGATGGGTATTTTAACTATTTACACTATTTACATTGTTCGGGATGTTGTCTTCATCTTAAATGTCATATTCATAATGCTTTGGCTGTTGTACACTCTGGCCTTCTTTAGAATTTCAAACTGAACAGTTTACTTCATTGGCCAGGCTATATTGTTCTCGTTCCACAGGCCATGCCTTTCCTGGATATCTCGGTACCAGTTAATTCCCTTTAGTAACTCAACTCTTCAAGTTTTTGTTCACCTCTGCTGTGGAAAGGTAGTGAACTTTTTGGGTGATGTTACTGGATTACTTCGACCAATGCTTTTGTCCACTGGGACATGTGTCCTTGGGGAACTAGAACAATCTACCCCGTTGACAAAATAAAGGGTTCTGTTTGAAAATTCCAACAGATATCACCTGAAGAAGGCTGGAGTGTACAATGACTGAAATGTTGTGAATATGACAATAAAGATGAGGACAACAGTCCAAACAATGTAAATAGTGTAAATATGTGTGTGTGTGTGTGCATTTTATCTTTCAGTGGATGTGCTGTTGTGCATGTATTTCTGTATAGGTGTGTCGACAGAGTATTTGTTTATGTATGACCCCATAGACATATGTATTTTGTGTATGCCTGTCTATTACTGGCTAGTCTATCTTTAGTTTAGTTGTGTGCCTATAACATTTATTTATTTATGCATCACCACACAGTGTGTGTATGTGTATATGTGTATATGTGTATGTGTATGCATGCTTGCATGGTATATATTTCCATATATCTAAAAATTATAGCCATACAATAATTTTAAAAATATAGAAAATGAAATATAAATTTGAAGATGTGAATAAACATCAACTCCAAATTCAAAAATTAAGCATTATCGTTTCTTATTCATTTTTTTCACTCGTATTTCTTTCATCTTAATTTCTGTTATATTTTTTTTATTGCAACATTCAGATAACCATTTCAGTTTCACTGGGAGGCACATTCTTTATGTCCAATATGTTCTGTTTAATAAAATAAATCATGGAAAGAAGATCTGTCTGTTACAATAATAAGTTAAATTGAAAAGAATTGAAAAGAAATGCTAATTAAAAGTTGATAAAATTCAAGCTCATATATGAACAAAATTTATCATTTTGAAGATAGATATTAATTACCTACAAGGAGTTTTGTGGGAAATGAAAATGTGTGTGATTGTGCATTTAGTTTTTTATGAATATATATGTATATGGTAATGTATGTTAGTGTGTATGTGTATATATGTATTTTCATGTATTTGAAACAAAGTCTTTCTTTAAAGCCCAGTAATGTTTTTTTTTTTTTTTAAATAGGAAAACAGAGGGGTTAAAAAAATGAAAATAAGAAAGGAAGAGGCAGGAAGAAAAAGGACACTTTTGATTGGTTGGTGGCTGAGTTGCTCACCAAATAAACACGTCAAGGAAACAAAGAGCAGAAATGAATCTTGTTTCACTTCTTACACTGCTGCCTTCGTCATTGCTAAAAGTCAAACAGGAAGAAGGGAAAGGAAAGATTGACCACAAGTAAGTAAGTCAAATTGGCAATCAAGTCGGTTTACATTGACATTCTTCGGCAAACTTTGCCAGGACAAAAAAGCTTGTTCGAACTTCAATTGAAATGAAACAAAATGAAAAAGCAAAATATATTTGTAAAAATTATCAACTTTATTTTCAATGTGGGAACAAAATGCGAAAATAAAATTCTTTTTATGATCTTTTTTAATCATATTATTTTGGAATTATAGCTGTGGAAGTAAAAAATGGAAAGTCTGTCTGTCTATCTATCTATCTATCTATCTATCTATCTACTTTCCACTGTATATATACTAAAAACCAATCAAATATACAAATTTAAAATACACATAAATGCACATATTATCTGGTCTTGTACACATACCTATAGATACACACACACACACACACACACACACACACACACACACACACACACACACACACACATATAAGTCCACAGTCTAAATATAAAAAAACAATTTATTTTACACAATGGATTAATTTTTCGACATAATCTCATTCCTTGTCAATTTAATGGTGACTAAGAATCAATCATTATACAGTGAAAATTTAATATAAAAATTCAGCTAAAAATATATTGTGTGTGTGCACATATTTATATATTTATATCTATATATTTTATATTTAGGCAGCAAGAATTCATTTAAACATGTTTTATTAAATTCAATTAACAAAGTTTAATTGTTTATTTTTTTTGTATTTTTCCAATTTTCAAATAAGATCTTTTACGTCCAAATAAAAATTGTGGATAAACTGTACAAAGTTCATGTTTTGAAGTCATGGGTTCACCTTTTGGTCCCACTATTTCTAATTTTTACATGGCTTATATAGAAAATAAAATCTTGCCAAGCCTTCAATATATGTTTGATATATCAATGATATTCATATAACATTAAACGTAAATGAAATAAAAATCTTAAAAAAACCTTTGAGAATATCTCCCTCCTACATTTTACTTATGAATGTAACGTTAATTGTAGAATCCTTTCTTTGAGGTTTTAGTAGATGCCAATTTATAATTTTACTAATTTACTGTATAAAAAAACTACAAGTAAAAAGTTTTGAAAAAAATGCATGTCCTCACAGATATAAAATAGTAGCTATAAAAAAACATGGTTAACTGTTCCAAAATAGTTTCTTCTTCAGATACATTATTTAAAAAAAAAATGAAACAGAATGAAAACAAACACTTATCAACAATTTCTCCAAGCATGTCATCATCAAATAAATAAAATTAGCTTTAAAGAATTTTTAAAAAAAGCAATGGAAACAATCATCCTGATATAAAAAATAAATACCCCAACAATTTATTCTGCTGGAACCAAATTCATCAAACATTCTATAAACAAGATGAGTAAGCCATTAAAAATATAATTTGCTAAAAACATTAAAAAACCTTATTAAATTCTTAAATAGGCCACACAAATACCATACTCTCTTGTAGAATGATGTTTCATTTGTTGAAACAGTGTAATTTATGCACATATTGATCATCATATCACAAACAACGAAAGTACAACTATTAACATAAGACAAGTGTTAGTAGATGATACCAAAATACTATATAACACTCACTGCAAGGAAAGATTCCAAATATCTGAAGCTATTATTATACAAAAGAAACAACTGATATTAAGTAAAATATCTTTCAGTGCAGAAGACGGTGTACTTTAAAATGCATATAAAATATTTAATAGATGTGTAAAAAAAAACAAACATAATAAATATAAATATTTGATACATTCTTTTCTGGTGTAGTTCATCTCTGTGAAAACCATTTTACATGTGAAAAAAACTTATGTGATAAGTGTATATCTGAATTAATTTTAATTCTAGTTTTCCAAAAAATGCCAGGATGTAGCCAATAAAATCTTTTCTACCATACTGACAGCACATGTTTCTTGATAATGACTGAGACAGTAAAAAGTACTTGAACAAAAACAGAACAAAACATGAACTTAGGACAGTTTATCGATAATTTTCATTTAAAGATACAATATCTTATTTGAAAATGAAAAAAATACAATAAAAAATTAAACAGACATCTGGTTGGTTGAATGTAATGAACCCTGTTATATATATATATATATATATATATATATATATATATATATATATATATATATATATTGTGTGTGTATGTATGTGTGTTTGTGAAGCTTGTATACATATATGTATTACAAAAATTCATTAATAGATGTTTACTTGAATATATATGTGCCTAAGTGTGAACATATATGAAGTGATGCTGAAAAGTATTTTCAGAAGGTCATCTTGGTTGGGTCAGGAACCTTTCAACACACTTGCAAATGTATATATTTTTAGCATTTTGCTACCACTTTTCTATCAATGTCAATTTTTCTTCATTTCCGCAACATATTAAAAGAAATGCATATAGGCCATGTTTATGATGCACTCCAAATGCATGTATATTTATACTTATTTACAAATACAGAAGTTAATGAATGCCAGTAAATTCATAAGCAAAACATCAAAGATGGCTGTCTGGATCTTTATTTTGGTTAAAGATCACACAAAATATTCGGCATATTCTAGCAGATACAAATCCTAAAGGAATACTACAAAATAAATCTGAACTAATTTTACAAACTGGACCAAACAAGACTAAATGAACAAAAAATTCAGATTACTTGTCGACTTATTCGTTGATTCACTGTAATAACAAAATATTCATTTAATACATTAAAAAATAAATTTAGGAATACAGACTTTACTAAAGAAATAAAGGCTTTGAATTTATAATTAAAAAGAGGAGAGCATGAATTAAATGAACATGCATCCTTAAAATACTTCCAAAATTTGGAAAGCAAATCTACACCTCAAGCATACAAATATGATATTTATAAATATATTTACACCTATGAAACAAGCACATACACACATATACACAAACATATACACAACATATATGCATAAACACATGTGCACACACATATATACATAAAGACATGTGCACACACACACACACACATAACCATTTGGAAAATATGCTGACTCATTCAAGAAGAAATTATAATTTGCCTTTAGTTTTTTTAAATTTATGTTTGTTAGATGGAAGTTCATTTGACATTTTTGGCCTGAAAATATTATTTTAAAAGTTGAAATATAATTCCTTATTCTCTTGAGTCAATAAATAATCTTATTTTTGAGAGAATGCAAAGTTCACAACACTAAAGTACTCACAGGACAAATCCCTTTCTTTATATATATATATATATATATATATATATATATATATATATATATATATATATATATATATATATATTCTCTAACAAACAAATCATTCTTTGATATTGTTAAGAACTTGACCACCATAAACAAACTGGCTGCCTTTGAGCTGAGAATAAAAATAACTTATAGAAAATCCAATTGAATATGTTTTACTTTCATCTTTGTAGAATTCCATGTTCTCAGTTAGAGTGAAAAAATTTGAGTTAAAACTTAAAAAAATAAGTGCATGTTTACATACCATATAATACTTTACTTTTAGAGAGTAGTTGATTGCTTAATTTTCAGAAATTGCTTTCATTTTTATTTCTATTTAAAATTTTCTTGTCAATAATCCTTGTAGCTTTCAATCCTGATTTACTAAACATTTACCCATTGAATTAATTAAATTTGTTTGATTATTAAAGTTTTCATCACATTTATTTTTATTTTCCTACAATAAGAGCAGCATCTATTTCAGTAAAAAACTCAAATCCTTCATCTTTTTGATATCATTTGATATCATTTGATATCATTTGATTGTCAAATGCATTTGATATAATGATGGATTAATAAAAATTAATGATTCTTAATTAAAAATTTCACATAATTTATAAATTTAGGAAAAAATTTGAAAAATATTTAGAGTTTCTTAAATTACATTTTTTTGCAAGTTTGAATGTGGCTTAATTTTATAAAATGATGCAAATCAAAACTGAAATAATTTTTGCAAATTTTGTAGAAATGGAAGCGAAATAGAACTGAAGCAGGAAATTTAATTGATTTAAAATTAGAATTATGTTCTCATATGAATTCCTACTGAGTAGAGAGTTTGATCCTCACTAGATTCTCCATACTTTCGGCTTTATGCCACATCTAAGCTTTGCTTAGTAAATCACTATGTGGCCATATGAAATTATTAAAATTGATATTTTTATATAAATAAATAAAAATTTATTCAGTTCCCCAGATTAATTTATCTCTTGATATGATAATTTTGTTATTGCTTATTAAATTAAATGCATTTAAATAGTTAACATAGAATATAAATAAGTCTTTTGAAAAATTGAAAGTTGTAAATGTTCCGACTTTGTATAATAGATTCTCCCTTTGTATAATGGATAGTTCTTTTTAATCTGCATTTATTTGCAGTACACCAGATGTAATTCAATGTAAATTAGAAACCAAAGAAGAACCAGCATTTTTCAGCAAGGAAAGAAATTTAATGTTGTGACATAACAGTAATACGGTTTGTGGTGATAAATTTCGATATCCAATTTAAATGAGAGAGAAAGGACAAATGCAAAGCAATTGTCAAGTAAATTTAAACAAATCAAAAATGCTTTTTTTTTACCTGAATATATTTGTAAAAATATATTTATAAAGTAAAAATATTTTCCCCAACAAAAATCAATAGTATTAGGTTGGTGCAAAAATAATGTCGTTTTTTGACGTTCAACTTCATGTGAGAAAACGACATTATTTTTGCACCAACCTAATAGAAAAGGGAATACTTTTTTTGATGAGATTTTTTAATCTGATGCTGATTTTTCTTTTTTTCTATTTTCCTCCAAGAAAGTTTTGGAACAATGGTGGAGTTTTTCCAGATTGTCTTTTATCAAAAATAAGTTTTGATAATCCAGCTGAACTCTCTTCTGATATAACTATCCTAATTTCTTGTATTGCTGACAATAATCTAATTTGGAAACTTCGTTTTTGTTCCTCTGTGTATTTCTCATTTTTTGGTAGGGCTGTGTTAATAAGTCTGTTTCTAATTTTACTTAACTGCCTTAACTTGAATAAGTAAATAAAATCTCATATATAACAGTTATTTACTTAAGAAATATTTTATATGTCCTAATAAGGAGTAATTAAAAGAGGTTTTATTTTTAGTATATTTTGATAGAATATTTTTTCAAATAAATAATAATAAATATTCTACAAATTTAAATATCTACACTTTTTTCTGAATTTCTTTCATTTAAATTGAAAGCCAACTTATCTTTCATTTTTTTGTAAAATCGGTTTTCTAATTATAAAGGAAAAATGCACAAAATATTTTTATTAACTTTACACAATGTTAAAAAAATATTTATTCATTTAAAAGGGATTTTTTTTATATCTGCAGAATCTAAAGAAATAAAAATTTTAGTTCAGCAATTTGTTTAATTTTTAGTGCATTACATCAACAATATTAGAAGCATAGCAAAAAATAGAGAAATATATATATATATATATATATATATATATATATATATATATATATATACTATTTACATTATTCGGACATCTCATCTTTGTTGCCATATTTATCACAATGTTTCGGCCGTTGTATGCTCCGGCCTTCTTCAGGTGGTTGGCATGTCGAACTGAACCCTTTATTTCGATCACTGGAGTAGACTTTTCTAGTTCCATGTGCCATGTCTAATGGATGTCAGTTATCAGTTATCTCCTGTTAATTCCCCTCTCCAATTTCTCCACCACCTCAACCAGGTATGGAACTCACACTCTTTGGGTCCTGTCACTGGATCTAACCAAAGCCTTTATCTACTGTGTCATGTGTCCTTGAATATGTGTATGAATACAATATGGGAACCAGTAATAAGGAGTGCCAGAGAAAGGCGATAATATCAATGAAAATTACAATATGAGCTCTGGTAAAAACATAAATGATAACAGCAAAAAATTGCAATATGAGCACTGGTAAAAAAAATGTTTGCTGAAGACATTAGGTTTATAATACCCAGAAATTCATACACAGATGTCCTCAAGGACATGTAGAACAATCTACTCCAGTTAGCAAAATAAAGAGTTCAGTTTGACATTCCAACCACCTGAAGAAGGCCAGAGCATACAACAGCTGAAACGTTGCAATAAATATGGCAACAAAGATGAGGACAATAGTCTGAATAATGTAAATAGTGTACATAATACCTCACTTCAGAAATATAGACAGAGATATATATATATATATATATATATATATATATATATATATATATTAGTGGTTAAATTATAAAAATCAATTCTAAAAAAGGAACAAAATATTTTTGAGTATGAAATTAATGTTAATTGATATGCAAACAGTATATCCATAAAAAACTTAAAAAGTACTATTTAGAATATGGCATCTGCTACGTAAGTCGAAAGCACAGGAATTGAGAAAAAAATCTCATACGGTTTCTAAATGTGTTTAAAAATTAAAGAAATAAGTGAAAGTAAAATGAAAACTCACAATTGATACAAACATCAAGACATAGTTGTGAACAATGTCAATGTTTACGATGGTAACAGTATCTCCATTGTAAGGGGAATAACTCTTATTGAAGGGAGGTAAGAAGGGAGCTTCAGTCAAAAGTTTCAAAGTATCAAGCATGTTGCTTTGTTTTTTTTCCTTGATTCCTTTCCTTTCCTTTATTTATTTTTCATTTTTTTTCCTTTTACTTTTAGCGCTGAAAAAGCAAGTCGAATGTGCTGAGATGTCATTTTTTTTTTCAAACCATTTGAATCAAAATGGTAGGTGTATACACAAGCATTTTGGCAAACATGAATTCTAACAGCTTTGAAATATAATTGACAGCAACATAGACACACTATACACATTTCCTTCCAATTTTCGTGAAGAAACTATTACAGAGTTCACAGGAATAATTAAATAGTTTTTCTTTTACTAAATCTTTTTAAACATTCATTCAGAATTCATGAATTTTTCAGCAAAATCCATTTGCAGTATTGCTTCCATGTTTTGGAAGTTGAAATTTTTACCACAATCAGATAAAACAATCTTTAGGCATAGTTCTCCATAGCAAATTTATCTTTTTTCTTTGTATTCGTAGGTGTAAACTTGTATGACACACTCTTGATATAGTCAGTCATATAGTCACTTTAGTTCTTTCCTTGAATTCATTTGTTTTTTCTTTGTTTTTTCTCTTCTTTTTCTTTGTTTTTTTGAAGACATTTTTAATATATAAAGACATTGGTGTTGATATTTTGTGTTGGCAGGACTTTTCCAAGAACTGGAAATGCATTGGTTTTGCAATCACACCAAGAATGAAAACTTGAAATCAATAAAATCAATCACAGGAGACAGAAAGGAAGGTGACTAAAAAGTACAATAAATAAATATGGTGACTGCATCTGAAACCACTCATGACTTGTGTTCCTCATTAGATTTCATCCATAGAAAATCAACATGTGTGGCTGGGTAGAGGACAAGTGATGTAGAAATTAAAAGGAAAAAATGATGCAGGGTCTTCAAACTTTACATTGTAAAGTATTAGTAGTATTAAAAAAATAGTTTCAGTATTAATAATAATTTGTTATTAGATTGCTCATATTATCACCTTCATATCTTCCAAATAAATAAAAATGATTTTGACATAGATGCTAATTTAAAATTAAAAAAATGAATGATGATAATTCTTACTCATTGTTAAGTAAGAGGTATTATTATTATTCTGTTAACAAAATAAAGGAATTTGCAAAGGTTAAAGGACATGACCATAAAAGATATAAACATTGAAATTATTTATTTGTTCTGTGAGGTTAACATGAAGTGGAGAAATTGCTAAATAAGCTTAATTCTTGGATTATCTTATACACTTCTCCAAGACTCAGTTATCTATTTTTATTATTTGAAACAAAATCTAGTATCTTATAACCTTGAAATTATATGTCAAACATTGATACTAACAAAAGTTACACTACATGGTTGTCTTGATATAATTGTCAAAAGAGATACTTCAGATTTAATCATAATATATTTGTTACTATAATACAGAGTTATTTAAGATTTTTGGTTCCTTTAAACAAGGCATCACATTTAGATATATTTTGTAATGGTTTACAAGATTTAACTAAGACTGTTCTTAGTACATTGTATATAAAGGAAACTGGAGAGAAATCTGTTAATTTGTTTTGAATTTGAATAAAAATTTGGAAGCAAAAAGATGATCACATAAGCAGTCAGATGAATTAGAAGTGAAAGAAGGGATAGATAAGAGAAAAACAAAATCAAGAGAATATTTGTGCTTTCATAAAAATGTAAGAAATACAATTTAAATATTTTTTTTTTCTTATACAACATATTAAGTTTGAGTGGTAAGTAAAAAAGTTAGGGTCATTTATAAGAAGTGTTTTTGTTAGTTCATTTGCTGCTTTCATCTTTTGTTTTTTTATGCAAACATGTTTCATAATATATTTGTCTCATTGTCCAAGCTGACAAATACGAGTGTTTCGCGTGTGTGTTCCTTACCTGTTTTAACATTTTGATACGGGTTACGGTGCAACTGAACATCCTCCTCACTTCCTCCGCGGCCACTGTCAGATGCTCCCGTTTCTCCAGAATTCTCACTATATGTATCTTCCATTTTTGCTAAATGTAGTAAAGTTTTATACTGGAATATGAAAAGAAAAATATGTTATAATTGGAATGAAAATGTATCTGTTTAATAGAATTGAAATGGCATTTTTCACAAGCTATGTCATTTTAATTACTTTTTTTTAATATAATTTTATAATCTTCTAGAAAAGATTTCTCTACTATAAATTTGCAGTTTATACTTAGTAATTTGAAATATGTTTAAATGAATTAACACATATATTGCAAAATTCATGTAAATTCATCTATAAAATGACATAATATTAATGACATAATATAAATGACATAATATAAATGACATAATATAAATGACATAATATTAATGACATAATATTGATGACATAATATTAATGACATAATAATAATTATAAGGTCATATATGAGATATACTGTTAAAATGCATGACTTTAAATGTGTTAATTAAATTAACATTTAACATGAACTTTTTGTGATACCTTGATAATTTATTAGGAAATAAAAGTGTTCCTTTATCATTTCTGTTGGATTAAAAGTGCTAAAATTAATTTTAATCTGATAATTTATTATACACAAGTTCTGTTCGGAAGGCACATTAAAATGATTTCTATAAAGGTTAAGCTATTTTGTTTTCTTTGCTATTTCTTTCTTTCCATTTTTATTAGACAAATGCACTAATGTGGCCATAAAGATTCATTGGGTACTTTGTCAAAGAAAATCAGGAACATAAAAAATTTGTTTAATCTAAATAAAAATTTAAAAAAAAATAATTGTTTTGAAGCAAAATATATTAAAAATTACAGTATTGTTTTTAAAATCTGAAGATAATGTTGAATATAATTAAATATTTTAAACAAAGATTTTTTGTGATTTCAGAAAATTAATTCACTAATGTTCGAAAAATGACAAAAATTAAAAATTTTATCTTAAATTTTAAACTGTTAACATTTCCTTAGTATGTAACGATTATTTTCGCTAGATAAAGGGCACTTCGAGTTAACAAACAGAAGTTATTTCCCTTAGATAATTTAAGAGTTATGTCCCCTTAATTCTAAATCCATGTGACATACAACTAAGAAAGTAAAAAAGATTTTTATCAAGAACATAATCAGTAGTTTAATCTTAATTTTAAAACAAAAAAGACAAAAACATAAAACACGAAATATTGATACTATTACACAGTAGACAATCGATAAATGATTAGTTTTATAGTCACACAAGCTAAGTGCAGTGAAAACAGTGACATAAATATGGTTTTTGTTAAATTTGATCATGTTAAAACAATGCCCACAAATGCTATCATGCCAATCTCTGTAAGACAAAGTAGTTCATTAATAATAACAAAAAGATTTCCATGTTCTTATGTTGGGAAAAATATTTTCCCCCCCAAACAGGTTATTTTTTAGTTGAAAGGTGATTTTAAATATCTTCTTGATTGCCAATATTATTTGTAGGAAAAATTTTCCTTTCCGTTAAGAGAAGGAAAAACCCTGTAAAATGTTTTTGAAAAATTCTCTTTCAATTTAAAAAAAAATTTGTATTTTATTCTTGTGTTTTAGAAATGTTTTATACAAATCAATATTTAAACCTGAAATTATTCAGTGTATTTTTTGGGATGCATTTTAAAAGTAATGATAATATTTCAAGATAATTGTTCAAAAGCAAAATAAAAACTATATATTATTGATGACAAATCTATAGAAATAACAGTAAATAATAATTATTTTTTTTACTAATGTTCACTCCATCCAAGGCCTAAGAGCCACTTGAAGTAGAGGGTTTCTGAAGGAGTTTGTTATGTGCGTGGTAAGAGTAATAGGTAAGAGGTGCAGTTTATGGGGATATGTGAGAACGATAACAGTTAACTCTAGACTTGAACAGGTTAAGATTGTAGCAGTCAGGGAAGCATCCTCTTGGGAGTTGATTCCACAAAGTTGTGGTTTGTGGTGAAAAGCTGTTTGAATGGAACTTACTTCTCACCAGTAGAATATGAGGGTGATTTGCTACAACGTAAGTGACATGGTAAATCCTAACTGTGACCTAAAGAATATAGCTCGGCTGAACATTTTCCATAGAAATAGTGATAGAATAGTGAGTGTCTTGCAACATTTCATATATAGGAAAGAGGTTGTAGGGAAGAAAATAATTCATCACCCATAAGGCCACATAGATATTTTTGAATTCAAGAATGGAAAGTAAAGACTGTGCAGCTCCAGCCCAGCTTATTCATTATTATTCTATAATGTATTTATAAAAAAACTTCAAAATGGTAACAGACATTCATTCAATGAATTATTTGTTAGCTAAAATAAAATTCTATTTTAAATAAAAGAAAACTTGATTTTTTGGCAAATGATTTTTATTTTAGAATATATTTCTAATATTAAAGAAGCATACATTAGTATGACACAAACCAGATGATATATTTATTCAGCTTTCAAATTTATAAGATTATTGTGGGTCCCTATTTTTTTGAGTGTATATGGGGGAATATTTGCTTTTAAAATGCAGGCTTTTCTAAATTCTGTTATTTTTTATCAACATGCAATCCTCACAAAATGTTATGCATTCAAAGCAAACTACAAAACAGAAACACAAATAACAAAAAGCAAGCACATGGCAAAGACATTTTTAAAACTGTGTTTAGATGAGTGAAAGAAAGAAAGGAAAGAAGAAAGAGAGGAAAGAAAGAAAGGGAGGAAGGAAGAAAGAAAAGAAGGAACAAAAAAGGATGAAGGAAAGAAAGAAAGAAAGAAAGAAAGAAAGAAAGAAAGAAAGAAAGAAAGAAAGAAAGAAAGAAAGAAAAAGAGAGAAAAGGTGTAAGGAAGAAAATAAAAACAGAATGAAAGAAAGGGTGGAAGGAAAGAAATAAATGAAGGAAGGATGGAAAGAACAAAAATGAATGAATGAAATGGCATAATTAAAGAATAGTTGCAAATTTTAATTGCAGTGTGTGGTAAGAAATAATTTTAGATCAATTTTCTTTTGATGTTAATAAATTTAAGAAAAAATGAGAATGAAATACTAAAAAGGAAATATCAGAAAATTACAATATTTTTAATCAATCCTTGGAATTGGGAATATTTTTTCTTATCAAAGAATCTGTTCCATTAATAAAAAAAGAGAATAAATTAGTGCTTAAAACAGTAAAGTTTACAATATAAATGACATTACAGGTAAGTTTATCTTCCTTTTCAAATATTAGAACATTTCAGATAAACAATGTGAGCCAAATGAAAAACTGTATTGCACTCTGAAAGTGATGTACATCAAAGTAAGGTGCAAATGTAGTTAGTTTTCTTTCTTTTGACAGACTTCTTAAGGTCAACACACGGAAGCATGTTTTGTTCTTGGCAAATCAATGCTAAAAATATATAATTTGCTTATTCATGAATATTTCAAACAAAAAAGAAACCTTAAATTATAAATATTTACATTTTAGCATATAAAGACAGAATTCATTTTAATTTAGGTGAAATTATTTGATTATCTCTTTTGTAGAGTATAAATATGAAATCACATCAAGAAGAATAAATTATTTTTGATTCATAAATGATGCACATGAAAATAAGTTTGTTCATTTTAAACATTGGTTTATAAATATTTATTTGTTCATTGTAAACATTGGTTTATAGATATTTATTTGTTCATTGTAAACATTGGTTTATAAATATTTGTTCATTTTAAACATTGGTTTATAGATATTTATTTGTTAATTGTAAACATTGGTTTATAAATATTTATTTGTTCATTGTAAACATTGGTTTATAAATATTTATTTGTTCATTTTAAACATTGGTTTATAAATATTTATTTGTTCATTTTAAACATTGGTTTATAGATATTTATTTGTTAATTGTAAACATTGGTTTATAAATATTTATTTGTTCATTGTAAACATTGGTTTATAAATATTTATTTGTTCATTTTAAACATTGGTTTATAAATATTTATTTGTTAATTGTAAACATTGGTTTATAAATATTTATTTGTTCATTGTAAACATTGGTTTATAAATATTTATTTGTTCATTGTAAACAGTGGTTTATAGATATTTATTTGTTCATTTTAAACATTTGTCTATAAATGTAGTAATGAAATTAAAACATGGATAAAATATTCTAATTTTAAAATTTCTTAAATTTGTGCCTTTCAACAATTATTATTTTCTAAACATGAATGCAGACACTGGTACCTGATGCTTTTTGAAAATCTGTTTCAATTGATCTTTTGTCAGTCAAACATTCTGATTTTTGAATTGGTTGAAATTTTTAAAAGATATAAAAATCCAATTAGTTTAGGAAGCTAAAGTACAAGTGTTAGTAATTTAATGATTTGACTCAAATAGAAAATTAGTAAAATTTATTAATTTATTTTTAGAAGTTATTTTGCATGACTTTATGTATGAAATAGTGGAATTATTGAGAAGACGATTTATTATAAAACTGGAAAAGCATTACAATTAAGCTGATGACAACACCAGCAGAAGTAACATTAGATTAATATGAAGTGATTAAAATATTGGACAAAATCAAGAAAAGATTGGAAGGAATGCTGTGAACTTAAAAATACCAGAGAACATGAAAAATAACAGTGATGTGGAATTCCATGTAAAATTTTAATGAATATGCCATTTATACAACATAATGTAAAGTTAAATCTGCATTTAAATTACAAAAGACTAAACATAGAAAAACAGTTAATTCTGATTGTTGGGTGTATGACTAAGTAAAATCATTCAGTTTACACTCCTATTGAATAGGACTACAGGTTCATCCCTTGTTTCCTATTTAGGATTGTGTTTCTGGTTTCTTCTAAAGTCTTTTTAATTCTCTTTCACTCTCAGTAGCCCCTTGCATCTTTGTGGCATTATTGCCTTGCTTGGGGTAAATTGATTAAAAAAGAGAAAAATAATTTCCGTTGGTCATTTTTAGAGAATTGAAATGTTGGGCTATTGCTAATAATTTTATGAAATAATTTACCAACTTTATATTTAAAATGAAAAACAACTTTTTTGATGAGAAATTTTTATCTTTTGTCAGAAGAGATTTGCAACAACATTTAAAAAATATCAACTTTCCATGAAATTTGGAAAGAAAAAATATTTTTACTTTAAAAAATATTAAAAATTTAGAAAAAGGTTTTTTTTTTTTTATTTGTGCCCAGCTTAGTTGATAAAAAGAAAAACTCCCAGAAGTTTTTATTTTTGTAAATATAGTAAAATATTAATAATAATAATGACTCTTATAGTTTTTGATCTTAACTGATTGGGGCTGTTAACCTGTATACATGTTTTTGTCATAGTGAATTAAGATGGGCCACAGTAAATATCCTGATCAGTGCTATAGATTTGCTTGTCTGTTGCCTGACCCTAACCAGTTAGGCTTGTCCTCTACTAGTAACTGATGCCCTATGCATCTCTGTTCATGAGTGGGAGTTGTTGGGGAGCTTCAAGGCCAAATGCCGAGAGGGTTGTTTTTAAGTTGTTTTAAGAATAAGGTAGCCAAAAGGATGTGAGAGTCATACATAGATACTTGGGAACACCTTCAATTGGAAGCCATTTGAGTAGTCAGATGGTTTCCAATTAAACCAAATGGACTTGCAGGTATTTCTGACTATGCCCCACCCCTGAAATGTTATGCACTGCTTTTATGAAAATCTGCCACCAGATCCTGTACATTTAGCTGTGATTATTCAGGGAATAATATTAATAATAGTAATGTGTGACACCAACATAATGTCATCATCATCATCATCATCATCATCATCATCACCATCACCATCATCATCATCATCTACTACTCCCTCCATCATCATCTACTACTCCCTCCATCATCATCATCATCATCATCATTATTATTATCTACTACTCCATCTATCATCATCATCATCATCATCATCATCATCTACTACTCCCTCTATCATCATCATCATCATCATTATTATTATCTACTACTCCGTCTATCATGATCATGATCATGATCATTATTATTATTATTATTATTATTATTAAATGTATTATGAAATAAAAAAAATGTAATTTTGCTTACTGAATGGAGAGAAGATGTGAGAAGTACACGTGTGTGATTTTTTGCTATTCCCATATTTTAGACTGACCAGAAATTTGATCCAAATATTTGTTTGCTCCTTTTGGTATCATCCCCACAGCCAAAATAACAACAGGTAATGCTGTTGTCTTGAGATTCCATATTCGACTGATTCGACCTCAAGCTCTTTGTATTTAATTATTTTCTCAAATGTTTTCAAATATGTTTTCTTAGTCAGATGCGATTGCAACATCTATCAGAAGGCAGGTGTTTTCAGCATAATTTTCACAGTTATGTCTGGTCAGTTTGTCTGGGTTTCCACTTCAGTCTGAATACTGAAATTCCAGAGAATGGTAACCTCTGCATTTTGTACAATTTGTCGTGACATGTTTCCACCAATCTACACAAAATGTGAGAGATACCTATGAGTATTATTACTATTACCTTTGATTTCTGTTGTATACACGTTTCCTTCTGGGTTCCAACCAGAGACCTAAGGTCAGAAATGACTTCATAACATCTTCCACTGATCATTTTTGTAAAAAACTAAAAAAACTAAGATTGCACACATTTTACAAAGATAAAGCTCTTCATAATGTGTGAGCCATGTTTGTGAGTACAATTTTTTTGATTTCTTTAAAGTATGGGCTACCAGGAATCCCTTCAATGAATCTATTTGAACCTTTTCCCATTAATCTGAGAGCTCCAGCTACAACTGGAATTATTGATGTCCTCATGTGATACATTTTTGAGATTACTACTTCAAGATTCTTGTATTTTGATAGTTTTTGAAGATCTTCAAAGATACATTACAATCTACAGGAACTGCCAAGTCAATAAGAAAGCACATACTTTTTTGTGGTCTTTGATCACAATGCCTGGGTGATTAGCTTTGATTGTTCTGCCTGTGCGTACTGTACAGCTCCATAGAATTGTTACAGGTCCTGTCTCTGTAACCGGGTCTGGGTGGTGATCATACAAATTTCTTGTAGTTTCCTTTCCGTAAAAGTTGCATATTTTCCAATGCAGATATTATCCCACTTTGTATTATTATTATTATTTTCCATTGTTTTCTGATAGTATAATAAATTATCTTATGAATAAGTCAGATTATGAATTCAAAAATCCATTACACATTTTGCATAGATAAAGCTCTTCATAATATGTGAGCCGTATTTGTGAGTACAATTTTTTGTATTTCTTAAAGGCATGTTCTATCAGGAATCCCTTCAATGAGTTCATCAGATCTGTTTCCAATCAAACTGAGGGCTCCAACTACAAATGGAATTATTGATGCCCTCATCTGCCACTTTTTTGAGATTTCCATTTCACGATCCTTGTATTTGGATAGTTTTCTGAAGATCTTCAAAGATGCATTACAATCTGCAGGACTTGCCATGTCAATAAGGAGGCACATTCTTTTTTTTTGTGGTCTTTGATCACAATGTCTGGGCGATAAGCTTTGATTGTTCTGTCTTTGTGTGTATTGTAAATTCCCATAAAATTCTTACAGGTCCTGTCTCTCTAACCAGATTTAGGTGATGTTCATACCAATTTCTTGCAGTTTCCTTCCCATAAAAGTTGCATATTTTCCAGTGCAGATATTGGCCCTACTCTCTCATTCCAAGTTTTATATTCAGTTGGTGCTAATACTGTGCAACCTGATACAAGATGGTCAATTGTTTTGGGTATTTATCACAGAATCTGTATTTCAGGTTAACACAATTTTTCAGTATGGGTGCTTGCTAATTTCTAATTAGCAAGCATTGGTCCTGTACAGCAAGAATAAAACTTTTGGTTTCAGGTTTTAACCCTGCACTACATAACCACTTATGGGTATGGAGTTTGTCTACATCAGCTTGTTTGATACAGGCAGATTATTGACCATGAAGAGGCTTACCTTGTCATTGTTCCTATGGGAAGACCTAAGGCAGTGAGTGGTGTGTTGTTATGGCTACATTTCATGATTTGTTTTTCTACCTCCCATAACATCACTAAAGTTACATGGACAAAGTTCTTCTTAGTGTGTGGGCTGTACTTATCAAGACAATTTTTTTTTTTTTTTTTTTTTATTATTATTATTATTATTATTATTATTATTATTATTATTATTATTATTATTATTATTATTATTATTATTATTATTATTATTATTATTATTATTATTATTATTATTATTATTATTATTATTATTATTATTATTATTATTATTATTATTATTATTATTATTATTATTATTATTATTATTATTATTATTATTATTATTATTATTATTATTATTATTATTATTATTATTATTATTATTATTATTATTATTATAATAATAATAATAATAATAATAATAATAATAATAATAATAACAACAACAACAACAACAGATTTTACTGAAAGATGTAAAATAATATTGTTAAAAGATACTGTTTCGTTTTTATTTATTTGGAGGTTCATCAAATGTTGAATGACACTTTGAGGCAATTAGAAAGTTATTTAAATATTATATAACAGTCATTAAATAAACTACCTTATAACTAAAAAAATGTCTTTGATCTTTGGAGAAGCTTATACTCACATCGACCTGACAAAGCTTATATAATCTAACAGTCATGTGCAGAGTGGAATAAATAGTTTTATTTATGTAATTTTATATATGTTACCTGTTTCTAGCAACAGAAAAAGAAATAATTGTCTTTCTTAGAAAGCATGAACCATCCTAAAATTATGATTACAAATGAGTACAGTATTTACCCAATATTGTTTAGGTGTTTAAATAGCTTTTTTTGTATATTTGCTGCTGTTAACATAATGTTTCAGTTGATTCATTTTTCAACTATAGTCTGGGTTAATCCTTATGAATAATAAAACTACAACAACTTTACAAATATGTGATTTAAGCAGCAAAACAATGTTGGTGATGACATTACTCATAGATAATGCAGTATTTATTTGTAAGTAACAAGTTTTGAAAGACTTTATTACTATGGCTATATAAGTATAAGGTAACATTTAATGCATAAATGTTTATATTTTCTCTAAAAAACTTTTCATATTTGCCAAAATAAGTTGGAAAAAACTTGCTAATATTGACGAATCTTTAGTATTATAAAAACAAAAATGATTTTGTTTTTGATATCTTATATTTATTTACACATTTTCTTCTTTTCTCTTTCAAATAAAAATAAAATCAGAAAAGACAAAATATGATATTAAAGAAATCTATACAAAGCCTCAGATTATAACCTTGTATTGATAAAACAAAAATTATAAAAAGATTGAATTCTTTAGCCTTATTATTCTCTTACTGGCATTTAACATTACAGAAGGCTTTATTTGCTTTCTTAGAAAATTGCCAAAAAAAAAAAAAATTAAAACAACTATGTATCAGTTCTTGGTTTAAGGTTTTCTGTCATTTCCATCATGTCTTTGTAGTTTTGCTTTAGAAAAAAAAACTAGTAAATTACTAGAGAAACATTTTTTTCTCTTATCTTCAACTGACAACAAGACATCAGTTGATGATTTTTCTATGCCCTGGTGAATTACAAGTTTTAAGAAGTTAATAATCTCTGTGGGCAGTTTTAGCAGGAGCAATTACATCAGAACTTGTAAGAAAAACAAATGTAGAGTGAAAAAGAAAACATGTTTATAGTCGACTGGTGTTAAAGAATATACTAAGGTTCCTTGGGGAAGATCATGGCCCTGGGAAAGAAGAATTTGTTGTCAGAAATGTTGGAATGATTTTTTCCCTTGAGTAATGACAGGATTTCTCTTATTTGGAAATCAGACACTAACTTCTACACAGCATCCCCTCCACAAAACTATGGTAACTACAAACAACAATAAAAGAGAAGATTGTCTGAAAAAAAAAGTGCAGCTAACATTTTTAAATCAAAATATACAAAACTAATTTTAATATTGCATATCTAAGTCCATATTTTTTAAAATGATTATATCATATTTTTATTTAAATATATGTTATTTCAGTGAATGAACCTCGGGTGATCCTTAAATATATGTTATTTCAGTGAATGAACCTCGGGTGATCAGATGATTGAATTTAGATAACACTTTTTTGGTTATTAAACATTTTAAGGATTTGTAACCATGACATAAAAACATCTTCTATTTCAAGTTAAATAAAGTCATTTTTATAAGTGGGTGCTGAAAAGTTATCAGCTTGAGCCACTTTCCAAAATCAGTATTTCAATAATGAAACATAAGAATACTAATTTTGGGAAGTAGGTCATGCTGATAAATTTTCAGCTCCCCCAGCTATATAATACAGAAAAAGCTATTTACAATTGTCAAATTTATAAATGAATTTACTCTTCTGAAACAGATTTATATTTTAATTTTTATTTCAGGTTTTTTAGTTATTTGAGTCATTAAAATCATATCTGACACAGAAATGCTAAATATTAAAATTATTGACCTTAATGGAAGCATCTTATTTCATATGTGGATGTTTTTATTCATGTGTCTACCTGGATTGTTTTAATTCTCTTTGCTTTCACATAAATGTTTATCTTTCTGTGTATATCAAAGTTACCACCATTATGAATATTTTCTATTTTATTTCCTTTTAACTAGCATTATTACTTACTTTTAGTGTTGAAAATGTAAAAATATGAAAATTGCCTTTACATTTTTTTTATAAAGAATAAATTTTAAAATTTAATATTTTTGTTGCTTATATTTGGTATGTCTTTTTTATATAGTATGTGCTTATATATATATATATATATATATATATATATATGTATGTATGTATGTAGGTATGGAAATTATTTTCAGATAGAGTGTATCTGTAGAGGAATAAAATAAATAAAAAAAAAAGACAAGAGGAAAAACTATTCTTAGCTGACGTGTTTCATCCTCTGAGGGTCTTTATCAAGGCAAATGTCCCTCAGAGGATGAAATGCCTCAACTAAAAATAGTTTTTCCTCATGTCTCTTTTTATTCATATATATATATATATATATATATATATATATATATATATGTGTGTGTGTGTGTATATATATATATGTGTGTATATATATAGATATATATATATTTATATGTGTATATATATATATATATATATATATATATTTATATGTGTATATATATATATATATATATATATATATATATATATATATATGAACAAGGGATTCTGAAAAATTCTTGTCTTGATTCACTTCTAAGAATTAGTATTTTAATGACTATTGATTCTGAATAGCATATCAGGCCAATAATTTTTCAGCACAATCTCTATTATATATATATACACACACACACATATATATATATATATATATATATATATATATATATGCATAGAATATATATAGACATATAAGTATAATGTGTTAATGTATGCATGTATAGGCCATTTAAAACAAACAAAAAACAACCACTGCATCAACAAAAAACAACATTAACAAAACATTGATAACAACATTGACTTTGATAGCAGCAGCAGCAGCAGCAGCAGCAACAGCAGCAGCAGCATTAACAGCAGCAATTTTTAAGGCATTTTACAGTATTTAAATATGCAAACAAATATCTACACGTACACATGCATACATATTTTATGTAGTCATGTGCTATACATGTGTATATATGCATAGGTATATATTGATATATATATATATGTATGCATAGAAATATGTAAATACATTTTATGTGCTCAGCATGTCATGACAATGATTAGTAAGTAATATAAATGAAATAATGCAGGTATAATTTCTTGTTTCTTTTTATGTCTGATTTGTTGGGTTGAAGAGAAATTGGAGAAAAGTTGTTCAATGAAAATAGGAGAATCATTTTTGAAACAAAAATGTGAGATGGTGGCGGAAATGAAAATTGAAATTTCTGTGAGAGTTTTAACAAAAAATCTAACAAATGAAGAAAAAAACCTACAAAAAAGAAAAAAGAAACAAAATGGTTTCTATTTTAAATTTTGTAAAAACTGAAAATGACATGCAAATAAAAAACAAGTGAAATAAAAATATTGTTCATACCCTGAAAAAAAAAGAATGTAATTCTAGGAAGCTAAAAATGGCTCATGTGAAGATACATAAATCTTTACAAAGGTTAACAAATTTGTGCAAAAAACAAAAATAAAAAGTGAAAGAATGAAATAAAAATTTTGGAATCAAAAAAACAATTCAAATTTCTTTCTAATTTCTCAAGGATTGGGATTCATATATTTTTTCTCTTGTGGGCAGTTGTTTTGAATTATTTTGAACTTTGTTCACCTTTGATCCTAAAATTATCTTTATCCATTCATTTTGTTCTTAGATCATAATGACCTTTTCTCACTCTTGGAATCAACAGATTAAGAAATAAATTGTTTCATAAAAATGAACAACCACTCAAACCAGCTACAACAATTGAAGGGCATCAAGTATCAGTCAGATTGTCTAGTGTCTAAAAGGATGTTATTCTTGTTTATAACAAAGTTACCATGATTGCTTGCTTGTCTCTTACGTGCGAGACTGTTCAGTTAAATAGTTTATGATTTTGTGGATGGGTAGAGGAAGCTTTCCTTAGATTTATTGAGGTGATTTCTTCGTATATTAAGGCATTTCGTGATGAGTATATTAGTGTATAGTGATTTGATGTCTAAACGAGCCATATACATCTTAGTCATATTTATGTATTGTATTCTTTGGAGTAAGTCACCCGAATGTTTGATGTGTGTTGTACTGTTAGTGCCTAGGAATGAAGTTGTGATTTTAGTGAAGGCTTTAGCTAAGTGGGGTGCACTGTTAATTCCGGACATAATGGGCTTAATGGGTATGTTGGGTTTGTGTGTTTTGGATAAGCCATATAGTGTGGGTATAGTGGCGTGGATAATCTATTAATCTAGACCAAGATTTGTTTTCCTTTTTTAATAGTTTCTTGATAGTTTTGTTGAATCTATGTGTTTCAGCGTTTATGGTAAGTTCATTGACTTTTGTGTAGGTGTCATTTAGGAGGGATTCTAATTTTTCAATGTTGATGTTGGTGTCCATAATAATTATACTGCCTCCTTTTGTCGGATGGGGTTACAATAATGTTTTTGTTCATGGATAAGTTTTTTTAGGGATCATAGATATACCCTGGGTAGTATAGTCTGGATGGTATTTGTGATGGCGGCTGCTAATATGCCATGTATGAAACCTTTTTCATAATCAATGTGGTTGACACTGTAGTTCTTAGTTAAGGTTGTGAGTGTGTCATCTTTTTTTTGAGCAGTGGTGGATTTGAAACTAAACTTAAATCTTCTGTTTCAATGGTAGAAAGTGTGAATGTGGAGATATTGTAGATAAGGTTTGGATTACCAATCATCCATTTGCTGTTTGTGCATTGGGTGTGGAGTTTTAATTTTGTGGTTTGTTGTTTGTATATGATATTTTGGCTTTGGAAGTTGAGAGGATGTTTTTATATATGCCAGTGATGACAAAGAGTTAGTATGCTAGGCTTGGAACATGGCTTGCTATATATACATCATTGATGCTGCTGTTGAAATGGATTACCCATTGCATCTCTGCTCATATCCACTGTTTCCATAAATGCTCAGTATTTGGTGGAATCCATTGATACTCCTTTGTTTCATATGCACTTTTATATCAGATACTATTTTGATAAACAACTCTCTGCTCCATTTCTATTGGTATCTGTCACAAGGCCAAAAATAAAATGATGTTGTATTGGCAGAAAGGTTTAATCTTTACTGCTACACCCTCAACATCTGCCTCTGATGTTTAAGGCCAACATAATAAAATGGAAGGTATTACCTTTGGAGCAATCATCATATTCATTATTATTAACTTCAACTGTGGCAAAAGTTATTTCTTTTCTTAGATTTTGTTCTTATTGTGTCTTAAAATGACTGGCATTTACAATAAATATTAAATTTGAAAAATATCCTTCGCTAAAAATATATGTATTTTCTTGAAAGAAAGTTTTTCCACAGAGAAGATACAATACATTGTCAGTTTCACCTCCATTGCTTTGCTGTTGATTCTGACAGTTTAAATTGAAATTTTAGGAGGTTTTTGATTTAATATTACCAAAATTAATCTCATAAGGGCTCTGATTGGGCATGGAGCTATACAGATGTCATGAAGAAAGATCCCAAGATAATAAAAATAGCATGTTTTTTCAAAGTGCAAATTAATACTGAACTTTAAAGGGATTGAAAGATAACCACTTTCTAAGTTGGTGACTAGATGCTGGTTCCAAAACATTAAAAAAATCTTGGCTTGTATTATGATATTGTTTTATGGCATTATGAAAATCATCTGATAGCAAAAGTAAATAGACCTGACATGAAATTAGTAACGAAAGTTAATCTGTTTAAAATAAAGTAAAATGGAAGACCATAAAGAAGAAGAAGAAGAAGAAGAAGAAGAAGAAGAAGAAGAAGAAGAAGAAGAAGAAGAAGAATGTTTGGTCAATAAGTAACTTAAGAAAGCAACATTAAATCTAACACATTTGTGATATTACTGCCAACAGTCACTTAGAAATAGATAAGTCATATTTCATATATGAAGAATAAGGAAGAACCTTTTTGGTAATTAGGATCAATATAGCTAATGGGATTATTAAATTGAACACAGTGAGACAATACATGCATCTCTCTTGCACACAAATCAAAACAAGCAAGAATCTTACCATATAAAAATTAGTGTTTGGTGATTTATAATACACAAAATATGTTACACTATATTTAATAGAAGAGAGATTGGCAAACAGAGAATTAGCTCAGAAGAGAAATTAGAAGATAAGAAAAACTCAATCTGACGAAAATGAAACATCAGCAACAGAGCAACAGACATTGTTTGCTAGTTCTGTGGTTCATTCAACGTTTTTTTTCATACTAGAATTTACTAAAGATCTTCTCAATGCTGAAAGCTACTGAATGGCATATGTAAGATGATTAAAAGAGGTGATAGGAAGTGAAGATTATGAGACTAGGGAGGATAGATAATTGACCTTTGACTTGAAGAGGTTAAGATTATAATGTTCAAAGAAGCATCCATGTGGGAGTCTGTTTCCCTGAGTGGAACTATTTTCTTACATTTGTAACATGGAGGAAATGAGGGTGATATAGTATGTCATATCTGAGCTGTGCTGTATTACCAGAATGTTCCACTGATGAGAAATTTAATCATTGTTGTTATAAGGGTAATTTTTTGTTCTAGTGTCAGCTAATAGTCAGTCAGGATGATGCCAATGAAACTTCAGAGACAACATCAGAAGATATAATTTAACTCTTTCCTTTGTTTCCATGAGAGTACAGATTCCTAACCCAAGTGGAAATGTTCCTTATTGCTTCAGTATGCATCGTCAAGTCTATCATGTTAAAGCACCATTATGGGATGAGGCAACAGTTTAGTTGATATATAAACAAATAAAGGAATATAACTTCCAAGGTGAACAAAGTTGAATTGTTCAAAACAGGGTTAACAAAGGGAAAATAATTCAAGAGAACAGAAAATACATTTAAAATATTTTCTTTAATGTTTTTGTTAATTTTCAATGTTTTCATTTGAGACATTTTGAAGGCCCCTTAAAGTCAGTTTTAATCAAATGAAGTAGTTACAAAAAAAAGCTCTTTATAAAATGCCTTTTCTCTACATTTTTTCAACAGTAAGCAACTACCAAATATTTCTTTAATAGCAAGCCCTTTTCTGCATATCTATTATTTATTCAATTGTAATGTCAAACTCTTCTCAAAATATTTATAACCTTGAAGATACAAAATAGTTTCTAGTTCTTTAAGATGTAACTTGCTTTATTTACATTTTTTTGTTATTCTACAGATTGGAATGACTAAATGATCAAGGTATTTCCAACATTTTTACAAATAAAATATAAACATTTATTAAAAAATAAAAACAATGCTTGAATCAAATAATGTTACATTCTTTTCACTTGGAATATTTAGACTTTTAAGAAGAAAACAATAAAACAATTGATATGATTTATATTAATTTAATTATATACTTTGTTTATCCATTTATTATTCTTTTACTCCCACCTTCCCCCAATGGTTTTATCTGAGATAAATTCCATTAATAAAAAGTTCGAAAAGATAGACATTAAAAAATTGATTTTCTCTTCATTTGTGGATTTGCAAGATAATTTAACAGTTTCAGAGGAAAAAATAAAAGGAAGATTCCAAATCAAAATCTGAGAAATAACAAAAATTAAGAATGAAACAAATTTAGCAATACTAAAAAATTCAATGCACAATTCATTCTAATTTTCTAATTTTAATTATTGGAAAAAAAAACATCAAAATTAAATCTTGGTTTAATATTCTTTCCATTCTGTATTTGAAAATAAGAAAAGACAATTTTAGTATCATTGAAAAATGTTTAGAATAATTGTTGATATTTATAAATTTCAAGTGTGAACAAGAAAAACAGATGAACAGTTTAATAAGCGTTAGAAAGTTTTGTGTTGTTTTCAATGAAAATTCTTAAAAATAATGAAGTTAATGTTCTGTTAATGTTGCCATAATATACAATTCTTCATATTTAATTAAGTATCAAATTAAAAAAATAATTGAAAATATAAAAGAAAATTTAATTCCAACATTAAACTATAAACATTATATCAACTGCTAAATTTATAAGTTAAATAAAAAAAATATTTGATAATTTTAATTGATTTAATGAATTTTTCGCTCTTGTTTCAGAGCCAATACGTCAAAGAACTGTGAATGTTCTTTGATGAAACAGACACACACACACACACATATTCTTGTTTTTACTCTGAACTTTTCATCACCTTTTCTGAAGTTCCTTATTTTTTGTTTGGACATCTTCTCTGCCATTTTATATCTCTAATTTTATTGCACAAGTTGTTCAGCTGCTAATGCCTTCCTAGGACTGTCCTCACAGCAAAAGACATTTTGGGAAATGTCCTGAAACAATGTACGGTGAATCCTAACTGATAAGTATGGGCATCTGGTATGGTTATTTCAATCATATACAAGAACGTATCTCTGCACAGTAAGAGATGCAAAACAGAACAGAAATATTTGGTTCGTTTTTAGAAAGTTCATTTTAAAATCTGAATATTATACTATTCTTAAAATATAATTTTAATAACTTGATTTCAACCCAAAATTTTGAATGTCATTACAAAACAAATATTAAACAATGAGATTGCACAGAAATGAAATCTAATGTGAAATTTATGATAAACTATATTTTTTACGTGTATTTATTATTGTAGCTTTTCTCATTCTAGATTAATGGAAATTTATAGTTTATATAAACATGAGAATCTATTTGAACTTTGAGAACGGTTGAAAATTGGCATATTGTTCATTAAATGCTTGTAAAATCTAATGTATAATTTTCTATAGATTTTTTAAGGTGTAATTATTCAATGATAGTTTGCAACAATGTTTGAGAGTTTTATGACACAATCAGATGTCAAATGTTGGCATTTTGTTACTGGATGATAACATTTGGACATTTATTTAAAATGGTACATAAAGTTTTGAATTAATTTGAAAATATATCAATCCTCCAAGAAGTATTGAAGCTTGTGAGTTAAAACATTTTGATGTTTGAAACATTTTGAAAGTTTCTGTTTGATAATAATTCAGTATCAAACATTTTTAAATAATAAGGAAAATTATTGTTTATCGCTTTGAGAAGAGATGTGCATTACCAACATCAAGAGGTTCAGTTGTCTGAACAATGTTGTGTATCCATTAAAAGTGGCTAATAACTCCAAAGCAGTAGGAATTTGAGTTCAGTTCTTGCCAAGAGCTTATTCTTTATTTCTAATCAATGCTGTTTTCTAATGACCCTAGAATGATGGCCTGAGCAGATGTGGTAAAAAGCAACTGAAATTAAGATGAAAGAAATACTTATGAAAATTAATAATTTTTGACATCTAATAAAAGTTCAAGATAATACCATAACTAATAATACTAGTGTATATAAACAAAACAATAACATCAAATATGGCAGCGCCGAGTGATCCAGAAAGTATAAAGAATAAGTTTATATGGTTGCATTTGATTTTCTGTCAGCCGTAAAGTGCTCTTGTAGATCAATTGGTAAGAGCAGCTATCATGGTAGGATAGGCTTCCCGAAGCAGGAAGGATGTCGCGCTGTTAACTAACGGTTGGAGACTGACGGCCTGAGTAGTTGCGATGAAAAGCAACTGAAATTAAGATGAAAGAAATACTAGTCAAAAATTAATAATGGTTGACAATACTTCATCTAATAATAAAATTCAAGATAATATTATGGCTAATAACTTATTAGAGATTTCATTAAGTGAAAAAAAGTACTCACTTATTTTATTATTACTCATGTAAAAATCAGAAAGATGGTCCAGGTCCATCAGTTCAAATTTTCAAGTTTAAACGATTCGAGGTTATTAATTCTTTTTGGATGATATTTAAGTGAAAAGAAGTTTTTGAAATAATTATGGTCAACTAGATTTTATGCAAAAATTCCAGGTAAGAGTAAAAATTGTTTGCAGTAAAAATAATTTAGAAAATGGATTTTTAGTACTGGACAAGAAAGAAAATGCTATTTTCCTCATCTTTGTTGTTGTTCTGATAACAACAACAAAGATGAGGACAATAGTCCAAATGTACATAGTGTAAATAGCATATATTCTGAATCATTCTAGAAATAAATGAAATCTCTCAATAGCCTTTACATTTATTTCTCCATTTTATAAAAACGACTCAGGAATTGTGACATAGGGTTATGATATATTCAGGAACTATACAATTTATATAAAATGAGGGAAATAAGTCTCTACAAAAATCTTTTCAGGGAGGTTTTAACTTATTACCAAAATTAAGTAAATTTTCACTTTTGATTGGTTGGGTCTGAAATCAAATGATTTCCAAGCATTTCTTATAAATAATACAAAATTTATTTATTAATTTTGAGTTCTAAGCTTGAATATAAAAAATTTAATTTTCTGCTTTTGCATCTCATGCAGCAAATAAAGTCGTCTCCATCAGTATTTTGAAATTTTACTGAATACCCTAAGAATTAATTTTTAATAAAAAACACAATGTATAAATATGCAAAAAAAAACAAAAAAAAACAAATTGAAATAAATTTTGAATCTAGTCTGTAAATAAGTAAATCTATTTTGTTTAATTAAATACAATTTAGAAAGAGAATAATCCAAAGGAATAATTCATATGTCTATAAAATATCTACATTAATATTTAACTCTTTTTTTTCAGTTGGAAAAAGATTAATTCGATTTTTTCAGTTTTGTTATGTTTTGAAAAATTCAGGTGAAATTATTAAAGTCAGTTGTTGGTCCACCTATTAAGCATTCACACTTGAAAGACAAACATCAACAAAAATGAGAAAAGTAGGAAGAAAACTAAATTGTTATTGAGAATAGTTTAGATTAATTTCCATGAATGAAAAATATAGAATTTGCATTACATTTAATCAAAATGATTGAATAGATAAAATTAATTTCTGTTGATCAGTGGTAAATGGAGAGAAAAATATGAATAATTATGGAAAATACAAAATATTGAAAATGATACATAAATGAGAAAGCAAATCATAAGAAGGAAAAGATTTTTTAATTTGAAATTATTATTATTATTTAGTTGAATAATTTTAATGAAAATCAATGGCTTTTGCTGATAAAACCAAAGCAATACAGGCATTTTTTCCAGATAAAGTTGTAACCAGGCATTGAAGGAAAATTGAAAATAGTAAAATAAAATAATCATTATAGGATAATGTCACTGTAACCCAACATTTGTCATGAAAAAACAAAGGAGAAAGGAGATATGGCAAGAACCAGTGGTCTTATCAACTTTTCCAAAACAATGGAATCTTTTGTTAAAGAATTTAGAATATTCTTCGCAGAATAATTTGATTTGGCATTTAAAATAATTGCAACAATGCAAAAACAAATTTGTTTATATATATTTGTTTTAAGATTTATTTTCTTTGGGCTCTTCTTTGTCACATAAACTATAAATTACTGACATAGTTATAAAGTTTAAAAATCTAGGTTCCATTGAGATAATCAAATTTAAGAATGGATTGTTTATCCTAGCAAGAAAACTTGAAAAAAGTTTACAGTTCTGCCTAAATTTTTGCTTGCAG
The DNA here is from genome assembly GCA_964036315.1 of Acanthosepion esculentum. Taxonomy (NCBI): domain Eukaryota; kingdom Metazoa; phylum Mollusca; class Cephalopoda; order Sepiida; family Sepiidae; genus Acanthosepion; species Acanthosepion esculentum. Next base: position 79,367,447 of record OZ038505.1, read on the forward strand.
TAATAAAGAAATTGACAAAAATTTTTTTAACAAAAATAAACAACTTCTTCAAATTTAAGCCTTTTAGATAATAATTTTTATGGCATTTTAATTACTTTATTTTTTATTTCTAAAAACATTTGAAAACAAAAATTATATTAGATGTATTAATAAAGGAACAAGATGTTGACATTAAATGAAATGAATTTTAAAAGCAATTGACAATTTTCATTATGATGTAAAATAGAATAAAAAATAACATTATTTAATTTACGTTTTATTTAAAAGTGAACAATTTTAAAAGTATTTTTCATATTTTCAAAAAAAAAATCAGTTCTCATAAGATATGCATTTTAATATTACATTTACTGCGTTAAATCTTATATCATTTAAATCTTAATTAGAGAGAAATTTATTTATTCTAAAAATTACAAAATAATACATTTTTTATATTTTTTAATTAAGTTGTTTGTTGCTCGATACAAAAAATGCAGCCCATAATCCAATGATATTATATATATATATATATATATATATATATATATATATATATATATATGTATATATGTATGTAATATCCAGCTCCTGAAGATTGCATTGTGCATGAAACTCTGAGTCGTGCTACTGATGAAGGATAATGTGTATATTTATTAATGTATACTTAATAGCTCTGTTATATTACATCGAGCACTATTTTATTAACACCAGCACTATATGTGTGATATCTTATGTTCATCTATCTATCCATCTACCTATCTATCTATCTATCTATATATATATATTTGCATCCACACACAAGGAGTGCTTTGAAAGTAATGGGTCCTATTATTTCCCATGAAACTGCAACAGATAGTGGGAGACTAATAACAATGTTAAATAGAGAAAGTTTCCAGCTACATAATTTTACTATTTCTGCACAAAGTCAACAACTTTGGCTATGTATTTTCAATCTGCTCTTCATTTCCTGTATTGACAGATGTCCAAGGCCCCTGGAACATAGCTTGTGACATATCACTGTACAGTACTATCGATGCTCATTACCCACCACCTAACTGTGCTCACATCCACTGTTTGGTCTTTGCAAACATTCACTAAATGCTGATAAATGTTATTGGGTATTGTTTTTTATACATAAAAGAATTCCATGACACATGTAAACATGTTTGGTGCCATTTTGCCAAACTGCTATCTGTAACAAGGTGATAAAAACTCTTGTACTGGTGGGAAGGTTGAGTTTCTACTCTCATCCCATTAATATCTACATCTAACGTTGTGAGTTTACATAATACAATGAGTCATTACTTTTGAAGTAACCCTATATATATATGTATATGATAAAAATATAGTTTTATGGTATGCTATATTTATGAGTTAAAGTGCTCAATATCAGGAGTAGAGTGCATGTAAATATAAAAGTGGACATTGAAGTCAACACCCAGCAGTAACAGTCTGTTTCATGCTTAAACACAATCGTCAGGCCATATATATATATATATATATATATATATATATATATATATGAGGCTATTTAAAAATGAAACCATTTATTTTACACACTAAATATTTATTTTTCAACATGATATCCTTCCTTGTCAATAAACTTAGTGATGAATATTATCCGATAGGTGAAACATTATACAATGAAAATTCCAGTTCAAAATTTCAGTTACTAATTATGTGTTAAGCCACAGATTTTTATTCATACAAATAAAATTTTTATATCATTTATCATAAAATTGTCTAACATATATTTTTAAAATATTTTGACGGAAATCAAATTTCGAGCCACCAAATTTCACTGATAACCAAAGAAATAGTTAATTTCATCAATATAAAATGAATTGCTAAGATTTAGTTTAAATCAAGAATATTTTTCTCCATTCAAATTCAAGTTTGCAGTAATGGATTATTTTTGTTTTGTTTCTTTTTCATTTAAAACTTGAGAATAATTTTGCAAATAAAACTAAATTTATCAACAAAGTTTTCAATTAAATTAAAAATTACACTTTTGTGAGATTCTTAGAAATTGTAAAATATTTAATAATTGAAAGTATTTCAAAAGTAAAATCTTTAATTCATCTAAGCAATTTATTATAAAGGACCTTAATCATTTAAAGATGATTTTATAAAGGACCTTAATCATTTAAAGATGATTTTATAAAGGACCTTAATCGTTTAAAGACATTTTTGAATGTTTCTACTAGATTATGATCAGTTTAAATTGATCAAATCGGCAATTTCTTATTATATAAAAATAAGAAGTCATAACACTTATCCAAAATACTAACCCCAAATTTTGATGCTAACTGCAATACTTGAACATGATTAATACTTTAAACATACTAGATTCATACTTAAACATGATTATTCTTACAAATTTAATTCATAGGAAAATAAATATCATTATTAGAATGATAGACTGTTTAATGTTATTTATATATGAAGATTGTTAACTTGAATGTTTTATAAAAATTCCACTAATGTTAGAAAATCTTTGGTATACTTAGATTCTACAAGTTACAAAAGCTTTTATAATTTTCATTCATATTACATTTCCTTTAATGTTTGCTCATTTAGTGATATTAAAAACTCTACACTCCAATGATACTTCAAGATTCTTTATGATGAAGCCAGAGTTAAAAGTAAAAAGTGTAAATATTTATTTTCTTTAATATTTTGGTGATTATTTTTAAATGATGATTAATTATTTTGAAATAAAAATTCTTGATTGCATTTACAAAAGTTAATTGTAATAAAATTATCTGATATATTTTAGTATTGTTAAACATTAATATGATAAAATTTAATTAACATTTCTTAATTAAAACTTCATCTTAACATTTATAGCTGATAATTTCATTAATAAAGATATTTTTCTCTTTTAGAGTTTTCTTAGGATATTTTGTTGTTTTGGACAAAAAAAAGGTCACTAGTTATTCGCAAAAAATATATTTTCCTTTCTTTGTTTACATGACGTATCATGGTGGGGGACTTTGACATTTTTAAGAATTAAGGTAAAAAGGATAACAATTTATTTTTATGACAAAGTATTTCAAGAAGCCTAAAGGAATATACTATTCTAGATAGAGTTTTATTACCTGCCCATAGTTTAATCATAACTGGTGTAAGGAGAGATGCTTGCCGCTTAGAGGCTGCACAGATGCCGAAGCTGGCGTTAATTTCGTTGTGGTAAAAGCCTGCCTTCCAACAGATGAGCAGACATCGTTATTGCCATCTCGAACGTCTTTTTTCTCCTCCTCCTCGTCGTCATCAACTCCAGTAGTAGTAGTGGAGGAAGATGAAACAGGTGTTGACAGCTTATAAGGAAGATGATCATGGTTGACACTGCCCATAACGTTGTTGTCGTTCTCCTCAGGGAAGTTGCCAACAACACTAAGAATTTTCAGCTCGTCCAAAAGCTTTGTAAATTCTGCCTTCAGCATGACGGCCTCGTACAGCTGTTGCAGTCGTTTAAACTCACTGAATTCCTTTGACAACTGTTTTGTGAGGGTGGCCAGCTGCTGAAGTTCAGCGTGGGAGCTGTTTTTCTCATTTGGGGTGGCCGGCCAGGTGCGGCCCTGTAAGTGTAAGTCAAGAAATCTAACCCCTGCTGATGCTCGAAGAAATTTGCAGGCTCAACTGAATGAAAATCTACATTACTAAGTCTTGGCTTTTCCCATTCTGCTATGAACTCCAAAATATCAGTTAACAAAAAGGTCAAAAGGCATTGGAGGCAAAAAACAAGGAGCAAACCTTACGGCAAGTTACCATTTATCTTTAAAGAAGAATACATTTTTGCACCATTTTTTAAAAATAATTATATTTAATCATGAGTACAGGTAAAGAAAATTGCTTGTAAGTTTGTAAAAAGAAATATTTATAAAAGTGACATCCTTGCTATTTCATTTGTCCACTAATGCTTGCATAAAAAGGTTTAGAATTTCTCCTGGCATCATTTGTCTCAAAGACTTCTATACATACAAATACATAGGATATTTATTATTGAGGAAAATGAGAATCAGTCTTATAGAATAATGGTGAGAGAAAAAGTATTATTTTCCCCATGACTTAAAATAGAAGGGAATATAACATGTTTTCAAACATGAATCATTTTATTTATAAGAGTAACAAATGTCTAACTTCCTTTGTTATTATTATTATCATTATTATTCATATTTATGTTACATGGATTAATTAATGGATTACATATTGAATAATGTTTATTCATCATTTAGAGTATTTTAAATAAGTGCAAAGGATCATTTTCACTTTTATATGCTGTTAAAATCTACAATCCAACCATTGCATATTTCTAATTGAGCTCTACAGATAATGGCAAGCACTTATCTCAAACTAAGAATTCCTTCTGGAAAATTTAAAAAATTTAATTTAAATGTTAAATTCATTTTTCTTTGCATTTAACTAAAACATATTAAAAAAATAAAGCTTCTAATTTGCAGATATTTTTCAGTTTTTAAATGTTGTAATGGACAAATTATTGTGAGAACTAAGATTTTGTTTTGTAGAGATTTTGAGGTTTTTAGCTTGAAAGAAAACAACAATGTCATAAAACTTTGTTGTTAGAACCTTACAGTTAAAAAAATAAATGTTAAATTTGTTTCCTGTAATATTTTCCTGTGAATGTGCATTTAATTAAATGGTTTTAAAGAATAAAGAAATAATTTTTGTACAAAATCAGGTAAGACATATTTTGCACAATTGTAATAAATAAATTAAAATGCAACAATTAATAAATGTGTGTATATTTTCCTATTTTTCATCTAAGTGAACCCCCTTATGACTAGCATCCTTGTTCACTGACTGATTTTAAGTCAATACCAGAATGAATTAAGTACCTTATTTTTTTTATTTTTTATTAAAGATTTAATTTCCTTCAATTATTATAACTTATCTACTTTGTAACATTTTGAAAGAACAATATCTTTGCAATTTCAATTTTATATTGTGTACTGTTTGATATAATCTCATTGGTTTATTAATTTTTAAAATAGACATATCATTTGTCCTAGTTTAACTGGTATTTTCACAATCTAAGAGGTCTGTGCTGGGTATATAAGCTATCAGTATTCGTTTTATTTTTGTCAGCCCTGAAGCATAAATGATATTGGATCAAGAAAATACTTTATTATAGAAGAAAACTAAACTGCTTGTAAACATTGAAAAACTCTCTGGGTTTGAAGCTGAGAAATTATGGCAAAGCCTATTTTCATTGAAATTAGATTTAAATGAAAAAAAATTCAAAATATATCAAAGAAAAAGAAGAACATTGAATTAGAATTTATGAAATCTTATTCAGACTCATTGTGAATGACGTCTGAATAAAGATTATAGTCTTATCTGAATTTTATCATTAGATGAAGTATTATCAATTGTTATTAATTTTTTTATGAGTATTTATCTTAAAAGAAGTAAAATAAATAAATACTAATCAAAAATTAACAATAATGAAAGATTATAATATTTTAATAATAAATTATGTTGTCTTTAGATAGTTTTCTAAAAGCAGGCATTTCAAATTGTCTAATGTTATCAGATATTTTAATAACTTGAACATTTTTTCATGAATAAATTTTTTACAATAATTTGTGTTCAGTTTTTACAAAAATAACTTCAGCAATAATTTTGTTCTCTTGATCAATCTGTAAATTAATATTTGTAAAATAAATAAACTAACATAATTCATTTTAATTGTAGAAAAATGTGGGGAACAAATGCCTAGAATTATATTTTTGAAATTATTCTTGAAAATGTATTTAGAGACTGTTTAGGAGCAACATTGAGATAAAATATATTCTTGATTCTAAGGAATATAACCAAATTGATGTCAGAATATTAATGAATGTCTGAGATTTCACAGCACAAAAGTTGGACATGTGTAACAATCAGATGAATCAATCAGAAATAGGTTATTCTAAAAGGTGAAACTATTAGTTATACTTTTGGGATAAATATTCTAAAAGTTCGAATTTTTCCATTGGTATTTGATATTTTGTGAATTTTTAAGAGTTAAGCATAATTGAAAAAATGTTGCATTTAATTTTGCTGGACCTGTTGTCTGGGAATCAAATCTTTATTGAAGACTGTAGATTCCTAGAAATATTGACAATACAAAAATATTCAGAAAGAATTCACAGTTATCTTTGCATAAGAAACAAGTAAAAATCTTAACTGTTTTATCATAAATGGAATTTCTAACGAAAATTTGGATAAAAACTGAGAATTAAACTTAAGAATTATTTCTTGTTTCTTAGAAAAGACAAATGAAGTTAAAATAAAAATCATTTCTAAGTGAATATTTGATTTTATAGAATTAAATGTAAACTTGGCATTAATATTTTAAATGAATGTACTTAACAAGATAACATGTACACACACAGAAAGTCACACATACACACACACATAGTCAAGCCCATTTACACATACATATATTTATATTCATACTAATAAGAACTAAAAGAATTTTTTTATTTTACTTGTAGTTGAATATCTATATGCAAAATTGCATAAAATATTTTTATAATAATTTCAATTGTTTTCTCTCTTTGTATCTCTTATATCTTTTGTTGCTGACAGAATATAATCAACTTAAAAGCATCAAAGTTAGAGAATGTGTTCCTCAATTTGTTTATGAAACATTCTCATAAAAAATTATTTTAAAAATATTCTTATTTTGCTAAACATTCAATTTAATTGAGTTTTTCTCATATTCTCTAACACTCAGTAACCCCTTGCATCTTAGTGGCTTTATTGCCTTGCTTGGAGTGAAAAAACAAAAACATATTGATATGTTTTAATTGGCCAGAGATTTTGTTTAGATGCATTCTTCCTTATTTCTTACAAGTTGAGAATAAATTTTATTTTGCATATTTACACGTATCTGTGATTCTGAGTGTAAAAATATGTATAATTTATTATGACAGATATGATTTTTCTGTGGTATTATTTCTAATTAACATTGTATTCAACTGAAATTTCCTATTTACTGTGAGTAGTTTACTAAATTCTGTAGCATTGAATATTATAAAGCCTAAGAGTATATGCAAACTTCCTTTCTAAATATTGTTCACTGTTCTTAATTCACTTTCTTTTCTAATTTTTTGGCTAAATCTTCAGCTCTTAGTGTAAAATCATGATTTTAAAGGGTTAATCCTTACCGGTAATAATCGTAAATATTTTGTTTTCTCTTCTTCAAAATCCATGTTTGTAAAAATATTTTCTTTTCTGTTTAAAGTAAATGATTATGAATATATTTTCCTTCTGGCTGGTAAGCAAATCTTTTCAATGGCAACATCTTTCTTTGAAATTACAACGATAAATAAATTATCATTAAAAATACTACGATATTCATGTTAAACTAAATTTGAATTTTAAAATGATGGCAACAACATAATTTCAAGATAGAAAAAGGAGATTTTGAAAAAGTGACTGGAAAAAGTTTTAACAATTCTCAGTATTTTGGGCATAAATTTAGCAAGGAACTGAAAATATATACACGATTTTCTAAGCAACAAGATAGGCAAAAAGACTTTTATTAAAGTGAGTAAAAGTATTTTAAGCACAAAATATCAAAATGGCCTTCTTGATTAAAAAGATCAAAACTGATGGCAAATATTCAATATTTTGTGAATCAAATTCTTTTCTCATCAACATCAAAACTAAATTTAATTCTATACACAAGAATTTTTAAGGAGAAAGGCTCATAATGCAAAAATCAGCAAATTAGGAAATAGACAGTAATGCAGCAAAAAGCAAGCAGCTTATAAATCTAGCATGAAAATAGTTTAGTTGGATATCATTATCATGACTAAAGCCCTAAATTAAAATCTGTAGCATTGCAACAGAAAACAACTGAAAGCTGAAGAAAAAGAGCAATAAAACAGTTACACTTTTCTTTTTCTTTCTCTCTTTCTTACGTTCATCCTCAGATAGAAAAAGACATAGACAGAAATGTCGAAACAAGTTTACATAGTCACATTACGCAGAAACAATGTCTCAGAGAGACTGGAGTGAAAGACTTGTTTATAAAAGGCAAGAGTTGCAATGGAGCTGATTAGAATTAACAATAAATTTTACAATTTACCTCCCTTTATTCTTTCTGATTACATCAATTATTTTAAATTTTTTAAAACTAATTTGAAATCATTTCAAAAGCAGGCAGGAATTACAGTCTATTAAAAATAACTGTGTTAATTTTATTAAGTATTGATTAATGAAAAATAAATATATCATTATAAACACACAGTAATATGTGTGTGCTTGTGTGTGTATGAATTGGTAGGTAAGTAGATATATATATATATATATATATATATATATATATATATATATATATATATATATATATATATATATATGTATATATGCAAGCATATAACCTCTAAAATTTACAGGATTATTTATGTATACATCAGTACTTCTGCCTAAGTCACAGTGTAGTATCTAAACACAATTAAAGTTCTTACACACATACACACCATAAATATATATATGATGACATTTATATATATATGTATATGTGTGTGTATGTGTGTGTAAGATTAATATCAAATATAAATCAGAATCTGATAGAATGATAAGATAAAGAACAAATAGGAAATGTTTATCAATCTAACATGTTTCACTTTCATTAAAGCTTCGTCAGAGATTAGGAGAAGACAGAACTTTGGTATTTTTAATTTTGTTTGGGTCAGTTTTCATTGGTAATTCATGTATCACATGCATTAAAATTATCAACGGTGTTAATGCACTTGATACATGACTGACCAATGAGAATCGACCCTAATAAAATTAAAAATACCAAAGTTGTCTCTCTTCTCTCAATCTCTGACAAAGCTTTAATAAAAGTGGAACATGTTAGATTGATAAATGTTTCCTATTTATTCTTTATCTTATTATATATATATATATATATATATATATATAATTAAATTCGAAGCTTTTAGCCTCCATTTTTGAAACATGGTTATTACTGTGTAGCGAAAAAACATTTTAAATCAGTTAATTTATAATATATATATATATATATATATATATATATATATATATATATATATATATAATTATTATAAGGAAAACAAAAACTTAAAAGACCATGGTAATATTTATTTCATTAGAATCAAAGATTAGAACCCAAATCATCAGACGAACTCTTACACACAAATATAAATGGAAATTTTTGAATATCTTCTTTAGGTCAACATGTCTACAACCTCAACATATCTTTTTGAACAACTTAAATAAATCCCTTTTTCTTTCCCTTCCAAGTTTTGAATCCTTTCACTGTTCTCTTCTTCACCTTCTCCTTGTCTGAATACATACCCTTTCTTTACCTTCCCTCCCCTAAATGTGAATCTGCATATTTAACATAATTTATGTTCTGATTGAGTATTTTAAGCTTGGTAAAATCCTTGTCCATTTATATTTTTGTGTAAGAGTTGGTCTGATGAGTTGGGATCGAATCTTCGATTCTAATGAAATAAATATCACCATGGTCTTTTAAGTGTTTCTTTTCATTATAATAATTATTTGTTCTGTTTTTGACATTGAGCTCTCTGGATTTATATCCTTTTTGGAATTATCCATATGGATTACCAAATATTATAATAATTATATATATATATATATATATATATATATATATATATGTATGTATGTATTAACTGATGTAAACATATATATATATATACATATCTATGTATATTTTGTGATGATGGAAATGAAAGCATTTAACTCTGCAATATATTCATGTTAGTGTTGAAGTACTGTCTTTTAAATACAATCTGTATTCTATTTATATATTTTATTAAATAATGTGTACATTTGTTAAGATATTAACACATTCTACTGAAGTTAAAATAAAATCATTATCTTAAAATGATATATGTTATTTTAATAGTTGAAATGATCAATTCTTTTTCTTCTATGTGCCGTGTCTCTTCAGGACGTTGGCAATCATGGCTCTCCACAATTTCTCATCCTTTGTAGCTCTTAATAAATTTCATCTTTTTGTTATCTCTCCTAAACCTAGTTCTACAATCCATTTACTTAAGCTCTCTAGGTAGGTTACGCATTGTTTGCCTGTGTCCCTCTTGCCTTCAATCTGTTCTGTGAGTATCAAATTTTCCAAGCCTTCTTTTCTCATTATGTACCCTAGAAATTTCAAGTGTCTCTTCTTGTTGTTATCTATTAGTGTCCTTTTTGTTTCCATTTTCTGTAAAACATTGTCATTGCTTACATGTTCGGTCCATGGTATTCTTCTCTAGGGCCACATTTCAAGTCTCTTCTTTGACCAACATTCACTGCTACATAGGAGGATTGATATTATGTAACAGTTCAGTGCTTTGTGACTTACAAAATTATCAATGGTAAAACAAAAAGTAGTAATAACATAATTTGTGGTAAAACTGAACCAATCCAATTTTTTTCTTTTCACAAATAATAATAAAAGCTATTAAATTTATTTAATTTTAATGAGTTGTTCTGAAGGTGAAATTTCTCACAATGTGTTAATGGATAAATTTATTGCATGTTTTAATTTTTTTTTAATTTTCATAATTGCAATAGTTAGATAAATAAGGAAACAATGGTGGAATTTAATTTACTAAAACATTTATTTTAAAATATTAAATATTTAAAAAAACTTTTCAGCAATAAAACAGTTTGAAATTTTTAAATAAAAATTTCTATCTTTTAATCTAAATAATATTTTTGCTAAATTTGTTTATAATTTACTCAAGAGTCAAGTAATTGTCTAAACATTATAGCAGGAGGCATTTATGTTTTGTAAGTCATGTGGAATAACAATACCATCGCATATACAAGATAAAGAAAACACTACCAGTTAATTTAGAACATCTTAAATGGAATAAAATTAGAATATGAAAAAGTCTTTGGAAGTAATTAATGCTTAACTTTTTTATTTAAATGAAAACTGTTAAAAATGAGATAACAGTACACAATATAGAGAAATGAAATTGAATATGAACATTTAAGTTATTAGTGCAGATAGTTATTCAGTTAAATAGAGCAATCTTGGATGGAAACATGAAGTAAAGTGTGCCCCCATAGAATAGGATATTCAAAATAATTTAACTGTAAAACATTCAATAAGATTTTGACAAAGGAAGGTATTACACTGGTTTTCTATAATAGAATAGGAATCTTTGCTATAAATAAGTGATACTTTACTTTACACATTTACTTTTTCCCTACATTTTTTTCTCTGATGTAATTTCATCCACATTTTATAACTCCATCTTTTTGAGAAATAACAAAACTATATATTATATTAACAAACCAGATATTTATAAGAATCTTTGCACATCCGCACATAAGAAATACTAATTAAAGATAAAGGAAAATCAGTTCAATATAATAAAAAATCTTGATGACTAAATGGCAGTTTTCCAACAGTCAGATCTTTTCTGTTAATTTGCCTCAAATCAAGTTACTTATTGCAAATTAATTCACCCCAAGAAATTATAAATTTTAAATCAAAGTTTGTTTTTTTATTAAATTTTTGGCACTCTTTTGAAATTATAAATTTTAAATCAAAATTTGTTTAGCTTGCTTCGCAACAACTCCAACCCTGAGAATGAAAAATTACCAAAAATCAGGGAGTTCTTCACATTTCGCAAGTGCAGATGATGGTTGAGGTAATTAAAAGGAATTTTTTACAATTTAAAAAAAAAAGAAAAAATTCTGTTTTTGGCTAGTTTATTGTGGTGAGTGTGAATGCAGACTCCACACTTAGAAATAGTGCGCCCGTGTCATCCACATTTGGAGCAATTGCAATGATCAACCCAACCGGAATGCAATGGAAGGGCCTTGCCCTGGGAGAATTTGGTGTGAATTTTAGTAAGTATAAATTCTTTTTATTTTGGAGTGAATTAACAGAAAAGATCCAAACAATAATTTTGCTTCAAATTTTAAAAGTGATTTTTAAACTGAAACAAACTCTTATAAAAAAATGGCTGACATAGCCAGTCTGATAAAAGATGGTATTATTTAGCTTAAGCAAATTAAGAATCATTTAGGATCTTATAATATAAACAAAAGGATCAACAGAGGTTAGATGATATATGATGCATATATCTTTTATATTTCTTCCAATTACTTATTTCATTGTACCATTTTCCTGCAGTTGGTCATGATTTAATGAATATTAAGCAGCTTTTCTTCATGAGAACATATTTTTATTCTCTTAAAAGGTGGCTCCATTTTCTTATTTGATAAATCTGTCTTTTTCCACTTAATATAGAGTTATATTTTCTTTGATAATCAAATGAACTGAATTGACTTCACTTTTACTATTTTCTACTTGGAACAGGTTTCATGTTCATCATCCTTGAAATTTAAGAGATTGTAAAATGCTTTCATTTCGGAGTTGTGACCTTGAAAAATACATGACTAAAAAACTTCTTTTACCAATCTTTTAAATTGTATAAAAGTTTCTTTTCTTTCATTATTCACAAATATATTTTGACAATTTTCAAACATGTATTGCTTTCTTATTTAATTATTATCTCTTTAAAAATGGCAAAAAAGGAACGTTGTTGACGCTTTCATAAACTGAATGGCATAAAAGTAAGATAATTATTGGTGATGACTCTAAGTGTGATTAGTAGAAATAACTATTTGATAAAGTTACAAAGTACATCTAAATATTGAATCTATGACTATTTCACCAGTTAGAGAGCTTTATTAAAACTCATAACACTTGGAAAGAAAAAAAGAGGTACGTAAAATAAGTTCTTGAAAGACATGCTCTTTTATTTTATATTTCCTTTCTATTTAGAACTAAAGTAACTATTTTTCTCTTCTGTTCAATATTTTTACAAATGTTTGCCGCTTTTAGCAATAATATAATTTGAATTAAAACCACTAAAATTTACGTTGCACAAAGGAAACCTCAGCCATTAATATTCAGAATCGTAAATATTTGTATTAAATAGATTAATGCATTATTATAAAATTTTATAAAGTTATGAATATTAATTTACATTTAAACAACATACATTTCATTTCTTATTTACCATATATCCAATTCTCGGGGTTGCAAGGAATAATGAAAAAATTTAAGAAAACTATTCAATGATAATTTTTAAAATAGAAGTTACATTTTAAATTCACTTGAAGCTAATCAATAAACGTCATTATCTGAAAGCAGATAAAATAGTAAAACTTGTGGGAAATTGGAAAATAGATTTCTCAACATAAAAAAGTAAAATGTCGAAGATTTTAGATTAAAAAATATGATAGTAAACATGGACGACAGTGTTTTTATCTCCTCCTACGTGAATGATAATTTTCTAAAATTATAAAAAGGCTAAAACAAAAATTCGCCGTTTTTTTTTTAATAAAATAAAAAGATTCTAAAATAAGGTAACTTAATCATTTTTATAAGTTTTGAATTATGGTTTATTTTTAAAATCCAAAAGCCCTGTTTTCTTAACTTTTAAATCCCTGGAAATACAAAGTGCCAGCTGACATAATATTTAACTTGCAGTTGTGAACAAAAAGCAAGGAATTTTATAGTTTCACATTTCTCTGCCATAAAACTGAGATCAAGGAGTTCAAACAGTTGGTTCTTCTCAAATTTACTAAGCAGTAAACACTTTATATACATATATATATATATATATATATATATATATATATATATATATATATATATATATATATATATATATATATATACATACATACATACATGCACATACATATATAAATGTATATATATACACAAACATATCTGTACATATATATGTATATGATTATGTAATTTATGCACAAGCATATATGTGCGTATGTGTTTGTACATATGAATCTATACACAAAGAAATATGTGCATTGTATATATGCGTTAGCTATACTAACATATCAAATCTTTATTGGAAGGAATTTAAACAAATGAAAAGGAAAGAATGATATTTGTTCAACCAGTTCTGTTAAGCAAATGTTTGCTCGTTATTTTTACAGACATTCATTATTTCAAATACTGAAACTAGGTACCATTATAATGAAGAGATTTGTTTGACAACCAAAATTACTTACTGTTTGGATAAATTTCAAGAAAAAGAGGAATATTTCAATTTTTAAAAATCTATTTTACATTATTATTTTTTTTTTAAATTTGATATTAAGACATAGGTTGTTAAAGACAAATTCATGTCTTACAATGAAGATGATGATAAGCAGATCTTTATTTTTTTGTATATAATTTTCTTTTTCCATAAATTATCATTGAATAAGCGATGACACAAATCTGTTTTCTGTAAATCTCTTCTACTTACTCAATTAGGTCAGTTGTTTAAGAAGATCAGATAAAGGAAACATTTTTTTCGTTAAAGAATCTCTCTTATTCATGTTTATGCTCATATGTTGCCACTCCTTGTAATTTTATTGTTGTCCCTTCACAAGAAGAAGTTCCAAATAAATTTTTTCTTATATTAAATTTAGTTTTCAAACTTACTTAAGAAATTCATATCTTCGAATTATAAATCAATGATTACTTTGTCATTTCAAGGAATTCAAACGTGAAAAGTATTTTTATTCAATTTCTTCCATTAGCAAGAGAAATGTATCTTTAATGCTCAGCAATTGAAAGAATCCTTTGCTAAAAATAGTAAAACATCTTTTGGAAATGTTCTCACGTGAATCTTGTGCATTTTGGCATAAAATATGCAGAACAGAAATGGTGGAACTGGTTCATCTTACTTTTATATACATTTAAGGAATATATATATATATATATATATATATATACATATATATATATATATATATATATATATATATATATATATATATATATATGTATGTGTATATATATATATGTGTATATGGGTAGCAATATGCACACTTTCATGCACATATAAATATACATGCATAAATATATATGTACATAAATAGGCCAGAACTATAAAGATATTTATTTATGTCTGTAGTTTGGTATATATCTGCATGCCTATGTTGTATATGTATGTGTGTGTGTGTGTGTGTGTGTGTGTGTGTGTATGTGTGTGTGTGTATGTGTCTTTGTATGTATCACCATATACATAAAGTTTATATCTACAAATAATAATATATGCATATAATATATACATACATCTATACAATCTGTATTATGTCTGATAATAATGATATTTACATATACATTTGTTTAAAAGCATATATCCATATGTATATGCAGTCATACACATATATATATTTATTTTAATTAATCATATATATATATATATATATATATATATACACACACACACACACACATCTATATATATATATATATATATATATACACACACACACACACACACACACACACATCTATATATATATATATATATATATATATAGATGATAGAATAAGGGACACTCAGGGAACATTTATAAATTTAATATGTTTCATTCTCATTTAAGCTTCATCAGTAATTTTTGGAAGTGAGTTGTGGAACAGAATGTTCTAGTACACTTAGTTCTGTATCATTTGTTTTCCATTGGTCAGTCAGTTATGTGCTATGCGTGATACACACTTAGGTGATCATGTATCTTTTGATACATGACTGACGAGGCAGTTTTTTTCCCCGCAGTAGTTGGCCATTTCTTTCTGCGGTAGACCAGTTGCTATCCAAGGCTATAGAACCCGGTCTGTCCTGCTATTTACTCATAGCTGGGAGGGGAGAAGAGGAGGATTCATACCTTTCCCAAGGGTATTAGCATGTAAGTGAATGTAATGGATTCGACTGTAATTTGAACTCAGTTCTCCGATTACTCAATCCGAGCCGTTATCCATTACTTCACTGTCACTGAACTCAAATGTACTGGAATATTGTCTTCCATAACTCACCTTCAAAATTAACTGATGAACCTTAAAGTGAAACCTGTGTAATTTATAAATGTTTCCTATTTATTTCTTATTCTTTCATCCTCTTGATTTTAATCCATATTTGATTTCAATTCATATATAGATGTTGTGCTGCCATCAGCAGCTGAAACATAAGTCTTTGGGTATAGATCCATGGTCTATTGAGTCCAACAGATGCCTCCTAATATACATATATATATATATATATATATATATATATTAGAGCAAAAAAACAAAAATTACCTCAACACATAGAGCTAGTCTATTTCAGGCCATTCTGTGTGCAGCTATCATCAACCCCTAAGAGGACAGACACTTAGGGGCTGATGATAGCTGCACACAGAATGGCTTGAAATAGACTAGCTCTATGTTGAGGTAATTTTTGTTTTTTTGCTGTAAAAAATATATATGCTCTGTTAAAATAAAAAAAAACCATTTAACTGTCTGTGGATCAGTTTTAATAATTAATATTACTAGGATCCACCCAGATTATATACCAACGGATTGATTACCTCTACTATATATATATATATATATATATATATATATATATATATATATATATATATATATATATATATATATGTATATGTATGATAAAATGACATGAAATATCTGAACAAAGATAGAATATATGAAAATCGACTGAACATTTACACTTTTATTCCGTTGTCATCATTTAATTTATTTAGAACATTATCAAAACAACTGAAAAATGAAGGTAAAATCATTACCATGGCAACCTTGCTACTTAGAAATATTGAGGTTAATGTGAAAACATTTTGAGAATTTAATGAATTAATATAACTATTTGTAAATAAAGCACATATCTGTGAAGTCTTAGTGAGATTTATGAATAGGAAAATAAATGTAAAACATAGCAATATAATTTCAGAAAAATAAAAATGGGGTTATGGTATGATTTTCCTACATTAAAGCCTTACATTTCACATTTATTTTAACATTTTCTTATATATAAATCTCATTCACAAATCTTGTATTTACAAATGTTTATTTTAATTTTATTAACTGTTAAATTTTCAAATTAACCTTAATATTTCTAAGTAGAAAGGTTGCCATGGTAATGATTTCATTTTCACTTGTTTTGATAATGTTCTAAATAAATGAAATGGTGACAACAAAATAAAACTAAAACATCCAACATGGTTTTCCCATATTCTAACAATATATATATATGCATGTATGTATATGATGATACAAATAATAATAATAATAACACAGTGGTGTTATATTTGATAGGAATGTGTTTGCGAGCACGCATAGTGTTGGTGTGAAAATGATACTGATTGTCAAAAACACAGGTAAGCTCTTGTGTTTTTAGCAATGAATTAAGAATGCAAAAGATGAAAATATTTGTGCAATTGTCAGCATCATACAGGGCAATCTTTAACAGCTTAAAGATTGTGCAGTGTGAAACTGACAATTTTTGGGTGTTTAACTTTAATTTGAATCCACCCCCCACAGACACACACGTGCATATGTATATATCAGTGTATGTAGAAGCTCTTAAAAAATCTGATGTTTGACCATATGGTTACATTTTGGGAATGGATTCAGGCTAAAATCTTTTCAGCTTCTATTCATTTTATATATATATATATATATATATATATATATGTATATATATATATATATATATATATATATATATATATATATATATGTAATGTACATAACTACATATATGATATGCCTGTTTTTATAATGCAAGTCAATAACTTCACAATAAAATCTATATTAATCAAGTGATGCTGCTAAAATTTTCAAGATATGACAAAAATACAAATTTCAGCTTATGTTATTTTATTAGAAATATTTGTAATAACTTATTTAGTGGTGTAAGATTTTATTAGGCAACTTGATTTTTGTTTGTTATATTGTAAATAAAGTTATTCATATTTATTTTTATTTTCAATTATATAACGAGTGCCATGGATAAAACCCCAAAAGAGAAACAAGATATTAAGTGATGTGAACAAGTTATCGAGTGTAATGAATCCAATGTTAGAAATTGTGGAAAAGTTGGAAAGAGATCATAAAACAATTAAAGAAGAAATTGAGACATTATTAATATAATAACAAAAAAAAAATGGATTTAAGAATGTCAGAGAAAGAAATTTGAAAAAAAATGTTTAAAGTAATAAAGAAAAAAGTGAATTGTCCAGCAAGAAAATATTTGAAGAATCTATTGATTTAAATGTAAGCAGAAAGCAAAGATGCAGAATTTTAAAATCATTGGCCAAAGTTGTGAGAACCAAAAAACTACAACCTGTAAGTACCTATCACAAAAAGAAATTTGTAAGTCAGGCAAAGAAGTACATGAAAATTGACTTTCCAATAAAAGTTTTTAATTATGAATGTAGAACTATATTGGCTATGATAGAAATTGGATTCATCATTCAAATAATCAACAAACAAGCTGAGTAATTTTGGGCTCATATTGTAGGCAAGAAAATTATAAATCTGTTAAATCTGATAATTGTGCTGATAAGATAAACACAAAGAATTATTTAGAGTTCTTTGACAAGATATTTTCTGAGTAGTAAATGACCCAAAAAGTTTTAAGTTGAAGAATATATTAATTCAAGACAATATTCCTTCAGATTCTGCAAAGCTGATTATTGCCTAACTTATAAAAAAACTTTTGAAGATACCAATTTTATAGAATAAACCAAACCTGTCTAAATATTAATTGAAAAGAAAAAATTTGGACCATCACTAAAAGATATATATGAGAATGATAGAGAATATTAAAGCAAGGATATATGCAAAGTAATAAAATCTGCTGCAAGTAATGTTAAAGTTGAACAAGTAGAAAAGTTAACAAAATTAATGGTTGTAAGATGAAAGTTATAGAATGTCAAGAAGCCCATATTAATGAGGAAAATAATAAAATTATTATAATATATGGGAAATTTATGTTTCACTTTGTGTAATCAAACTTGATGTGCCAGAACAATTTATTATCAATTAATTATTATTTTAACTAAGAAGGATAAGAGTAGTTATTATAAAAGGGCAAATAATATAAGCCAAGATTCACACTGTATTGCTCATGATGAAAAATATGGAAAAAGACAAAGCAAAATCCGAATATGCAAGTTTACTGTTTTAATATTGCTCATGTAAATATATCCTTTTATTGACATTGATAACAGTTTCATTATGAAAACATTGACTTGCATAATAAAAATCTTAAATAATATAATTTTATATATATATATAAAAATATATATATATATGTGTGTGTACATACATACACACACACATATGTGTGTGTATGCATGTGCATATATGCATGTGTGTATATATATATATATCCATATATAATTATACATGAATATATATATATATATAAACATTACAATCATCTCTGTCTCTCTCTCTCAAACTCATTCTCTCTATGTGTGTGTGTGTGTGTGTGTGTGTGTGTGTGTGCATGTGTATATGTGTGTATGAGAAGGTGCTGACCAGATGACCATATATCAAAATATTTTTAGAATACATTCTTGGCTGAATGAAGAACTATTCAATACCCCAATGCATTGATATATACATATGTGATTGAGTATATATATATATATATATATATATATATATATATATATATATATATATGATTAAGTGCGGAAACATGTAAGCATGTATATCTATAGCTTTAAAAAGAAACATTTATATATATATGCAAAAACATACACAATGCACACTTGCATAAATATATGCATATATATATGCATATATATATATATTTATATTTATTTATTTATATATATATATATATATACACACACATAAATTTTATACTCTTGAAAACACAGAGATTCATAAAAAACAAAAAATAGAGATTTAATAATGGCAAACAATTCAATGGATTAGAAGCAAAAATCAAAGCTGTTAGTTTCAAATTTATTTTTTATGCAGAGATTGTAAAGAATTGGAAAACATTATGACTTAAAGCTAAATGCAATGAGAAATGATATTTTATCAAAATGTTAAGAAATTGGAACTTAACAAGGCACATGAAAAACTTTAGAAAAATAAACATTCAAGTGATAATCAGTTAATCAATATTACAAAATCAATGAATAATATTTGCTGTTCATTATTAAAGAAAAAAAAGCTTTCTTTTCTGGATAGGTATAAAGTTATGTTTCCTTTCCACCAAACACCCGAAAGTTTTCAAATAAAAGTTTTTGTCGAAAATGTCAAATGAATAGAAGCAAAAAGTTTTGAATTTTTATCAAATACTTAATATACTAGAAATATCTCTTTACAAATGTACTATCAGGTAAAGAATTTTGAGAGAATTCATTTTTTTGGTGGATAGAGAACAATTCTTTGTACTTCTCAAGCTGGCATCACAGAGAAGGAAAGCAAGCAAACAAAGTAGAAAACTGCATTAGTCAAAATACATGCAAGCATTTTTTTACACTTTTTCAGCATCACAAAACATTTTATCAAAAACAATTGATTAAATAATGTTATAAATTTAAAATAAAACTTCATATATACAATAACCTAATACATCACTATTTTATTTTGAATTAAGCAGACAATACATATATATATATATATATATATATATATATATATATATATATATATCATCTTATATACAGTTGAGCTGTATGTGCATAGATGTTTGTGTATATAATATTATCAATAATTTTCTAAAGAAAAATATTTGAGCATTGTTAAGGAGTTGAAAAATTTCAAGTAACTTATAAATAG
Source organism: Acanthosepion esculentum (assembly GCA_964036315.1). Classification (NCBI taxonomy): domain Eukaryota; kingdom Metazoa; phylum Mollusca; class Cephalopoda; order Sepiida; family Sepiidae; genus Acanthosepion; species Acanthosepion esculentum. Next base: position 79,388,067 of record OZ038505.1, read on the forward strand.
AAGTTGAAACTTTTTGTGAAAAGCAAATTTAGAAATATTCCTGTGTTTAATCAGCTGATTTTTACATGATGATTCTGAATAATCTTTTTTAAAGCTTGCATAATGTTGATTGGTTTAACTTTCCAAGTGCTGAATTAGTTAGCCACAGGTTGATAATTAAATTGAGTGAATTTCAACTATTATATATATTACTTGTTTTAAAGGTGTTACACAGGTGAGTTTAATGTGAAACATCCTTCACTTATAAAGCTTTGTCTAGTTTATAAACAATCTTCTTCAGATGTGTGTGTGTGTGTGCTCATCTGTGTGTATGGTGAAGTATATGTTATTTTTTGCTCACACCACCTGTTCAGTCAAATTTGTATGTATTTGAGAATGAACAGAAAAATTTCTGTCTTTTTCTTCTTCTTATATAATAAAATAATCTCACAATGATGATAACGTATATATGCATACACGAATGTATGCATTACAGATATGCATACAGGTACACACATATATACACTTTAATATGTACACATGGTGGTAAATATTCATAACCTGTCAATAAATATACAACTGAACTTATAAGCACTCACACACACACACACACACATATATACAAGGGGGTACCAAAAAGTTCTCAGTCTGAACCGTTTCCCACTTGATTGGGTTGAGAGCTTTTCAACACCTCCTTATTTACAGGGTATGCCAGGTATTTAAGAATACATTTTCATCTTTCTTACAGTTGTATCAAGGGCATTAACATAACAGTTTCCAATCTGACACAGAAAATGAAAAGGCACTCATGGTAATAGACACCAACCACAGAGTCCAAGAATGTGATCATTTTGAATGGGACAAGGTGATCAGGAGGAATGACTGTCGGTTCTGTACTGACCCCGAAAAGGTATCCGTACTGATAACACATCAAGTTCCTATCATCTGTGATAAACATGAACAATGAGGGCTATGCATTGCCATCTTACTACTTCCTGCAGGCTTCAGGATCAATGCCATTACTTACAAAGAGATGCTAGACATGGTCGTCAAGCCCTGAATTTATGTTCCAGAAAGAATCTACCTCCCTCCAATATGACCCATATTACCCAGAAGTGGCTACACAATAATTTTTACAATCATATAAGCCCCAATGTGTGGCCTCCAAGCTCTTTTGATTTGATTCTCCTCAACAATTATGTCTGGGGAATTGTCAAGAAGTTGACCAATGAGATGCTTCACAATAACAAGGATTTATTGAAAGCAGCCAGAAGCAACTGATCTGAGTATGCAGCCACTTTTAAAGCTTCACTGAGACTGTCCTTGAGGCTGGGTTATTGATGGAGTTATTGAATAAACTTAGTTTTTGTTTTTCTAAGTTGAATATGTGAAAAAATCTTCTAAAAAATATATTAATTATTTTTTATTTAATATTTTTGTTTCTCTATATATTTAAATTTGTACTTAATTATATGATGCACCATGTATATAAAATATGGAAGGTGTGTGTGTAGGTGTGTGCCAGTATTGTGTTGTTTAGTGAATGGAGAAGGGGCATGGGTAGTTACTTATCAATCTAATGTACATACTTTATAGGATAAAACAATAAGATAATTTGGTTTTAGTTTGGGGAAAGATGGGTGTGAAAAAATTACTTCAAAACTGAATTTGAAAAAACAGCTACAAATGTATTTTTCCCTGTTGATCAGTCTTGTATTAGGAAAAAAAAAGCAACAAAAAGCTTGGCAAAAAGAACAAGACAAAATGCAAAAGAAAAAGAACAGAATAAAAACGAAAACAAAACAGAAAGGAAAAAAATGTCCAATAAACAATTCTTAAAGTAGAAGATCATGAAGAAATGATAAAAATAAGAGCCAAGCAATGAAGAATAACTCAAAGAATAACTTTAAGCCACAAAGAAATAATATATGGAATAACACAGATAA
>OZ038505.1:79394991-79449991 GCA_964036315.1 Acanthosepion esculentum
AGAATATTATCTCAAAAGGAAATATTTTTGGGTTTTGAATAAAATCTTTTTATTTATTTTATTTATTAATAAATTGAAATGAAATTAAACACCAAAGAATCAAAGAATATTATAGCCCACAAAACTTTAGAATAATAATAATAATAATAATAATAATAATAATAATAATAATAATAATAATAATAATGATAATAATGATGATGATGATAATAATTTCAGTCAGGTTTTAAATTAAAATACACAGCAGAAATTATTGGAATGGCAAGAACAAATTGTAAAACTAAATTAAGCAGTTTTCATAAACTTGAAAATAAATTGAGTAAAAATGTTCTGCTTGTTATGACATTGTTTTGTTTCTCACGTATTAAATATAGAATAAATAACCTTTTCCTAAAATTAAGACCAATGATAGTAAAACATTAAACCTAACATTTTCACACTTGTCAAGATAAAATTCAAGGGAGATAAATGCAATTTCATGACTTCTTTTAGTGTCATGTCCAATATTTATTTCTTCTACTGGACTGTATTTTATGTGATAACAGGAAAAAGATATAAATTTACATCTGTTGAAGATTTTCAAAACGTTTTTATTTCCTATTTTCTGGTGAAAAATCCCAAATAGATTTTATAGTAATATGTAATTCTTGATTGACAAAAAAAAAATTCAGATAAATATAAGAATACAAACTTCTACTATGGAAAGCACAAAAATATATTTAAAAAAAGAATAATAAAATTATATTTAGATAAATTAATTATTATGAAAGTAAATGTATCAAATACGAAATAAACTAATAATAATAAAATAAACTAATAATAATAAAAAATACTGAAAATTATTTCTTAAAATATTTGAGTAAAAATGGAAAACTATAAAAAATCTTATTTATCGAAGTTAAACTTATTCTACGTAAATTGCAGAATTGGTGAATGATTGGAATGCTACGAATTATGGATGAAATCCTGTTAAATCTCTTCTCAAATTTAAGAAGGGGATTAGACGAAAGATGCTTCTAAAGAAGAATATACCAAACCAAATGTTGACTAATTTTGCTTGAAATCATTTGTTCAAATGCAAGTTAGACGTAGAAATTCCAGGCTGAACTTGTTAACTGAAATTATAGATTTGAAGCAAATGCTTATATTCATGACTTCTTTGAAAAGAGAAATGATCTCAAAACAGAAATGCAAGTTTTATACAGATGCATATTTAATACAATTAAATTTATAAGAACAGAACAAAAAATATTATCTCTGATATTTGATGGATTCAGTTTCTGTAAAGAAAGCACAATGATTCTTGTACACATTTCTAAAATCAAACTTTAATTGAGGAAAAACATACATACATAAGTATAAAAAGTGAATAAATATAATCATCTCTTGATTTGATAGAAAATTCAGTAAAACAAAAGAAAAAGGAATTTTAAGTTGGTAAGAAGGAGAAAGAGAGCAAAATTCCCATTTAATGTGATTGTATTGCCTTGAAGAAGGACTAAGAAAAATGATAATAGACGGAAATGTAATGAGAACTGGGACCAATATAAAGAAATTGTAATGCATAAAATGAGATGATTTGAAAAGACAGAAGTGAAAACCAGCAAAATAGCAAAGAAGAAAAACTGCTTACAGTTTGAAGAAATATTAAATGAATAAAATTGATTGTAAGATAAAATGGATCAAACTTTGGAAAAACTCACAAAAGAAAAAAAAACATTTAATTTTAACAAAATAAATTTCTCTAAAATTCTTTCTTTCTTTATTATATCATCTTTCTGTTATATTCATGATATTGAGCAGATTTTTAGCCAAAAACTTAATTCCATTATTTTTCATTGTCCTTAGTCAACATAGCAAAGTCTGTTGCTTCAACCAAGAAACGGTCAAAAAACATGACTCAAATTATCAGCATTAGTATTATAATCATTAGTATTATAATCATGAAAAATCTGCAAGTTTTTCTAATAAAAATTGAATATAATGTGGCCATATCATTGACAAAGGGTAATTTGAAATAAATTTGAATTTACTAAAACTTACAATAACCAAATTTCACTTACATTTTTATTTTTATAGAAAATAAAATTGATTTCATAACAGAAAATCCAATTTTTTCAAAGATCTAAAATGAATCTAAAAATATCTAAAAGAAAATTGTGTAAAAAATGGATTCTTGACAACATTAAGTGAAAAAAATAACACTTTGATTAATGAAAGTTCACAAATCAAATGAAATAACTGCGAAAATGAATAGTTCTCTCAATTTTACTTTCACATTTACAATTATTGCCATCATTATCTTTAAATACTTCAAGAATATCCATGCAAAAAATATATTATTATGCATAATTAAATTTGTTTTTTCTAATTACATTATATGAAGTCTAAATTATAATCCTGTACAATATTATAGTTGGCACAATGATATTATAATGAATAGCAAATAAGAGAAGTTGCAGACAAAATGACTTGGACATGGCTGCAAAGAGGATATCTGAAAAGAGAAACAGAATCACTCATAAGAGCAGCCCAGAACAAACACATTAGGACCTATTATATAAATGTGAAAATTGACAAAATACAGTAAAATAGCAAATGCATTCTGTGAGAAAGAGAAGAGATAGTTAATCATAAAATAAGTGAAAACAGGCATGACTGAGTGGAATAGTTATTCAATGGGAATTGTGCAAACACTGTATGTTTGGCCATACAAAAAATCCAGAAACAGTCTTTGAGGATAAGAAAAGTAAAATACTTTAAGATATTGTAATTCAGACAGATCAGCCAATAAAATCCAGAAGACAAGCATTAATTTTAATGAATAAAGAAAAGAAATTTTGCCCCCAAAAGTGGATGTGGCTATCCTGGCAGATACCCAAGTGAAGCTGAAGGAGAATGAGAAAAAAAAACAAACAAAAAACACCAGAACTTTGCATGAAGACTGTAGAAGCTGTGAAACATGAAAATAAAAGTAATTCCCATAATCATCTGAGCACTTATAATATCTCAAAACATCCTTTTGAAGAGGTAGGCTGTGCTGAATATCTGAGGAAGAATTGAAATAATGCAGACTACAGTATGACAAAGATCTGCAAGAATACTGATTTCTGGAGATGCAATCTCTAGTGACAGCCACCAGATACTTCTGTAGTAAAAATATAAAATAATAAATAAATAAATACATTTTGATTTTATTTTTTCAGAGAGCATTAATTTCAATTGTACATAATGCAATCAAATTCATTAGATATGAAATGTATTTATTTGTTATACAAATCTGACCATTGGTCAAATGACACTATTTTACTTGCAGAATGCAATGTCTGAAATATTACAAACTTAAGAATGAATTAATAAGTGGAATCATTAAATATTTAACAGTAGGAATCAGAAACTTATTCATCCAAAACTGAAAAAAAAATTCCAAAGTATTATGAGCTAAGTGATTCTTGGAGTAAGGTAGAAATAAATCTAATTACAATTTTCAATTTGATATGGAAAATAGTTTTTCTCTTTTCTGAGAGAAAATCATCTGGTGACTCTAATGACAGAGAAAGGACAGCTAAAAAAAAATTAGAGTATTTAACATGCTTTAAATTCATGGAGTTTCCGATGACACAAAGCAATCATTTATGCACAGCTTAGTTTGACAAACAATTTCCAGCAGTTCTAAGCAGTTTAAAATTGTGACTTGTCCAGAAATAGTTCCAGGGTAGCATGAACTGCGTACAGATTATAAATTCCATCTTATTTGACATGTCACCGTGGAATGCCACCAACTAATTATCGACTACTTTGGTTAATATGATTTACTGTTTTTTCTCTGCTCTTTAATTAAAGTATGCATCCAAATATTCTCTTGATACAAGCGGCAGCATCTTAAAATGAATGCTTCATCAAGCAATATGTGTCTATTCATTGCTAATCTGCAGCATCAGTGTCAACTAAAATGTCATCAAATTTGTCATCTTGCTCCTCATGACGACATAAAATGGAGCCTTGTACAGAATTTTTCATTTCCTTGATTGAATATGGCCAGTTGAAATTTGTATTCACATGCGTATTAAACAACATTTTGCCTTAAAAACAATTATGCCAACATACAACACTGTCTTCTATATCTGTGTATTCTTTCTCACACTTTTAAAACCGTTTTTTAACTTTCTTCACAATTTGATAATCAGTGGTAGTGTTGTGGCTTCATTATGCAAATATGTTCCCAAATTTTGATAAAAACACACATTTTTTATTGATCAGTTCCGCTAAAAAAGCAAATTAATTATTCAAGTGTATTACAAAGCTAAGAAGTAAAAGAAACGAACCGTATCTTTCTTTATTAAATTTATTCTGCTTTTACTCGAGTAATCATTTTCCATGAATTAATAATCAGTGAAATGTGAGCTGAATATATTTACCCAGAACTTAAAAGCTTTATTTTTCTCATTTTTTTTGAATAGCCAAGATCACTGGAGAAGAGCAAAACCTTTTGCTATTTTAGCTCCTTTGACTGCTGTAAATAATTTTGAAATAAGTGAAAGAAATCTGTTGAAAGACATTACATATTCAAAGTGGATATAAATTTAGATGACGGTGTTTGACAGATAGTAGCCAAGAAAAAACTCATTGCCTAAAGAATTTGGGATTTAAAAGGGATTACTGAAGAAGATAGACAAATATATAATGAATTAGACAGAATAATTTTTTTAAAACAATGATTTCATTGTATAGCTAAGAATTAAAAATAGTATTTAAAGAACAAATCAATGTGTCTTTATTTATTTTGAGTTAGTGTATCTGTTTAGACATTTTGGAGTTTTTACAAATATCAGTTATATGTGAATAGAAAAGCAGGATCCATGATTAAGAAGAAAATATACAAGAGATGAGTGAGTGAAGATAGGGAAACACAATTGGAGATATTTTCAGGAAATAGAATTTGTTGATTCTGAGTAGAGAAAGAAAACTATTTCTGTCACTCTCTGTAAAATTTTGGGAAATATTGAAAACAAAGACTTTGGATTTGTTAAGAAATTTCTCAAAGAACTGAATCTGCATAAAGAAAATAAAAAGTTAATGGTAAATTTTAATGTATTGCTAGTTTAAATATATTCTTCAGTTGACAAAACAATTCCTATATAATCAGTTTCGGGGTCAAAACTTTCATCTTAGAATAAAATGCAAAACAATAATATCTATGTGATACAATCCCTTATCTGTTTTTCTTGAGTGTAGAATTGTACAAGCTGGTGTTAGCAAAGTAGTAGTTAGTTTAGTTCATTAAAACGTGGTTGTCAGTTTTTTCAACATAAATCCCAAATATGTTTCTTAACACTTCAACAATTTCAAGTACCATTGTTAAAATATAAAAGATGAACAAAATAAAATAATAAAGAGGTGGTCAAGAGCGAAAGAAACATTGGAAGAAAAAGGAAGAGAAATCGAAAGGCAGGAAATAGAAAAAGATAGAATGGAATTAGAAAAGAGGCCCAGGTTTGATGAATATCTATAATGAGGATTGAAGAGATTGGGAAGTAGAAAACAATTGAAACAAAAAACAGAAAATTGGACAAGAATCTCACGTGTGATTCATTTCTGATTTAGAAGAATATTTGATGTTCATATAAAGAAATTTGAACGTCATCCCCTAAATAATTAAGGCCCGGTATTAGGAGATGCATATTAAAAGAATTCATGGCTCTTTGTCTAAAAGTTTCATATAGTAATTAGTTACGGTCTTTACATTGTGCAGACTGTTTTCCTCATCTTTGTTGCCTTATTGTTTTGGCTGTTGTATGCTTTGGCCTTCTTCAGGTGATATTTGTTAGAATTTTGAACCAACCTCTTTATTTAGTAGGTAGATTGTTCTAATTCCAGATGTCTTCGGATATCTTCAGTTATTAGTTAATTCCTCTTGAATTTGTTCTCTCTGTTGTAACCAAGGATTGAACTCACAACACTTTTGGTCAAGTCACTTCTTGGATAAATTCAACTAACACTTTTATCCACTGGGCCATGTGTCTTTGGGTGAGTGAATTTTGTGGATTTATAAACCTATTTTCTCAGTAACTATTTTTTAACCAGTACTCATATTACAATTTTTTGTTATTGTTATTTTTCTTTAGCTCTCTGTATTACTGGTTTTCATATCATATTCGTTTCTATGAGGAGATTTTTATAGCCTAGCATATCTGCTGATTCTTTAAGTTCTCGTATTTTCCAGTGATGTTCTCAGTCTATTATCTCAACTTCATCTGACAGAGGGTGGTGATCTCCCTTTTCTCTCCATATATGGTCAGTCATACCTGATTCTTCTATTTCACTTCCTGTTATGGCCTTACAGTTTTCCTGCAGTCTTAACTTAAGGGGGCAGCCTGTTTCTCCTTTATATTTCTTGCCACGGCTGCACAGGGGATGGCATACGCACAGTCCTCAATCATGTTCTCCTCTATTGGTGGTCTTACTCAGAAGAGATGTCTACATAATGTTAAACCACTCTTGAAGGTTGTCCTGATGTTCTATGGACCACAAATCTTTTGTATCTTTTCCAATAAGCCCTTCACATAGGGTAGGCAGGCCAAGACTGTTTTCTGAGTGTTGTTATCATCTTGTACTCTTCTTTCTCAGTTTGTGGGTGTTGCTCTCATCTACCCAGGGTAGTTGTTATATTGTAGGAAATGTTATAAGGAAACATTTGGCATTGACTGACCAAACAGACAGTACTTCAATCAGCTGAAATTTATGAAATCTTTCTCTTAAAACAATTTTTCAGGAAAATAGATTTCTTAAGACCAGGAGCTGGTATTGCTATAATTCCTGAGGTCAATCAAGGTTTTGCCAAACCACTACAAGCAAGTTTAGTATTGTGAGCTGAAATAAGTGAGTTTTTTTTTGTTTTTTTTTTTACTAATGATCACTTTATACAGCCCAAAAGCCACTTATGATAGAGGGTTACAGAAGGAGGTTTTTGCATAAGTGGTAAAAGTAAGAGGAGTAATTTATGAGGATATGTAGAGAAGAAAACAGTTAAACCTAGATTTGAAGAGATTAAGAATGTAGTGGTCAGGAAAGCATCTTCTTGGGAGTTCGTTCAGTTTGTGCAAAGAAGCTGTTTGAATGAAACTTCCTTCTTAATAATGGAATATGAAGGTAATGAAAATGATTCACTTCACTGTATTTGATATGGCGGGTCTTAGCTATGAAGGTTGGAACTGGTAGAACTAACGAAATTAGCTTATAAGAACATTTGCCATGGAAATAGCAATAGAGTAGCAAGAAGCTAGAAATGTGTTGTCCATGGGAAAGAGGTTGTAGGTGGGAAAATAATTCATCACCCACAAGGCTGCATAAACATTTTTTAACTGTATTAAGACTGGAAATTGAATACTTGCACAATCTTCAATTTCCAGCCGAGGGAAATATTCATGAGAATAATCTTCATTGAATAAAAGCTATAGATGGCATCTCTGCTTTATGAGGAGGAACATTTAAAAAGTGAATAGCTTTTCTAGAAGACATCTTTCATTTCTTTCCCAACTCCCGATCATTCGAGGATGAAAGTTTGTTTGTAGCAACAAATAAATTATACGAAAACCCAAACTTCTATTTAACTGTATACTTCTTCTGGGATTGCTTGTCTGATATAATGTGTTGCCAATGACAAAGCCAATCATGACGATTGCGTAGTCAGGGTGACATCTTCCATGGTTGAGTTGGAGGAACAAAGTAGACACATGCACTCATGGGAGTTACACAAATCAAAGTATTTGAGAATGGCTTGAATATGGAGGTTGTGGCACAAATATAGAAATACTGAAAGATTGTTGCATAAATTAATAATATTAACAAATATCAAAAGTATTTTCATTTTTTGCATAATTTTACTCTAAAACTTATTTAATGTACATATCTAAAGATTATGTATGATACTATTATTATTAATATTATTATTATTAATATTATTATTATTATTAATATTATTATTATTAATATTAATATTATTAATATTATTATTATTAATATTATTATTATTAATATTATTATTAGTGTGTATCAAAATCATACACCATAAATTATTTTATGTTTACATCTAAAACATATTTATGATGAGTTATGTTATTATTGTTGCTGTTATTATATATTAAAGTGTATGAAAAGTTATTTCACTTTTTTCAGACCTTTACCTGTATTTAAAGTACACATCTAAAGATTATCTATGATTCCATAGAATTATTCTATAATCAGAGATAATATAAAAATATTATTATTATTATTATTATTATTATTATTATTATTATTATCATCATCATCATCAATTCTTTTGATTTTCTGTTGTATACACAATTCCTTCCGGATCCCAACCAGAGACCTAAGGTCAGAAATGGCTTCATGACATTTTCCACTGAACATTTTTGTAAAAAAAACAAAAACAAAACAAACAAACAAACTAACATCAAACATATTTTATATAGATAATGCTCCTCATAATGTGTAAGCTGTATTTGTGAGTACAATTTTTTGTATTTCTTTAAGACTTAGGCTACCAGGAATCCCTTCAAAGAGTCTAATGGAATCTTTTCCAATCAATCCGATGGGCTCCAATGATAGCTGCAATTATTGATGTCCTCATGTGCCACATTTGTGAGATTTTACTTCAAGTTCTATGTATTCTGATAATTTTTTGAAGATTTTCAAAGATATATTATTATCTGCAGGAACTGCCATGTCAATAAGAAAGCACATTCTGTTCTTGTCTTTGATCATGATACCTGGGCGATTAGCTTTGATTGTTCTCTCTGTGTGTATTGTAAAGTCCCATAAAATTATTACAGGTCCTATCACTTTAACCAGATTTAGGTGATGTTCATACCAATTTCTTGCAGTTTCCTTCCCGTAAAAGTTGCATATTTTCCAGTGCAGATATTGACCCACTCTGTCATGCCAGGTTTTATATTCAGTAGGTGCCAATGCCAAGCAACCTGACACAAAATGGTCAATTGTTTCTAGATATTTATCACAGAATCTGCATTTTGGGTGAACATCATTTTTCCGTATGGGTATTTGGTAATTTTTAGTTAGCAAGCATTGGTCATGTGCAGCAAGAATAAAACCTTTGGTTTCAACTTTTAACCATGCAATATGTAACCACTGAGGGGTATGGGGTTTGTTTACATCAGCTTGTTTGGCACAGGCAGAGTATTGACCATGAAGAAGCTTATTATTGCTGCTACTGCTGCTGCTGATATTATTATTATTATTATTATTATTATGATGATGATGATGATGTATATGTTATTGTGTTATTGGTATAAATGCTATTCAGTCATAGCTTTTGTTTCAGATTGTGTAATGGTAGATACAGATATTGAGATTCTTAAAATTGTCAGGCATAATTTTAAAATTGGCCCCAAAGCTGCTGAAGCTGTTTGCAGAATTTGGTAAGTGGAAAGAAATGAAACAATATCTGATTGTATTACTTGCTAAACTGGTTGAAGCATTTTAATGGTGGGCTCTTTTACGTTGAAATACACACACACACACACACTCTCTCTCTCTCTCTCTCTCTCTCTCATATGTGTGTGTGTGGATTTTAAAATCAGTATCACCCCATACAAGGCAGTAAATCAACTAAGACACAAGGGGTTATGGGGTGTGGAAGAATTAGGAACAGATACATTAATAATGAGCAGGAAGAGGAAAGTGTAATCAGGAGGACAGTAGATAGCAATTGACAATGCATTTAATTTTTGCCAATTAAAGTTGGCTGGAAAATATGCAGCTGGAAGGGAGTTCCACAAGCGAGAAGTGCGAGAAAAGAAACTGTGAGCATAGAATTTACAGTTACATTTAGCCAGTATAACTGTGAATTGATGAGATCTCAATGACTGTCTAGTATTGCACTTAAATTCAAAAAGTCTAGATACCATACTGAAGAGCTCATCCAAACAATTACCATGAAAGTATTTATAGAAATGTCATAGAGAGGCAACCTTATGGTGGTGGGAAAAAGACTGAAGCTGAGATGCCAGATCAAGATCAATAATATTGCTGATTCTCCTTTGGATTTTATCAAGGAGCTCAAGGTAAATAGCAGGTGCGTTGGATCATATGTGGCAGCCATATTCTAAGCATGGATGATTGGTAGACTTATAGTTATGTAAGATAGATTCTGGAGAGAAAAATTATCTCACATGACAGGAGTGAACCAACATGTGTTTGAGATTTTGAGCAAATGTTTGTAAAAACTAAAAGCACTTTTGATACAACACCCTAATAAATTAAACCTTCTGCTGACATAAGTGCTTTTAAAATGTTACGAAAGAAGGTTGTAAATTCTTGAACTTGTCTTCATTAAAAACTGATTGAACTAATTGTCACCGTGAAAGATCAAAAGTATTTTCGTTCTGTTGGAAAACTGGTTTGTGCAAACCAACTTTTCATTAATAAAATTGGCAAATCAATAATAAAAGACACAAAAGAAAACGGAAAACAAAGAAGCAAAATAAAAACTGAAACGTAACAAATTCTAAATCTTTTGCAAAGAACAAAAGAAATTAAATCTTTGATAAACAATTTTCCAGTCAACAAATTTCATTCATACTAAGTGACATTTTGAAATTGTGGTTTGTACTTTCTAAATTTTGAATTTAATACTATGATACAATTCTAAAATTATATTCCACTAAAATAATTGACTTACTGGGTTGCAAGTTAATATCCTCTCCATTGGAATTAAATGAATTGTTATCAGCATAGGAAATTATATTAGCAACTCAAGTTCACACTGCATTCATATACATATGAAAAGCATGAAACTATCTATCCCATCAGTTTGGGTCAGGGACCACTCTTTGTTTCTAGTACCAAATAATTCAGTACAACCTGTCATATATTACGTGGAGAGGAAATAGATGCTGACATGTAACACCCTTTCCTTGAGAAGTGCCATAAATTTGAATATATGCAAAATAATTTACTTTTTATGATTCCTAAAATGGAAGACCAGCTAAATCCACAAACACGAATGTTTTACACATTTCTGAAATAAAGTGATTATTTTATCTTTCATCAGTTATTTTGCAATATTGTCTAAATTTATTTGAATACACATTTACTATGACAGATTTTATTATGCAAGTCAATATTTTTACATAAAGTTAGTGCTGAAAAGTTCTTAACTTTAACACCTTTCCAAAATTTAACTAAATGACTAAGCATCTTTTGAAAGGCTTTCTTGATCAAGCTAAGAGTTCTTCACCACCCACTCATATTTTCCTTGAGCCTAAATAGTTCTTTTTCAACTCTGTCCCTTCAGGGTGAGGGAGATCATTATTCTTTACAACTTCCTGTTCATTGTAGCTCTTAGCAATGTTTGTCTTTGTTGCTATCTCTCCTAATCCCTGTTCTGCCAACCATTTACACGATCTCCTTAGGTAGGTCACTTGCTGCTTTCCTCTGTCCCTCTTGTCTTCAACATATACTGTGAGTGTCAAATATTCCAAGTACTCTTTCCTTTCAATTATCTCTTTTTGATTCTAAGTATAAATGTCCTTTTTGTTTCCATTTTCTCTTTGTCATTGCTCATATGTCCAGTCCATAGTATTCTCAAGATAATTCTGTCGAACCACATTTCTTTTGCTTTGTCTCTTTTTTTTATCTGTGAGGAGACTGTCCAGTATTCACACATAGAAGTTCCAATATTACATAACAGTGCGGTACTCTTTTCTTTGGTTCTAATAAAATTTTCCTGTTTCTTAATTCTTTGTTTAACTTTTGGAAGGTAACTTTTGCTATTCCAATGCATTTTTAAATTTTGATGTTGCATTTTCTGTCCTCTGTTGAAACACTTCTTGGGTATTTAAATTATTGTACTTGCTTGATTGTAACATCTCCAAATCATAGTTCACATCTTGAGTTGTTCCTTTTGCTGACTACTATAGATTCTGTCTTCTTACAATTGATGCTTATTCCTTTCTTCTTGCTTTCCTTTACTACCTTCTATAGGTGTGTCTGTAATTTACTTTCTTTGTCTGCTGTCAACACCATATCATCTGCATATCCTATATTGTTAAAATTGTGGCCACCAAAAATGAATCTTGGTAGGATTTCTAATTCTCTCAGAGTTGCCTTACTGTAAAGGTTGAATAAGTCTGGTGAGAAGACACAACCTTGTCTTATGCCTCTTTCTATTTTTGTGTATTTACTGAATTCATTTTTTTTATCCATACACAGCTGGTTCACTTCCAGTATAAGTTCTGGACTGTTCTAATATCCTTTCCAAATAAATCAAAATTTCCAAGCAGTTTAAACAGTTCTTTGTGAAGCTTTTTTTATAAACTATAAAACATAGATATCCATCCTTTTGCATTTGTATTGTTCTTTCAGATTTTTAAATAAGCTATACGCAGATCTCAAAGACCTGATCTACTGGCATAGTTCATATTCAGAATTTTTTGTTTTAGTTTATCTTTTAGTCTAATACATCTCATCATTTTGGAAGGAGTGTAGGTAGCAGACAAAAAAGTTTCTTTTTTGTTGACTTGTAATTAAGTGGGGTGATTATATTCAATCAATTGCTAGGTTTAATGCTAGGAAAATTGCTTCACTGCGTCATGCCAGAAAATCTTTCTTGTTAGAATCCATCTTGCACATTTATAAATCTACTGTTCGTCTGCATTAAATACAGCTGCCATATTTGGTCTGGTGCTCCTGCTTTATATACTGAGATTCTTGAGAAAATTCGAAAAAAGGTCTGTAATGTAATTGATCTTGATCTGGCATCTCAGCTTCAGTCACTTTCTCACCAATCTGATGTGGCTTCCTTCTGTCTTTTCTAAAAATATTTTTATGGTAACTCTTCTGATGGGTTTTTCTTATGTGCCTTGACTGCAAGAATTTAAGCATGCCAATTAAGTTTCACTGTTTTACTGTTGAACTAGTTAGATGTAATCATAATAATTTCTTTTCTCACACTTTTCACCTGTGGGACTTCCTTCAGATTTCTTGCTTCCCTATCAACTACAATCTTCAAAAATTTAAATGCAATGACAACTGCCATCTTCTGTCTTCTTGAATCCTGTTCCTTTAATGACTTTTCTTCATTTCTCCTCACTAAAGTTTTCTCGTATTCTCTTTTACCCCCTCCCTGCTTCCTAGTGGACTTATTGCCTTACTTGGGGTGAAATGATTACAAACAAAAGAAAAGCTCTCGCCATTCATATGCAGAATCCTAACATTCTTGGACAATTCTGAGTGCAGATTCAGAATCAACATACATGACTTCTACCCCTATAACAAAATCTTTGTTGCTCAATGTCATTTTTGTCTTTGATAGGAAGAATTTATTTACTCACTGATGACAATATATTTTCATTTGGCACAAAATAAATCCAAGAGCAAGGCAAGTTCTAAACCTGCTTGAATAAATTAGCCAGCAATTGGCCAAAATGATGCTTAATGTTCTAGTTTTGTGACCTATGCTAATTTCCTTGATCAAAAGGCACTTACTGTAGAGCAGCAGCTGGCAAGCTAGTTTCATAGAATATTGTGTAGTTAGCGTCAACAATAGCATTAATCAGGAAATTGTACTTGGGTAGATATTTCACCTTCTTTAAAATATAAGACAAAATCAGAATAATTCAAATGAAAGAAAGTCAAAGTCTACATTTAAACTACATTGAAAATACATGATGTGAGTTCAAATTGGCAGAGTAATCACCATCAAATTTGGCAAGACTGGAACATTTTTACCATGAAAATGGCATAAAAGATCATTTGCTTGATTCAAAAACTAATATTCAGCTGTCGTTAGCAAGTGACTGCAAGCGATCATTGAGGTTTTTTATGGAGAGCAACTTCTATGAAATATTGGTAAAAACTGAAGAAATAATTGCAGAGAGAGTATACAGATTTTTCAACTCTATTTTTGCTTTTGTTGGAAAGTTTTTAGATTTAACTTTATTCATTTGAGTAAGAATGTGTGAATGATATACAATATAATATGTTCTTATAGTGTAGACTTTTGTTACATACATTATGTAAATACACATGCACACAGATATACATAGATATATATTTTTACTCTCGACTCTCCTGTCGAATTCGATGTATGAGGGTCAAGCAGATCAGTTCCTAGGAAACCGACAGCCTGACAACAGCACATGAGATTTGATTATAGAGGTGAAGGTTTTGTGCAGGACCATCCACACTTTTTGAAGGGACGAATACAGAGACCTGGTGCACTAAATGCCACAAGGTCCCCAAATGATCCTCCACATATATATAGATAGATAGATATACATATATAATGCCAGAATTTATACATTAATTTTATTTTACTGAAGGTATTTTTCACATCATTTACTCTGCTGTGTTTGTGTGTGTGTACATGCATGTATGTGTATTTGTGTTTATATGTACGTGTGTATGTGTGTGTGTATTGTTCAGAATAAACAAATCGACAAAACTCCTTTTGTTTTTCAATGATTTATAAAAATTTAATTGTTATATGAAACTGGGAAGCAAAATTCTTCATGCATATTTTAAAATAAAGTTTAACATTTTAATTTTTCAATTCATAGCAATTTATAAATGAAAGAAAAATGCTTCAGAAATTCAATTTGGGACATTTTCAAATTTTTTCTTATTTGTCATTAATTTTAGAGTGAAATTTAAATATTAGTCTGACTGTTATTTTACGAGTTAAGATGAAGTTTAATTATTTTGAGGGAGATTTCAAGATATTACAGCAAAGTGAAATTTACTGCAACATTTATGAAAAGTCAGAAATTTCATAAATATTTTTAAATAAATTTAGAAACCAGTGTAAATGAACAAGAATGAAATAAAACCAATGTTTACAACATTTCTTTATTTTACTGGTTTATTTACTAAAAGCTACAAAGGACAGGAAATTGTGGAGAGCCATGATCGTTAACATCTTGAATGGAAATGGCACATAGAAGAAGAAGAAGAAGAAGAAGAAGAAGAAGAAGAAGAATGACAGATACATCTACAGATCTTTTCTTTTTTGTAGAGCCTACATTGGCTGATACTGTAGATGTAAAAAAAACAGTAAACACTTGCAGTAAACAAGAGATTTATTTTGGTGTAAGAATCACCCTTCCTGGTGAATATTGAGATAAACAAATGACTTTTTATAGATTAGAAATAAAAAAAAGAATAAAA
Source organism: Acanthosepion esculentum (assembly GCA_964036315.1). Classification (NCBI taxonomy): domain Eukaryota; kingdom Metazoa; phylum Mollusca; class Cephalopoda; order Sepiida; family Sepiidae; genus Acanthosepion; species Acanthosepion esculentum. The sequence goes on from OZ038505.1 coordinate 79,410,178, forward strand.
GGTAACTAAAACAGACCTGAAAAACCTGCCATTGAAATAACCATCCATTTTAATTTGAGAACAGAAATTCATCAGTTACTAAAAATAGTTGAAAATTATATTTTTTTAATCAATTTTTCATTGTGAATTTGAAAATTTCTCCAAAGAGAAGAGGATTATGACATGCAGACTTTGAAAATAGGAAAGAGAAATAATGTCGGAATATAGAAAAATTCCCCAGAAATTAAAGATTATTGTTTTTCAAAGAAAGAAGTTAGTAGCTGCATACAACTGAATACTTCGTCTTGGGATGACAGAAATCAGAGTTCGGATATAAAATAATGATTGATTGATATTATAAAAAGCAAAAATTAACATTTTTAATTTACAAATCCATTCTTTAAACAAAAAGATATGCAATGCAAAGTTACATGAACTAAAATATAAAGCAAGATTTTTTACAAAATTTCATTATTGATCAGATTTCAAATATGCTTTTTTATGACAATTGAAAACCTGATATTTTTAAATTGTAAGTTAACTGAATGACAATTGCTAGGAAAAGATTGTTTTATTTTACAGTTTATAGGGAAGTAGTAGTTTAATATAAACTAATATCATACTAATGAAATTCTTATTAATAAAATTTACAAAGGATTTAATTTCATTGGACATGATAAATTTTACAATTCTGTCCGCAGTGAATCTTTTACAGTAATTTCAGCATCTGTATCAAATATAAGTTGTGACAAATTTTAAACATAATAGAATCTGTTTTTTTGTCCTAGAAGTTTAATATCATTACTATAAATTAAAAATGTTTTTCAGTATGCTAGTAATCACTGTAACTTTTGAAAATCACATTTTTGTCAAAAACCCTTGTTTTACAATAAATACACTAATCTTTATTAATTTATTTGATGCAAGTTAAAATCATTTTTGTCAATATAAATTTCAGACTGTAGATGAATGCTTGATTATAGAAAAAAAAAGGATCAACTTATAATCTAACTGAAAAGGGGGAAGTAAATATTTCCTTTTTTAATACAACCCTCTTTTAATAAAGAATCTTTTAAAAATCATTTAAAAGTTTTACATTTTTAATCATCATCAACATCATCATGATTCCTTGATAATTAAAATAATTTTTCTCTATTTCTTTTAATACATTTCATCACAAGATTTTTCTCAGTGCTTTATCTTATCCGGACAAGATATTTTAAAACACAGATAAAGTTTTGTAGACAAGAAAAATCACAAAAATAAGGAAAAAAGAAAAGAAAAATTTAAACAAACAAAATCACAAAATAAAATCCAACATAAAAACACAATAAAAACACATTCTAATAATAAAAATAATGATAATCCTTACGATGTTTTATACAATTATCAATAGACCTTTCCAACTATTTAGACAACTAATTTTTGTTTCTATGGTCATGGTTTATTTAGACATAAAATTAAAATTGCCTTATAAATGTTGTTCAGTCATTTGGAGGTTGAAGGGGAGTATGATTTGAAGTGCAAAGTTTTATGAAGTAAGAGATATACTTAATGGAAAGAAGTTACAGACAGGTGAGGCAATTTATAGAAATGTGTGAACATCGAAAAAAATGAGAGAGAGAGAGTGTGATTTCTGAAAAGATGATTTATAAAAAGGGATCTTGTATGGAAATGAGTGAATGTAGACAGAACCTCATTTGTAAAGTCTTTCTGTATACATTGCCACTCTAAGTCGGCAAGTCAAAAAAGAAAAAGAATTGAATATGGTCTCTGTACAAAGTACAGCAGTCTCCATCTTAAACATTGGGTAATGTAGATCCAGTCTATGTAATACAAACGTTATACAAGACAACAAAAAGTAAACATTTATTGAAACCAATATATAAGACATTTGTAACCAGATTTACTAATCTGTAATATAAGTAAAAATGTTTTTGTTTCACTAAATGGTGAAAGGAGGTAAACTGGTGATTGAAAAGAATATGCAAGCTCTTAAAGTGAAATAACATTGTGTATTTGTTTGAAAAAACATTATTTTACCAATTTTTTGTTTTGTACTGAAGCATATTATTACAAAGTAGAAAGAATATTTTTGTTTGTTATTTGTTTTAAAGAATTTTGAAAGTAAGAATCTGTTATATGATTCTAATAAAGAGACAATGTTAAGTTTAAAGAGATCAGATGTTAAACCAGAAGAGGTGATATTTTCATGCAAATTTCCTTACCCAGTTCTCAGGGGGCTAATATAAAAAAATGGCAAATATTGTTATAAAAAATTATTAAATAAATTATTTAATTCAATAAGGTAATAATAATTTAATTCAAGTTTTATGGACTGTTTTAACAATATATAATAGCTTTAAGTAATTAACAGATAGTGATTAACATTGGTTCATAAAAAGTAAACAATGTTTGAGAAAATCAAGGCTTTGTCAAGAAATATTATTGTTGAATTTTAAGAATAAATAAGAAAATGCAAACATTATGAATTCTATACATATTTGTATAGGTGCTCATAGTTACATATAGCTATACACACATGTGTATAAATGCATGTTCAAGTGCATATATATACATATATATATATATATATATATATATATATATATATATATATATATATATATATATATATATATATGTAAATATGTGTGTGCACATACACATGTGTATACTGAAAAACACTTCAATTCACACACCAATATACATATATTGTATTATATAAAATTATAAATTTTGCCCTGAAAAGAATGTGTTGTTACTCTGTAGAATTCCAGAGACCTGATAGAAGAACAATAGAAAACAAGAATCGGAAAGAAGTATTCTAAGGTAATGGAAGCCTGAAGAAGAAGATATAAATTTAGAAGAGGCAGGAAAGATTCCATATTTTGTCATCTCATTGTTTCTAACTTTTCAAAGTTTAGTTTGCTTTTTTTTTTACTTTGTTTTGTATCAGATTTATTGAATATTTTCTTTTTGATTTTCAAATCAATTTTTAACACAAAGTTTTTCTTCTTTGATTACAAGCTCTGTGCCAGGGTCACACATTCTTTTAGGTTCACCATTTTCTCAGAAACATTAAAAAAATCACAACATTGTGTTTTTTCAGAAGAGTTGCAATTCTTTTCTCTTTTTAAAAAGTATTTTTTTCTCTGTTGCAAAAAAAAAAAAAAAATAAATACATAAATCAAGTAAAGTTTAATTTATGTTGACTTTTGCAAAAATAAAACAATGAAGATGAAGTGCTGACATCATCATCATCTTAAGATGAACTGCAATTTTTGATTCAACAAAAATCTCTGCTTTATTTTCTCTTATTGCTCTTCTCCTTACAAATGCTTTATTTGATCAAATCAGTGCCTTAGCTGCAAGTCTTACATGTTTTTAAATTTGGAGCCTACATATGTAATTAGGTCAGTTAGTGCTTTCAAATGCTTAGAATATGCCAGGTCTGCCAGAAGGTCATGATTATTCTTTTAAATGGTAAAGATTTTTAGAGTTTGGAATAAGAAGAAACAGTTATAATTATTTCACTAATTTTCAGTTTTAATGAATGAGTACAAATTATAAAATGAACAATAAATAAATTTTAATAATTTATTAGTAAATGGTTATATATATATATATTTCCCGGAGTTGTTTTTCTGTTTTCTTTTTGAATCTGTAGGTCTGATGAATTGGATCGTTCTTACGATTCCAATGGAATAAATTATGACCATGGAATATTAGTGTTTAAGTTTTTTTATTTTATATATATATATATATATATATATATATATATATATATATATATATTTATTTATTTATTTATTATAATTTTATCATATAAAAACCATTTTACTCACTACAAAGATGCAACTTGGTTTCAGTGCATTTCAACTGCACTTGGATGGGTGAGAATCTTTTGGATTAATGCTGTGAACATTGGAATTTATATATTACTTTCATTCTCATTGCATTGGATATATATATATATATATATATATATATATATATATATATATTTTAAAATTACAATATTAGTTTTTGAATTCTGACAATTGGAAACGTTCATGAAAGTAGATTTGTTTAGAAATGAAACTGATAATGCATTTCACCCTTTAAGGCTTCATCAAATCTGAAAGTGAAAATGCATGGATAAACAAAAAAAAAAGAAGCAAATCTTTTACTTTCAATCCATTCTGAAGGATTATATGAGGATTTACCCTGGATTCATTTTCAGAAAAGCTAAATAAATGTCTTACTTTCGAGGCATTCTCATAAGGAGAAGAGGATTTGTCTTTAATTCACTACAGAAAATCTGGGAAAATACATTAACAACTTTCAACTCAAACTGAGAGTAAACAAAAGATACTAGAATAAATGTTAATGACTTTTTTAAAAGTCTTTCATTTTCTTTCATTTTTAGTTATGAGAAATACCAACTTAGAGAAAAAAGACTATGATTCATTATTAAAACAAATACACATATATAAGCAGTATATCTTCATTCAAGCATGTTTCATTAAATAATATATAGAGATATTATGTGTATTTATTTTTATAATAATCCTTTCTAGTTCTCTGATTAGCTTCTTGGTGTTAAGTTGAAATTCATCAAGGAAGGTGGCGTAATTTTTGTTATCCCAAGTACATTCAGTTATCATCTCTGAGATCATTCTCAGGGGTGAATTGCGAAGACAAACTTAATGTAACTGTGATTGTTGTGATGTTTGTAAATATGTGTAAACACGCTCTGGTATAATTATTTTACCTACAACAATATGTTTTTGTAAACAAGCATCCACAATATAAGGGAACTAATGAGAGATTGTAAAAATGCAACATGACGTTAAATACATGCACACACACACACTTATATATATATATATAATGTATATACTGTGACTAGTTCTTATTTGGTTCCATTCAGTTATTGCTCGTCCTGTTTTCAGTGCATCCAAATACACGCTACATGGCCAGGGATTGAACTCACAATTACAATGTAACCAAATTTACAAACCAATGCTTTAATTCACTAGGCTATGCACACATTTTTTTTTTATCAATTGATTAAATCAATTGATAAAATGAAGTCACCTTTAAATGACTTGAAATTGGTTCCTGGAAACAAAGGAAAGCCTGAGTGAACCAAACACGTTAACCAATTGTATAAAACGACTAAGTCAGAAGTTGTAAAAACTGACAGAGACACCTTGCTGGTATTTTTTTCTACATGCAACATGTGAAATCATGTAGCTGCCACCAAGGATGGTAACACAGTTTCAGTAGCTAAGGCGGTACTGCCACCTCAGGTGCCACCAGCAGCTTTGGCCACTGAACAGGGTATTGTTTTTGTGTAGACAAGTCAGTCCTTTGCAATTTTTTTACAACTGCAGTTCATATTTTCAATTTTGTGTTAAAAATATTTGCCTTTGAACATTAACCAATACACAATGTGATCGTAGAGACCGTTTATCAATAACATCGAATGGAAGGTAAACAGATGTGTTTTATGTCAAAAGTATTGTTCAAATAAACCTTTTTAAAAGAATTCTTGCTGCCTAAATAATAGTTGGCATCCCCTCTCGCACCTGAGCATTATCCTCTCTACTTACTCCCTTTCTCCCCTCTGGTGGAGGTAGTGGAGATGGCTCTGAAGACCCAGCCAACTCTCGAAGAGTCGTGAGCAGGAGTGTGGGTGGTGGACGTGGATGGGAAAGTGGGACCCTCCTGACAGCATCTCACAGTTCCTGTTCATGTTGACGGTTAGACTCAAAAATCTCGCCCCTGCTCCACGGATGGTCCTATACCAGAAAGGGTGATTTGCAGCAACGGCTTTCTAGATCTCAGGGTCGATGTTCGCCTGTGTCAGGGATGTCTTTAACTGATCCTTGAAGCATCATTTTGGGCCTCTGCATAGCCAAACACGATGATACATGGGAGACAAGTGGTCTGCATTTTGAACAGGCTGCCTAAATACACCTTATGTGTGTGTGAGTGCATCTCTCTCTCTCTCTCTCTCTCTCTCTCTCTCTTTGTATAAAATCTCTGAAGTTGGTTAATATTTTATGTGCATTAATAAAAATTTAAATCTCGTTCTTAAAATGAAAAGTGATGTCAAGTTGATGATAAAAATAGAATTATTATTCTATCCTCAATTATATGTTAATTTTTATTTGACAAGCAATCATTTTAAAACTTTTGTCTTTATTCTTTGTATCAACTGTGCATCTAGAAACTAATTCATTCTCAAATATACATTTTCACCTGCTTTTGTAAAAACATTTAATCTTTTTTCAGTTATTTAAAATTTTAATAAGAAAATATTTTTATGAGACTTTCACATAGTATTTTCCCTTGTTTTATGAATCTTTTTATCTGACTGCAATCTTAGGTTAGTATGTTAGCAGACACATGGAGAGCATTGATTATCGCACTTTTTTCTGTTAAGGCATCTTTCTTATTTGTTATTGTTTTTGCAAAAGTCAATAATTTGTTTCTGTGATCCTGATGAAAGTTGCATTGTGATCATCTTTAAAATAAAGAAGGGAAAATTTGATGTAAGCGCATTATCGAAAGGTAATTCCTAAGAATCAGCTTTTGGACTTTCTAATGATTCTGTCTGCTGAGAGATGATTTGCCTAAGTGATGAAATAAATACTTGTTTAGCACAGGCAACTGTAAAGAAAAAATATGATTGAAAAGCATTTTGAATTTCTGTTTGGTCATTCAGCAAATGTGGAAGCATTGTACATAGAAGAACCAAAAATAAACCAAAAACATATTTCATGTCCAAAACAGGAGCAACTCTGCTTTAAAGAAGCAAATATCAACATCTGGTAGCAAAATGGTAAAATCATAATAAATAAACCTTCTTTCACTAATCTTTGAATCCATCACGCCAGATTATTATCAGAGAAAAATTTTGAAATATAGTCTGAAGAAATATACTTTTTAAAAATAGTTTGAGTACATTTTGAAAGTTTAAAGGTACCTATCCTTTTTAAATATAAATGCACAGATAATAGAAAAATGAAAGGTAATATTTATAGTCAATATTTTATTATCTATTTGACTTCATAAAACTTAAACTCTTCAATCGTTTCATCTTGTGGACATAGCAAGTAAATTGAGGTGGAATTAGCAGGATATTAATTATTTTTTCTCTTGTATATCAACTAATTTTACTCTTTTCCACTTTGGGAAATAAATTGTCTTTATTAGGCAGCAGTGTTTTTTGTTTCCCAATTGAGGAATACTTAAAATAAATTCTCTCATTTAAATGGCTTTCATAGTCTATAAAAATTAGGCAGTTTGTAGCGCATGCGTACAAAGGAATCAGGATTTAACAATAATTAGATTTTGGCATTAAATGACTTCGAAAATGTTATTATCAGTAGACTGAGATCATTAAAGTTATTGACCTCCCAGTTAACAAGCTGAAATTAAAAGTCATCAAGTAGCATTATCAGGGTCAAGAATGCATGAAAACTATGAAAAAAAGTGAAGCAGAATTCACTTGTTCTTTTAGGAAAGTAATGTTCAATAAAGTGAAAATTCTTGGATAATTCATAAGAATAGCTTTGAAGGACCTTCTTGCAATCCTCACTTTTTTCAATACACATAGACTCAGACAACAGCATTTTTAGCCAAGTGTTAATCCTCTCATCTACTCTACTCGTGAGAGTAATTGACTGTTTCCTGCTTTTTTTTTTTTCGAAAACCAAAGAAAATGAGAACTCTTCTCTGACTCACTAACTGTGAAAACTTTTTTGTCTCTTGAGAATTAAAATTTAAAACCTAGCAATTTTGATGATGTACCATTGCAGAAGAATCCAAACTCCACATTTGAAAAAAGTATTTAATAAAAACCAAGAACTTTCACGTCTAATCTGAATATTGAAAACCAAGAAACAAAAGGAAAAAAAAGCAAAAACAAACAAAAATGTTAAGGAACTTAAATTTAAAGAAGCAAACTTTTTTAAACATTTTGTGGCTCTTTTGTTCAATTATCTACTCTTGAGGCATGTATATCCCGCCAGACGTCTAAAAATTAAAAATAATATTACCATGGCAACCAAATTATTAGCATGTCGTCAGTATAAATTAAAAGGCTTAAGAAATATTTAATTTAATTTTCCTATATTTATTTTTATTTATTTATTAGAGTATTAATGGGTTTTTCGATTTTGTTCACAAGCTAAAAACTAAGAGGCTATATTCAAGTGTTATTTGATATTTAAATGAATCGTTGATTTGTAAGAGGCTTATCATTAAAACCTACATTGAAACATTTGAAAATAACTAACTTTGGTAAAATTCCAGGAAAATTAAAGGGAAAATCTCCAGCCGATCAGCACTATCTACGATTACACTCGCCCTTAAAAATCAAGAGTACATGTCAAATATTGTGGTCCGTGCGAAAAGGTGTGTGACGTCACGAAAACATGTAAAGAATTCAGCCTCGCAGTCAGGTCAATTTGTGTCCCTTTTTAACCATTTCAGTACCCTACATTTAACTCTTCATGTTTCAATAACAAGTTAATTATGTGCTTCAGTATTTGTTACTTCCAAAATCTGTTTCTTTAATAAACTAATTGGTTATTTCAGTAATTTGTCTATGCGTTCTTCGATACTGTAACAGTAAAAGAAGCTTATGTGAGGTTGTGGGTTTGTTTCTGTGTTTTTCATTATTGCGAGTAGCTGCTACTGTAAGTTTTTCATATTTCTTTCTATTTTAATTTAGGTACTTCAAATTTGCAATGTATTTTTATGTGGCTAATTTTGCTCTCTGATTTTTGCAAGTAACATATAAATAGCAAAATATTTGTCTTACATTCCTGTTCAGATGCATTTGAGATTTAAATAAATTGATGATCTTTCTTTAATTTATAAGACATTAAAATAAGGCCAATAAAAAGCTCATATGATAACTGCTAAAACTTAGTGAAAGAAAAATCTGCTCAACAACGTTTTCTTAGGAAGAATGATAAAAACTGATAGACTTACCTGCAAGGAAGGTAATTCCGGAGCGAAAAATGCTCCTGGATTCTTCACCGTCGTATTACTGGCTAAGGAGCTGACAGAACCTTTTCCGGTAGGGTCGGCTCCATCCAATGAAAAGCTTACTTCTTTTTTATGTTTCAGTCTCTCAGAATCTGGAGAGCTATCCGATTTTCGGCGAGCATCTTCGTGCATTTTTGCGGGATAGCGTCGCCTGTTCTGGTCTACCTTTTTAATGATACAGATTGTGATGACAATACACGTGGCAAGAACAACAGTAACAGCCCCAAGGACGATGACAATTGTCAAATTTCGTCCGTCGTCCGGCCCCATTTTCCCAAATGCCACCCTTGTGCTGTTTCCGAGACTCATGTTGACAATAAGAAACGCAGGAGTGCTTTTTGACGGTTTTCCGTGGTCTTGAACCACAATTGACAGAGTGTACGCTTTGTTCCGCAAATGAACATTAGAATTTTTAATCAGCATTATTTCCCCTGACGTGTGATTTATCCGAAACAATCCGGTCGTTTCGGGAGTATTTTTCAGAAAATAAGACAACATGGCGTTGTCACCTTCATCGTCATCTTGGGCAATGACCCTTGCAATTGGTCGGTCTGTTGTCGTCATTTCAAACACGACGGAAATGGAATTGTTTGTATCTGATGGATAAATAATGTATGGGTAATTGTCATTAATGTCATCAACAAAAACCGTGACATTAGTTGATGAACTCATCGGCTTTTTTCCATGGTCGGCTGCGACAACCATAAAGTCGTATCTCTGACCCTTCATGCGACTCAATGTCGCTTTTGTTTTTAATATTCCGTCAGTGACCATAAAAAGTTGAGACGCCTCATAGTTTTTGGAAGTCCAGTATCTCAACCTTCCATTTTCACCATGGTCTAAATCTTGGGCATCGACACGCCCAATGAAAGTAAAGGGTGCCTGTCCCTCTTTCACGTGGAATTCGTAATGTTTCTTTTTGAATGTCGGTGCTTCATCGTTAATATCAAGGATATTCAAGAGAACAGTGGCCGTGCCAGTTAGAGCTGGATTGCCAGAATCAACTGCCAGAACTCTGAACTCAATTTCAGAATTACTTTCCCGGTCAAATTGCTTGTTAGCAGTAATGACGCCGGTCTGGTGATCGATGTTAAACCAGGACTTGCCATCTTCGTGAAGCATGTAGTGAATTTCGGAATTCATTCCTGTATCGTTATCTCTGGCCGTCACCTTAGTGACATATTCGAGAAAATTGTTGTTTTCTGTCATTGGAGTTTTGATGAATGACTGTTCAAACACGGGCGGATTGTCGTTTTCGTCAGTGACTAGAACTAAGAAACTCTTCTCGTTATGGAGTTGTGGCGTGCCGTGATCATGGCACTTGATCGTGACATTGTGAACAGAGGTCTTCTCAAAATCCAATGGTTTGGAAATGACCACTTTGTATTCTTTATAGAAAAACGTCTGAAGTGTGAAATGATGATCATTAATCGAACAGCTAACATTTCCATTTTGCTCTTCGTCCGTATCTTTGATTGAAACGTGAGCAATTAACTTCCCAGTTGACGCAGATTCGGACACATTTGCTGCATAGCCAAGGGACAAAAGATTGATGATAATGTCCGGTTTATTGTCGTTAATATCGACTACATTGACGCTTACTTGAGCAGTGGCTGAACGAGGTCGAAGGCCATGATCAAAGCCAATAACTTTGAATAAATATTTCGGCCTTTCTTCATAATCTACCTTTTTATTCAGAATGATTTCGCCCGAAGTTTCATTGATTTTGAAAATATCCTTAATATACTGTGGTGTTCTGTGATAAAGTTTGTAGCCAACTTGGCCATTCGGGCCTGAATCTGGATCGTGTGCTGTTAAAGTGAGCACAGTTGAAGAAACTGGCTGGTTTTCGTGGATGTAAACATTATAAGATTTTTTATTAAAACTCGGAGCGTTATCATTGACATCTATGACAGTTACATTGACAACGACATAACCACTTCGTTGCGGAATACCGCCGTCCTTAGCCACAATATTTAGTTGATAAAAATCCTGCTCTTCATGATTGAGCTTACTTTTTAGAAGTAAGCCTTCAAGGTATCCATCTTGCTCAATCAAACTAAACTTATCCAAATCATTTAGAAGTGCGTAATATCTAACAGAATTATTTCCACCCGTGTCCAGATCCCGAGCATCTTCGATTGTGAATAACGTGTTAACTGGAGTCGATTCAAGAATTTCCAGCGAGACTTCTTCTTTATCGAAGAACGGCGCATTATCGTTGATGTCGTCAACATGAATTCTAAGTTTTAGCATATCTAAAAAGCGTGGATCACTTTCTGACTGTACTGCGACGTTCATATTAAGAATACACAAGCCCCGATTCTTGTCACCTTTACCCAAATTACTGTCACAGACATGTTCCCGATCAATAGGTACAGCAGTTGTTATAATGCCTGTCGTTTTTCCGATATGGAAAAGATCGGTGAATTGGTTGCCTTGAGTCAGAAAACGGAACCAGTAATCACCATTATTTGGACCAATGATGTCGTTAGCTACATTGCCAACGTAAGTATTGGCCTGCTGCTCTTCAAGCACATGATAATTCAACACACGCACCGCCAATGTCAAGTGATGTAAGCCCCAGAAGAAGAGGGAAAAGCGAATGAAATTTAAAGACATATTACAAAGTCGAGTGACAGATGGAGATTAAAATTGATTAGCAGAACAGAATGCTAAAAAGGAAATCTGTTTACTTGTAGCGTTGCACAAAGATGTCACTGCGTTCATGAACTTGACGTATGCTTTGATATCCATGGGTCAACGTATCTGCTGGTCAATGTTGGTGAGGAAATAGACTCTGAAAAGACAGAAGAAAGAATTTTGAAATGTGATGTCTTTTGGCAAATTGTCTTTTTCCAAGACTGAAAAGTCTTTTTATCGAGTCTACTTTTGAGTAAATAACAATGAAATCATTAAGTAAAATTAATTGTTCTTTGTAACATTATTGTTTTTTGTTAAAATCTTCTTTTGAAAATTTCATTTACATTTGCAACACTAGAAAAATAATAATCAAAATACGAAAAGATTTTCATACTGGCACACAATTTCTTATCCGAAATCTTTCAATTTTTCGAATTTCAGTATGTTTAGTACATGGCGCATAATGTAGACAAGAGAATCTGCAGTTTTTTTTTTCAATATTTTCACTTATCAAAAGAGTAAAAGACTATTCTTTATCCAATCTACGTTGTTCACTCACAGACGAAGACTTAAGTAAAGATGCGATAAAAAGCAATGAAAAGATTTAAGATGAAAGAAAAATACAAGTAAAAAATTGATAATAGTGATCAATTATGAAAGTTCGTCACTGAACAGCAAGTCGATAACAGTAAGTCGTTATTTTCAATGCTTCAGTTGACCGCCTTAAATTACGGAGACATTTAATCTTCTTCGGTTTAGGCTTAAAAATTAAAAACTATCATACTAGGAAAACATCTAGGCGATTATAAAAAAAAATGTGAGCGTACCTTCGATATCGTTGATGACGAAAAGGGGAAGATGTAAGTACCGTTTTGTTAAACTGGTAAAGGTTTTTTTTTGTCTAATACACATTTTTTCTTCAACCAGGTTCGAGAGTAAAAATTGTAAAAAATCTTTTTCCGGTCATTAAATTATTAAGGATGCTGTTTTAGAAATAGCAAAATGAAGCCATGAATTATCTTATTTACACAGAATGAAAACACGATATAATAAAGACCTGCTTTCGACACTAAAATTAATCTGAAATTAACAGGAATCTCTCCTTTCTCTAACTTCTGACTCTCTCTTTTCTCTCTCTCTCTCTGTCACTCTCTTTCTTTCTTTCTTTCTCACTCTCTCTCTCTCTCTCACGAGGCAAAGGAGTTATTTATCTCTTTTTTGTTATATGGATTCATCTGTGAACAGTAACAATCACCGTTTGTAACCGTTCGGTGTTGCCGCATTACAACTCACTGACTTTTAAAACTGACACTCGTATGCCAAGGAACTGTTCATTACATAAGATTTGTAAATATTTTCATTCTTTTATATTTTTCCAAACTGTTGTCTTTTTTTAAAATTTGCTTAACTATCGGAATAAAAACAAATTAGCAAGAGAAAATCCGAAAATGATTATAAATGCGAATTCAATGAACAAAATGTGAAAATAAAACTGCATACAAAAGCATTTTTAAACCAATTTTTACTTAATGAACCAAAAACCATGAAGTTTCCTTGTAATGTAAAGATGGAAAATTTTCATTTGAGAACAAAGTCATTATTGAAAATGAAGATTGATGGGGTTTCCCTCTAATCCTTAATTCGTTGGAATTCATTTTTGGAGTTCATTAACCTTCTGGACATTTTCTAGAACTGAGAAAATTTGCCTAGAATTATAATCTGACAGTTTTGAACAACATACAGATGTGAACAGCTATGAAACTGATTAAAAACTAAATGACTTATCAAAATTTAAAGAATTCTCTGCTGCTCTCGGTAATTCCAAACGCTAAAATGTGGGCGAAATGAAAACAGACTCAGATCTCATTAAGAGAATTAATGCTCGTTTAGTTTTATATTAAATCAATAAATTATATAAAAATCCTAAATATATAAATATTTTACAAGAATTAATAAGAGTTCAAGATTTGTGTTTGAACTAATGACATTGACGTATAGAATGTAAAAGGTTGACTACTTCTGATTTTGACTTTTATTTTGTTTGTATGTACTACAATCTTTTATTAATCTTTTATTTATTAATCTTTCATAACTAGGATAAAAGTGTATTATCTGTTGGATCCCTGGCCCTTTTGAGCTGAAATCATTTTGATCGAGAAACCTACACAAATATAAACGAGGAAGAATTGGTAAAAGCGAAGGAAGAAAAACGGTTAAAAGATGGCGTGAAAGAGGAAATGTAGGAAATAAGAAACCTAGGAAAAAATGAAACGAAAACCAAATGAAAGGAACTTATATATATATATATATATATATATATATATACACGCTCTATCTCTGATATTGAGCACTTTACCCCATAAATATAGCACACTTTAAGACTATATTTCTGCATATATATATATATATATATATATATATATATATATATATATATATATATATATATATATATTTCTGGCACTTAAAAGAAAGCAATAAAACACCTACAGTAAAATGGAAATTAATAAGAAAAGCTAGAATATGTAGTTCATTAAATGACCCATGTCTTTTGTGCATACATGAGAAATTATATATTACTAAGTTTATAAAAAATAAAAAATTACTCAATCAAAGAAATGAAATAGCTATTCTTTGCCGTCATTGGCAGATATGTTCCTTAAATAATATTTTAAAAAATAATAATGGGAGCTGCTAATATACATACTTATATTTGATATGAAAAAATAATTTTTAAATAATTTAAGTAATTCTCTTGCATTTACTTGATCTAAAAAGAAGTATAGTCTATTAGTAATTAAGAGTAAAATTATTTTTAAATTGTTAAATATAACGTATTCTAATCGAAACACCACTTTTAGAAAGAATCTTTAAGTATACAAGTACGAAAAAAATGTCGAAAAACATTTTGTCGTTAATATTAAAAAACTCAGATGACATGCTATGTCAGAATGCGTTGAAAAATACACTCCTACCCTCCCTAAACTTAACCTCTTTTTCGAACGTAACTCATAATTGATACAACAATAGCTAATAAAAATGAACACGCTACCGCCCCTGTCTGAATGATTGGATTTCTCTGTATCCTTGGAAACAGGAAATTATGAATTTATATGGGTGTTTAAAATGCAGTAAATTTAAAAATAAGTTTTTCCAAAATTCGCTTGAAGATGAAACAGAACTAATGCTTTTAATTTAATTATATAATTAAATTTGAAGATTTAGCTTCAGTTCCTGAAACATGGTTATTACTGTGTAGCGAAGAAACCATATTTTAAATCAGTTAATTTATAATAATAATAATAATAATAATAATAATATATATATATATATATATATGTATGTGTGTGTGTGTGTGTGTGTGTGTGCAGGGCCGGTGCAAGGGTCTCGCGCCCTCCCCCCGAATCTTTGATAAGGGTCCCCCACTCTACTACATTTCAGTTTTCATAAGGTAGAATTCATATAAAATATAATTTTTATTGTCAGTTAATAATGTAGAATAATGGATCATATGCTATATAGGTGAACAATTCAACAACAACAAAAAAAACTAAAACTAAACACAATGTATCTAAATACAAATTAGAGACATGTCATAATAGATCATTCCATCTTAAATAAATCAATGCTTTGAAGCAATTGAGATTTTAATTGTTAAAAAGTTGGATAATTTTAACACATTCAACATTATTGATAAAGAATAGTGAATTTTAGTGCTTTTTCGTGACTTAGCACGAATAAAACAAATTCTTAGTTTAATTTTAATGTATATAAATGTAGGTAGAAAAAAAGTAAATGTTGATAAGATAGCGAGGGTCACAAACACTGCCCGGGGCCCCCAATCATGCTTCTACCCCGGTTGGGAGGCTCGGGGGTAGTATCTGTGTGTATATATATATATATATATATATATATATATATATATATATATATATATATATATATCCTTTTCAGAATGATGTTCAAACAAGCCATGAAAAATGTTGATGATGGGGACGGAGTATACATCAGATACCGTCTCGATGGTGGCCTGTTTAATCTACGACGATTAAAATCCCACACAAAGACCCGGGGGCAACTTATCTGAGACCTCTGCTTTGCCGACGCTGCTGACCTTTTTCCCACACTGAAGGAGCTTTGCTTCACCGAGGCTACCAAACTTTTTTGGCTTGAAGTCAATTTAAAGAAGACAGAGGTACTCTACAGCTTGCGCCTTGGGATGAGTACCGCCCTCATCACATCATCATTGGCGCGACTGAGCTGAAGGCGGTCCATCGGTTTACCTACCTAGGATGTACCATCACGTCAGATGCTGGGATCGGCAAGGAGGTCGACAACAGACTAGCAAGGGCGAACACTGCATTTGGCATATATATATATACATATATATATATATATATATATATATATATATATATATATATATATATATGTGTGTGTGTGTGTGTGTGTGTGTGTGCGTGTGTGTGTGTGTGTGTGTGTAATAGAATTTGGGGAATTTAGACAAATCATTATAATAATTCATCGAATCTAGAATAATCCTCAATAGAATGCAGAAAGCACTGGACGGCCGTTTCGTCTTATTTTGGGACTCATCAGCAGTGGGAAAATGAAAGACGTGGATCTTGGGGTACAATCCATTGGGTTATGAATACTTGGATGAATATCCCTACGGCGTTATATTGAGTCTATGCAGTTTTTTCTTCGTCAAAATTGGTACAGTTAGTATGACTCTTGTATTGTATCGAAACGGTCCGAGTTCGAATCTCGGTAGTGGATGCGCACTGCTGATGAGTCCCAAAATAGGACGAAACGGCCGTCCAGTGCTTCCTGCATTCTGTTGAGGATTCTTCTAGACTCGATAAATTATTATAATGATATATGTATGCAGATAGTAGAAACCAATGAGACCTACCAAAATACGTAAAATTACGAGAATTTAACATATTTCAATCTGTATAGAATTTTTGTCAAGAAAGTGTTCAATGGAGAATTAGAGAGAGACAATAGCCAATAAATTAATAAATGACTATCTTTCAAATTACTTCAGAGTATCGCGGACACGCTGCATATCCGGTTCAGATAAATATATTTTAATGAGTGGTGTGTTCGCGAAACTTTGAAGTCGGTCGAAATGTAAGTCATTTGGAAATGTTATTAATTTATTGACTATATATGTGTGTGTGTGTGTGGACAGAGATGTTATATCTTATTATATTTATATACGTTCAATTTTTTACCCCATAGATATAATATACATTACCACACACGCGCGCGCACACACACACACACACACACACACACATATATATATATATACAGGGTGTCCATAAAGTTCGTGTGCACTTTAAAAAATTTATAACTTTATTTGTATTTGCGATAGAAATAATTTGTAAAAAATGTTATAAAGTTTAATGTTCCTAGTTTTAAGTATAGCTAAAATAACTAATGTGATTTCAGGCATTACTCTAAATCAGTTGGCAAATGTTTTCCGTGAACTGCAAAATCGTATTACCCTTTGTATTGCTAATGACGGAGGACATGTGGAAACTTAAATAAAATTTCAATAAAACCTTAAAAAATATAGATTTACTTCTTTCTAATCCTTTTTACAAATTATTTCTATCGTAAATACAAATAAAGTTATAAATTTTTTAAAGTGCACACGAACTTTATGGAACCCCTGTATATTAATTAACAAGATGGCTAAACATAATGCTTCAAAACAAACGGACAAGGAAAGATGCCCAACACTCACACCCACAAACATCACACACCTTCCCGATTCTATCTCCTTTGCCAAAATACACAAAAACAACAACCCAGGAAGGCCGGTCATTTCATCATTTACCTGCGACACGACCAAAATTTCCAAATACATAGACCATTACATACAGCCCCTAGCTAAAGAAGTAAAATCCTACATCAGAGACACACCATACCTACTAAACAGAATTAATCATATACAAACAGTACCATAAAATGCTACTCAAGTAACTGTGGACGTAAGATCACTTTATTCAAACATCAAACAAATCGAAGAAATAATCGCTATTAAAGAAACACTTACTAAAAGAACAAAACAAGACCCCTCCCTCATCAGAAGTTATCATAAAACTTATGGAACATATTCTTAAATTGAATACTATCGATTTCAATGGAAAACACTACCTACAATTAAGAGGATGTGCTATGGGCACCATTGCAGCTCCATTATATGCCACGATCTTCATGGGAAAATTTGAGAAGACCTATATTTATCCCTTCATCGGTAGCGACTGTATATTCTATGCAAGATATATCGATGATATCTTCTTCATATACACGGACAGTGAGGAGAAACTCACTGAATTCCTGATGACCCTAAACACGGTACACGACTCGATAAAGTTCGACCACGAAAAATCAACAAGAACGGTAATAATTTTAGACGCCTGCATTTACATCGATAAAAACAGAAAACTACAAATGAAACTACACGCTAAAACCACCGGCACCCACAACTATCGACACTTTAAGTCTTCCCACCTTAAACACCTTAAGGAGAACTTGACCTATTCACAAGCACTTAGACCCAGGAGGATATATTCCACCAATGAAGAACTAAATAAACACACTCGAGCATTGGCTATAAAGAACACCAATTTCCACACCCAGAGAAGACACCCTAATGTATAAAATTAAAAATAAATCCAGACGCATCTCTCTAGTAACCATTTTCAACACCACTCTTCCTCTACTATCTCAGATAATCAAAAGTCGCTGGGAAATACTACATTTGAAACCAGACTTTAAAATTTTATTTGAAGAACACGGCCTTCTAGCATATCGTAGACCTAAGAACCTTAAAGAAATTATAGGTAGTAACCGAATTTCAGATGGTAAGGTAATCCGTAATAGACCAAAAATAAAAACAGGATTTTCCCAACCCTGTAACAACAAAAGGAGCTTATGTTGTAACAACATTAGACACACCAATTCGTTC
The DNA here is from genome assembly GCA_964036315.1 of Acanthosepion esculentum. Taxonomy (NCBI): domain Eukaryota; kingdom Metazoa; phylum Mollusca; class Cephalopoda; order Sepiida; family Sepiidae; genus Acanthosepion; species Acanthosepion esculentum. The sequence continues at coordinate 79,428,836 of OZ038505.1, forward strand.
ACTAGCTCAGTCACTAAATCTACTTTCAAAATCTACCACAACTCTAACTATAGAAGTCAAAACATAATTTATCTATTAGAATGCAGAAACAATATGTGGGAAAATCTGAATGGCCCTTTCACTACAGAATTAATAATTATTGTAATCGGATCAAGTCGGCTCCCCACGAAAGATTATTGCCTATAGAACAACATCTCCGCTTAGAAAAAACATGATTTTAAAAGCCATGACAAATTCACTATAAATAGACAGAAAAGATAACATTAGAAAAATTCTAGAGGAACATGAAGACAAATGGATTTTGCGCCTCAAAACACTTCGTCTAGATGGGCTGAACCACAAATTTAACAACACAGATATAATTAATATATAACCCCATAAATCAAGTCCTACCCACATTTCTCAGCCATTCAAGACAGACATGCTTACAAAGGTGTTGAGGTCTCACACTTAGACACACACCCATATTAATATATATATATATATATATATATATATATATATATATATATGGTATTATGTCAGAATAGGCTTTGTGCTCAATTCCACTCCAGACTATCAAGGAAGCCAGGTGCAGATTTAACCAGAGATGGTCCCATCCACTGACACTCACCTCTACCCTCGTTGTGACCCTAGGGTTGAACTCCTGTTGATCTCTCTGTGACTGATATGTGTGCACATGAGAAAAACCCATTGGACAGATGGATATATAAACAACCTTTTCAGTGTGCCGTTGGACAGTCTCCCACAAATCACAGACGGGCGAATGTAAGAACAACGTTCGGTTGACGCCTCTATGGGTGCTGCACACTCACACAAGCCAAGAGTAATAGACGAAGTATTAATTTATAATGCAATAAATTTTAATGCTAAATATAAAAGATTCGAATTTCGTGTTCTTCATTAGTCTGCACGTGTTAACATTTAATCGGTACAACCACACTTCATTACATAGAAATTAAGGAGAATGGAGACGAAAGAAAGATATAGTCTTCTTGGTTGGATATTGGAACCAATTAATGAGTGAAAGATTGAAAGGCGAGTAGAGAGTGAAAGATGCACAAATTGCGATACATTCATTTTTTTAATGGAAAGATAAAGCAAAATAAATATAAAAGAAGATGCAGAAGATAAAAATTGTGCAGTTGTCATTCGTGAAACTAATTTGTGTATAACGTGTAGATTAAACCCTGGATAAGTGACAAAGATTGTAAGGGAGAGAAAGAGATAGTACAGGCAATAGGCGAGAAAAGTGCAGAAGTCTGTGATAATGGCTGATCTTAATTGTCAATACCCACGGAATTCCCACGGGTCTAGCCTGTTGATCATTAGAAGACCAAAAATAATACACAAAAATCGCGAATTAAATGTAATTTTTAAAAGTGATTAAAACGTAAAAGAAGTGTGAAGCCGTAGCCTCTAAAGTTTTATCGACTAATCATTACTTCTTGCTAAAGATAATCAACATCCATTTACGAAAGCACTTAGTTGACATTGTAAAGCTTCCAAATCTCTCACAATCATAAAAAAAGATGTTTCAAATGAAGAAAAATGATCATACGTACATTGATATATAAATGCATACATACATCTACCGCCATATTGGAATTCTGACAAGAAATCACAGGAGGAAATTAAAGCGGTATTTTTCCCCACTTTTTTTTTTAGTAAGAATAAAAATAAATTCATGGGTTACTTATAAATAAACGTAAGATTACTTACTGAAGAAACAGAAATGGGCACAGAGCAGTCTCGTTTGAAATAAAACCATTAAGAGACTCTAATCTACTTTTTGCTCTTCATTATCGATCAAGGAGTTTTGTAAAGAAAATATAAATTCAATTGCTGCAATAATTCAAAAAGAACTTGCCCACCGAATTGTGAGCGCGCGCTTAAAATTATTTGTCTCTTCTTTTGAGGTGAATCAAATATAGATCCCGTGATGACAAGTTAATTATCTTTAGTTGCTTTTGGAACTCGTTCCTTTTTCCTCACTCATTTGGGACCTTATAAACTTGGTAGCGTGTAAAATGAGTAACTTTAACTTATTAAGCTAGTGACGGCGACGGTACAGTTATTTGCAGGATGAACGGTAAAGCAAGTGAATTAGTGAGGAAATCGTACAGGAAAGCGTTAACCTAAACGGATGGTCTGAACCAATTATTCTTCCTTAGAAAGAAAATTACTTCTGAAAAAATTCCTCTTCGCAGAAATTCGGGACAAAATATCCTTGATAAAAATCCAGAAATAAGAGAAAGAATATAGATATTAATATCATAATATCTACCCATTTTCCGAAGTAAGATGTGTAGCCAAAGGAAGAGAAATATTAAGGCTTGTCTCACTTTGAAAGGACAAGGAAGTAAAGAACTAATAGAACATGAAACGGAGAACCAATGTCTTTCTTTCGTCTTCACCTTTTGATTTTTTCTTTTTTCGAAATTTCATACTTACCATTTTACTTTTTCACCATCACCATTTTCTTTCTTTTATCAACCCTACCTTGTTTTCTGACTTCTGCTGTTCGGTGGAAATGAACAGCCAATCTCTGTCTCTCTCACTCACTCACACGCACACTCACACATACGCACAATCGCACTCTTTCTCCCTTCTCTCTTTCTCTCTCTCTCCACACACACACACACACACACACACACACACACACACACACACACACACACACACACACACACACATTTATATATATGTGAAGAAATATAGTTTTAAGGTGTGCTATATTTATGGAATAAAGTGCTCAATATCAGAGATAGAGCCTATGTAAATATAAAAGTGAGCATTAACGTCAACACTCAGAGGCGACAGACAGGCCTGACGATTGCGTCTAGCATGAAACAGTCTGTCGGCTCTGAGTGTTGACATCAATGTTCACTTATATATATATATATATATATATATATATATATATATATGTATATATATATATATATATATATATATAATTAATCCAAGTAAAAGTCACTTAGCTCATTGATGTTACGCGATTTCACATTGATCATCGCACGAGAATGTGTACATATGACTCTTCAGCCCAGCCTCAGTCGTGGCACTTGAACTATCCATCTTTCGGGGTCACTGGCTGAAATATATTTTGTGCATTTTGGAATGTCTGGGCAAACCACCAGCTGACTTACATACTAACCCACATGTCAGTTCTGACTTCAATGTTCACTTTTATGTTTACACACGCTCTATCTCTGATATTGAGCACTTTATCCCATAAATATAGCACACCTTAAGAGTATATATATATATATATATATATATATATATATATATATATATATATATATATATCCCTTGAGTGCTTAGCCTTGGAGCGTGTAGAATGGAGATTAACGTGTTTTAATGAACTCAGCAGTTTTCAATCTGCTTGTCTGAATCATATTCAAGAAGCGAGAGCAAGATCTAAAAGGTCAGCCAATCTAACAGTGATCTCATCTCACAATCCTCACACTTGCTCCATATGTGGCCTCCTTTGTAAATCACTAGTGGGTTTTAAATGCCACTTAAGATTATCGCACAAAATTTCATAACTGAATCAACTAAGCTGTCAGATCCTCATACGTCGAAACCGACGGGAGAGTCCATTATATATATATATATATATATATATATATATATATATATATATATATATATATATATTCGTATGTGTGCGTGCATATATTTTGTATGTGATGCATAAAGTTTGCTGTATTTATGCAAGAAGAGTGTATATAAAGACAGTGTGGGCATAGGAATCATCCAATGAACGCTTTAGGTGTGGAACTGATAACTGTCATGCTGTACCGATGTTTATATGTACATAGTCTCTCTCTGTCTCTGTTTGTCTCTCTCTCGCTCTCTCTCTCGCTCTCTCTCTCTCTCTCTCTATATATATATATATATATATATACATATATTACAGTAAAGTTCACCTTGTACAAAGCCCGGTGGCCACTCTAGGCAGAGGGTTACTTTAGGGAGTAGTTTATACGAATAGGAGGGGAAGATAAATGTTAACTCTAGACTTGAACAGGTTAAGATTGTAGCGTTTGGGGAAACATCCCCTTGGGAATCTGTTCCACAGGGCAGTGGTTCGTGGGAAGAAGCTGTTTGAGTGAAACTTGCTTCTCGCCGATGGAATATGGAGGGAATGTGAGTAGTTTGCTTAGTGTAAGTTTGCTGTAAGTTTAATGTTCATACTTTAGTTGTAGATCATCAAAGTTGAACAAAATCTGCTAATTAAGTGAATTGTATTAGTAATTCCTCTGAATTTGAAAATTTGATATTAGAAATTGATTTGCCTTTCAAATTTATCGTTTGTTTTGATAAATGTCTTCTTGATGATTATAAAAGATATACCTATTAAATGTTACTTTCAGATTAGTAATTTTTTCTTATTTCCTGTTTTTAGCAACAAACGGTTCTGTTGATACCTGAAAGAATAAAGTAATTTAATTTGTTCTAAAAAAGAACTGTTACTTTGAAAATGTTGTCATCAAAAGTAAAACATGAATATTTTGGATCAAGAAGGAACTTTTATTTTGGATTCTTCAAAAAGAAGAAGAAAAATATCAAGCCTAAATCTCCTTTAAAATCCATTTTCTTTTGCATTTGTGGTTTCATCGCAATTATTTTAGGCAAGCATCTGTATCTTTTTTTGCTTTCTTTCTTATTGTTACCTTTTTAGGTGATAGAGTTTTGGACATCATATTAATGAATTCAGGTGAACAAAATAGTGGGCATAATAATAAAAAAAATCATTTCAAAACTCGAAACAACTTAGAGCAATGCAGTATTTTATAAGACATCAACATGTGACAATCATCAAAATATAAACGAGCAGCCGAGATGGTTTTAATTGATTCTCACCAGAATTACTTTCTCATCTTTTCTCTGACCAGAGATCAAGTGCTCTAAAATGAAAAGCTTTGTGGCAGTGTTTTCGTTTGTCAATCAACTTTACGTAAGATAAAGATAATAACATAAGGCTACTTACTTGCTAATCAGTCATACACGACCTCTAACATAACATGTTTATAATCACTTAATAAAAGTGCTTGTATAGAAGTAATTATTTCCTATGGAACAAATTGGATAACTCTTGGTACTTGTTTGCATTTGCAATGAACATGTGCTCATGTTTATTCTGAATAGAGAAACAAGACTCGGTCCTTATCAACTTATTATAAGGCTCAAGTATATTTATATATAATGTTTTTTCCAATCATTTCAACCAAGCAAGGCAATAAAGCCACTAAGTTGCAAAGGGCTACTGAGTTTGAAAGTCTACGAGAAAAAGAAAACCATTATTAAGTCAAAAGAACAATAAATGAACAGGATTTAGGAATACAGAAGATTACAAATGACACTGCATTTAAATTTTTGCAGATCAAAGTTGACTGGAAAGTAAGAAGCTGTAAAAGAGTTCAACGAGTGAGAAGTTCAAGAGAAGAAACTATTAGCATAGAACTTACGGTTTTGCCGAGCAATTTCTATTGTAAAATAATGAAACTTAAATTTGTAAAGTTGAGGTTCCAAAGAGAAAAGTTGAACATAATGATTACCATGAAAATATTTATAGAAAAGGTATTGGGAAACTAAGTTATGGCTGTGGGAAACTGACTGAAGGTGAGATGTCAGGTCAGGACTGATAAAATTGCAGATTCTTCTTTGGATTTTATCAAGAATCTCTAAATACATAGCAGAAGCACCAGACCAGATGTGACAGCAATATTCAATGAATGAAAGAATGGTAGACTTATAAAGGTGTAAGAAAGATTCTATTGAGAAAATTTCCTGCACAATGCAGAGAACCAATTTTCTTAGCAATTGATCCAGTATAATCACTCCATTTCATGTCAGTGGAAAATATAAGACCAGGAAGGCGCAAAGAGTTGCTCTCCTGGAGGTTAGCATCAGCCATACTGATGGAAAACAAAAAATCTTCTTTGTGTTGCAAAAACTATTTAGTATAAAATGCAATCTGATAAATTATTGACTTAAGATGATTCTAGTACTATTTGGAACAAGACAAAACATAAATTAATTACTTGAGATGTGAATTTGGACTCTTCTCAGAATGATGTCCCTGAAGGTGGCTATTTTGCTTCTTTTGGCATCATTAAACAAAATTTTAGTTTTCCTCATTGATTTTAATGTTTTTCAACTCCTGCACATAAAAGATGGGTGTGGCACCCGACAGCTTCTTCATCTGACAGAAAAGACACCAGTTATCTATGTCTGACTTATTTTCTGATAACCTGTTATTTGGGAGATCTATTTTCGCCGATGAACTTTTACTGCTTCTTAAATAGAAGGTAACATTTATTTGAATTTGAAAAGACAAATAAAACTGTGTGTTTCACCAACTTTTAGGGCTGTATTATTATTATTGTCTACAATGGCGGATATTTTTCATAAATACTTTCTTCTTTTTCTTCCAAAATGATGTCATGTTTTTTCTACGCACAATATGACAGACTGAAATAGGTTTTTCTTTTATCACTTTCTTTTAGGATGACAGAATAAGAAAGTATAACACTTGAAAAGTTGAAAGAAAAGACAAGATTTCTTTAGTGTACACACACCCATGCACACACATGTACACACATGCACACACATGTATTGGGTGTATCTGGACAGCAATGTTTCATTTATGCAGGTTTGGTTGTTATATATATATATATATATATATATATATATATATATATATATATATATATATATATATATATATTTATATATATGTATATATTTATATTTGTGTGTGTGTGTGTTTGTGTGTGTGTATGTGCATGTACGCATGTGTGTGTATCATATAATAATGTCACTGTTTTTGTATCTGTCTATAACTTCTGTCAGTTCAAAGCAAAAGGATATATAAAATGAACAATCGAACCCAACATTGATTCAATCATTTCACCAAGCAGGTGACATATTTCTTGCACCAACATTCCGCTGCTTGAACAGCATTCTGGAACTAACTTGAAACTACTAAGTTGGGCAAAGCAGACATATACTACACTCTGATCATAGGCAGTAATATCAATTCTTACAGAAATAGTCCTGTCATATTTTATAAACTTGATTTGCCTATCTGGCAACTTATATGCAAATTGTACAAATATAAAATCATACTGGAAGACACACACACACACACACACACACACACACACACACACACACGCATATATATATATATATATAAGTGGACATTGAGGTCAAGAGTAAACCCTTGGCCTGAGGATTGTATTGAAGAATGAAAGATTGTAACCTTTATATTTACATATGCTCTATCTCTGATATTACACTTTTACCCACAAATCTAGCAGACTTTAAAACTATATTTTATCACATCTATCATCTATATCTATATATATACATATATCTATATCTATATATATCTATATTTATATCCATATCTATATCTATCTCTATATATATGTGTGTGTGTGTGTATGTATTTATCATATATATATATATATATATATATATTAAAGTGAACATTGAAGTCAACTCTCAGAGGTGACAAACTGTTTCATGCCAGATGCAATCATCAGACCTGATGATTGCATCTAGCATGAAACAGTATGTTGTCTCTGAGTGTTGATTTCAATGTTCACTTTTATATTTACATATGCTCTATCTCTGATATTGACCACTTTATCCCATAAATATAGCACACCTTAAAACTATATTTCTTCCTATATATATATATATATATATATATATAGATATATAGATATATAGATAGATATATATATAGATATATATATGCATGTATTGCATATTCACAAAAAATCAGTTTTATTAATCGGATTAGGTTTGTAACTATTCTATCCAAATTTTAGCATTGTTCTCATAATCGCGTCATGTTTTCATCTTTCAAATCAGATGTATATCTCCAACTGTAAATCTTTTATTTATCTATTTATTTTGAAATCATTTAGTCAAACAAATTATTAGAAAATTCTTATTTTGGTAGTGTCTTCAAATATGTTGTCAGGTTTTGTATACCAAATTAAAGTTGCAGATTCTATCAGATTGGATGCTGCCATTCACTGCTTATAACTAAGGGAAATCAGTAACTTGCAAATTAAGTTCTTTTAGGCTAAGATGAAGAAGATGGCTAAACTCCCAATCCAGAATATTGTTCTATTGTCAGCCAGTCACCAAATATAAACAGTTCAATGTTTTAAAAGTGGCAATTTTTCACAGAATTTTATGATATGAAAAAAAAAGTGGTTTTATTATTTGGCTAGAAGCCATTAACAATGCCAACAAATAGAAACACATTGGAAAAAAGCAACATCCAAACAATAAAATCTCGAATTCTGACTAATTGGCTGTTAATAAATCATATACAAAGTGTTTGTGCTTCTTTCTATAACAATAAAAGAAGGGGTACTTTTATCTGTAGATAAGACTTGATAAAAAATATCATAATTTAATATTTACTGCATTGCTAGACTCTAGATTGAATGCAAATAACAACTTTTATTATAGGACGGTGTCTTCAGCACCTAAGAATGACGCAGGATGCATAGTGACTCATAAGAGATATTCTTATGAATGTGTCAGGATTCTAGACCCTGCCTGTTTTCCAGCCAAAGCAAATAGAAAAAATTAAAAAGAATTTATGTATTTTAGATTGAATCTAAGATTTACATTTTCAGAAACAAATTCAGAAATAAAATAGACAAAATTCTTCAGAACATATTTTATCTCATTCTTCATTTCATTTAGCATCAAAGATTTGGAATATTCTGCAAAAGTGAATCAATTATATCCAATCTGTTGTTAACTGGGGCAAAAGATGGCTTGTTAATTTTAACACCTCCAAAACTAAGTTTCTCTCCATTAATCATCTGAAAGACCCCTTCTCTGCTTTCAACCAGCATGCCTGATGCTAACTTCCAGGAAAGTGACTCCTTGTGCCTTCATGGGCTAACAATGTCAGCTGATATGAAATGGAAAAATTATATTGAATCTATTGCTAGGTCAGCTGCTAAGAAAGTTGCTTCACTGTGTAATGAGAGACAATTTTTCTCTCTTGAATCTATCATATGTAAGGTTGCCTCTCTGTAACTTTTTTATAAATACTTTCATAGTAATTATTCAGATGCGCTCTTCGTTATGGTACCTAGACTTTTTGAATTTGAGCACAGTACTAGACTGGCATCGAGATCTCATCAGTTTACAGTTGACCTGACAAGATGTAACCATAAATTCTATGCTAACAGTTTCTTTTCTTGCACTTCTCACTTGTGGAACTCCCTTCTGGTTCCATGCATTCCAGCCAACTTTAATCTGCAAAAATTTAAATGCAATGTCAATCGCTGTCTACTGTCCTCCTGATTACTCTTTCCTCTTCCCACTCATTATTAATGTTTTTGTTCCTAATTCTTCCACACTTGGTAACCCCTTTGTGTCTTAGTGGCTTTACTGTCTTGCATGGGGTGAAAGAGATTAAAAAAATGTAAATCCATGAAGCAATAAAACTGAAAATCATAGAATTTCCATTACTAAACTTGGATATCGAAAAATATCTTTTTACGTGCATACAATGATAAGATTATTTAGAAATGTCGGTGCAATTATGAGGAGTCACAGTTTTAATGCCTGAGTTTGAATTTCTAAGACTATCAGACTGTTCTTAGTCTTACTTTCACTTAAATATCTGCATTAGTTCAATAATAATACTAAGTAGAAAAACTGCAAAATCAGACAATCACACGACAAATTATTTGACTTTCAGAATAGAGTTGACAGTTTATTTGTTTAATGTTGTCTTATAGATTTATTTTGTTGAAAATAACCAAATGTAAAAAAAATAATAAATTTGACTAAATATGAGTAAATTGTTCTAAACTACAAGAACTTCTACAGAAGGTAGTGAAAGAAAGCATGAAGAAAGGACTAAGCATCAATTGCAAGAAGACGGACTGCATGGTTGTTAGCAAAAGGAACAGCCCAACATAAAAATTAAGAATTGGTGATACCAAAATCAAACAAGTTTTTTAACAGAGGATACAATGTGCGACATTTGAAATCTAAAGGTACATTGCGATAGCAAAAGATGCCTTCCAAAAGCTAAGCAAAATATTAAGAAATAGAAACATTTCATTAGAAACAAAGAAAAGAGAACTGAACTTTTATGTATTATCAATCCTCCTATATGGCAATGAATGATAGACAATGGCTTCACAGATGAAGAAGAGATTTGAGGCAACAGAAATGTGGTTCTGCAGAAGGATGCTGAGAATACGATGAACTGATCATGTAAGCAACGGCAGAATTCTAGAGACAATGGAAACAAAAAAGACACTTATACTTAAGGTCAGCAAGAGACAATTGAAATATCTATGGCCCATAATGTGGAGAGATTGAAGGCAAGGGGGGGGTGGAAAACAATGTATAACCTGCCTGGCAAGATTGAATGAATGGTGGACTAGGTTTTTGCTGAGATAGCCAAAATATAAAATTTATTAAGAACTCCAAAGACAGGAAGCTGTGGAGAGACAACGTCCTAAAGGGACAAGGCACAGAGAAGAAGAACCTAAAACAACTTAAAATATCCATTTAAAATTATTTAATCAGACAAGAAAGGAATTAAACAAAACAGTCAGAGTAACTGATTGTCATAAAGCAAAATCATGGAGATTAATTTTCAAACTAAACTAAAATGTTTATTTGGTAAATATTGTAAAAGAAGAAAAACAAAATTAGATATTATTAAAATGTTCATTTGTACAAAAACTCATTAAATATGTTTAATATTATGAAGACTATATCTATTCAAATAAACAAGATTGAAAATGATATAAATTTGAAGGTGCAAGAAAAACCCAATGTAGATTATTATTGTAAATATATAATAAGACAGTAAAAATGGAAGGGTTAAAATTCTATTTGACAAAATTCAACTCACTTAATATACGTCTATGAAAGCCTTGACACTTTCAAGACATGTCTCTTTTTAAGCCGAACTATTTTCTCAAATATTATAGAAAATGTCTATCAAATAACTGATTCTATCAACAAAATTCCAATAATGGCAAACAACTGATTTTGATTCCAGGTTAAAAATAAAAAGCAAACAAAATTTTGTTTGCTCTCAATAAAAATTCTAACATTTTTGAAAGGTAATCTAAACTGAATAAAATCCAATCAATTTTACAAGAACATCAGTTTTATGAGATTATATAAATGCAAGATATAAAGTATATTATCACTTATTTTTTCATTGTTATTCATTAAAAGCAAATATCTTTTGGGGAAATCAGTTTCTGTTCAGATTATGAAATTTTTATTAAAAGGTTTTCAAGTTGATTAGTCAATTCTCTTGGCAATTTGGCCAAAAATTGAATTAATGAAATAATATCAACAAAAGACTTACAAACTCGACATTCCTTCTGCAGGAATAATTTTGGCACAATCCGTAAAATTACTAAAATGCCTTGAATAAACAGGTTTCTATAAAATTAGTCATGGATATATATGTTAGATTATGTTTTTGTTCATAAACTGAATTTAAATGGATCAAAATTTTTGGAAGTAATGTAATATGAAATTATTTACATTTTAAACCAAAATAAGGTTCAGCAAAACTTTCCTAAGGTCTGAATTTGATTTCTGATAAACAAGAATATAAGACATAGAATATTTAGAAATTCAAATAAATTCATTTTCTAAATCTAAATGTCAAAACACACACACACACGCACACACACACACACATATATATATATATATATATATATATTTACTGTAAGGTTCACCCAAACAAGGCTTGGGTTTATATGAATAGGAAGGAAAGATAATGGTTAACTCTAGACTTGGAATCGTTAACATTGTAGTGATCGAGGAAATATTCTCTTGGGAGTCTCTTCCATGGAGCTGTTTGAGTGGAACTTACTTCTCACTGATTGAATATAGAGGGAATGTGAGTAGTTTGCTACAATGTAAGTGGTATGGTGTGTCCTAGCAATAAAGGTTAGACCTGTCAGAAACAAGGAATATGGTTCATCCGAGCACTTTCCATGGAAGTAGCGAATAAGCAGTGAGAAGCTCTCGACCTCCCACCTGTGAGAGACAGGTTGGAGTGTGGAAAATAATTTGTTATCCACAAGGACTCAGAAACACTTTTGAACTCTATCAAAGGATGTATGTACGTATGTGAGAAAATGAGACATACATTTTTATATACCAGAACAATGTTAATGACAAAAATTGTTCATGTGATATGTTTTGACCTTTAGGACTTCATCAAGCTGAAGTTGTGTTTATGTGTGTGTATATATATATATATATATATATATATATATATATATATATATATTAAAATATTCAGTGGGGTATACATACACAGGCATCTACTCTTACACACATACTTGCTCAAACACAGATGCACACACAGAGACTCATATATACGCACATACACACAATCTGTACACCCGTAACAAGATCAACTGTGCAGATATAAATACAGTAGGTTATAAGAAATCCAGGTGACTGTCATTGTAACCAATCTTCTTGTAGTGACATTCTGTCAATCAAATGAAGAAAATGGTATCTTCAAGTTTCTTTTGTCATCAAAATAATTTTCATAGGAAAAGCGTCACCTGCAGAATTCTTGTTTTTCTGCTTGCTTTAAATCTCTGGCCATCAGATTGTGATCTTCTTCAGTCAACAATAACTCAAATTTATTTTTGATATGCAGCTTGTTTTGACATTTAATAAAAGATACAATGATACAAAAATACACGTGAATCAATAGATACTAATACTTATTCACATTATTGTCTTGTAAGTTGAATTTTTATAGAAGCCATCTTTGATACATTTTCTATTTTTCATCTGCTTTTATATAACAAATTGTTTTTTGTCATTTGATTTACAGCACAAAGGAAAATGTATTTTTTCTCATGCTGCCACTAATGGTGAATTATCTACAAGGTTAGCTTGCAAATACTCACACGTTTTGTAGTTTCTCAGATGTGCTTTATTCAATGAAAACTTTTCTCCTCCCACAACCAAGATATGATTCTTCCTAATCAAAGATTGACCAGAAAGCATTAGAAAAAGGATTTACTAATTACCAAGATACAGATTGTCTAGTTGTGACTATATTTCTATATGTATGGAGCCAATGGCAAATCAAAAATTAATTGTATGTTTGATTATTTTATTTTATTTTTTTAAATTGGTATCACCCTAGGCAAGGCAGTACAGCTACTAGCATGCAAGGGGTTAGAGGGTTTGGAGGAATTAGGAAGAGAAACATTAGTAATGAGGAGAAAGAGAAAAGAGTAATCAGGAGGACAGTAGATAGTGATTGACATTGCATTTAAATTTTTGCAGATTCAAGTTGGCTGGAAAGCATGGAGCCAGAAGGAAGTTCCACAAGCAAGAGGTGTGTGAAAAGAAACTGTGAGTATAGAAGTTACGGCTAAATCTAGCCAGCTAAAATTGATTAGATCTCACCACCAGTCTAGTATTGTGCTTAAAGTCATACAGTCTCGGTACCATAACGAAAAGAACATTCAAACAATTACCATGAAAATATTTATAAAAAAGGTACAGAGAGGCGACCATACGACGGTGGGCAAGTGACTGAATCTGTACTGCCAGATCAAGACCAATAATACTGCTGATTCTTCTTTGGATCTTATCATGGAACTCCTGGTGAATAGCAGCGACACCAGATCATATATGGTAGCAAAATTTTAAGCATGGATGAATAGTAGACTTATAGATATGCAAGATAGATTTGAGAGAGAAAAATTATCTCGTGTGACACAGTGAACTGACTTTCTTAGCAGTTGACCTATCAATGGATTCAATATAGTCTTTCCACCTCATATCAATAATTTTGGGGGGGCGCGGGGTGGGGTAGTGGGGGGGGGCTATGGCTATGGCTTTAACAGTTAAATAAATTGGCTAAATTTATTTGAATAACATTATTAAATGATGCTATATCTAGGACAAAGTATTGCTGTTGAACGCATCATTTATCCCATATGAAGACCCCACCCAGCTGCTGAGAATCTCTTCTTTCAGCAGTTCGTTTAACCACAATGTAGGGGGTGGGGAGTTTAATATCATTGGATTTATGAACAGTTTATTCCACACATTTTTCCATGTATGTCGTTGCAAAACTAAATAAGTTAAACACAGTTGCTTCATTGTAACAATTAGTCTGGCACAAGGCCACATTTATAAAGCCCCCAGTGAGAATCAAACTCACTACTCTGTACTAATAAGGAAACAGATGAGATTGCTAAGCCTTACCCTGTGTTGAGGCACCCAAAATATCTCATTTTTCATGTGTAATTCAAGAGCAAATGGAAATTGCTTGGTTGTACCTTTGGCATTTGTTGAATTCTAGGTAAAAGTTAATTCTAAAACTTTTGGATACTGAATACAAAATATCAAAAGTCTTTTTTTCGTATTTCAGAAATTTGAAAAGCTATTTATAATGCAGAGAGCATAGCGATTTAGGAAGAAGAAAAATATTGTTTATTGGTGCGCTTTCATATTTACAAAAGTCATCAAAATTTAAAGGTAGATTTGCATTTTTATTTTAATCATTTCACCCCAAGAAAGGCATTAATGCCACTAAGACGCAAGGGGTTACTGTGAGTGGAAGAGAATAAGGACAATAAAAGAACAGAATTCCGGAGGACAGAAGATTGCAATATGCATTCAATTTTTGAAGATTGTAGGTGTCAGGGAAGCAAGAAATCAGAAAAAAATTCCACAGGTGAGAAGTGCGAAAGAAGAATCTATTACAATAGAACTTGCGGTTACATCTATTTCAACAGTAAACGATGAGACCTAAGAGGCAATCTAGTAGTACATTTAAATTGATGTGGTTGAAATACCAAGGAGGAGAGGTCATTACACCAAATGTCTTGAAAATATTTATAGAAAAGACAGAGGGAAGCCATGTCATAAGGGGTGGAAAATAACTGAAGTCGAGATTCCTGGTCAGAACTGATTATATATATATATATATATATATATATATATATATATATATATATATATGAGATAAAGAATATTTTTTTCTTTTACAGTAGATTCGCTCTGGATAAGGCGCCCAGGAGTCATTCGAAGTAGAGAGTAACGATAAGGAGTAGTTTATATGGACGGGTGGGGGAGATAACAGTTGACTCTAGACTTGAAATGGTTAAGATTGTAGCGATCGGGGACACATCCACTAGGGAGTCTGTTTCATAGGGCGGTGGTTCGCGGGAAGAACCTGTTTGAGTAGAACTTACTTCTCGCCGATGAAATAAGGAGGGAATGTATGTGGTTTCCTACTATGTAAATGGCATGGCGGGTCCTAGCCGTGAAAGTTTGATCTGGTGGAACCAGGAGATGCAGTTCATCCGAGCATTTTCCATGGTAGTAGCCACAGAATAGTGAGAGACTCGCCACATTCCGCCTGTGAGAGAAAGGTTGGAGTGTCGAAAATAATTCTTCCCCAACAAGGATTCGGAGACGCTTTTGAATTCTATCAAAACAGGAAAGTAAGGTCTTGGCAGCTCCCACCCAAATATGGCAACAGTACTTCATTTTCGGCCTGATCTGGTTCTTATGAAGGAAGAGGATAGCATGAGAAGCAGATATTTACTGTAGCAGTATAGAGAACCGATCATTTATTCTTTAGCTTATTATTCTGTCGGATTCCTATCCGTATTAGATCTAGATTTGATCCCAACTCATATATATATATATATATATATATATATATATATATATATATATATATAGGGTGACCCCAAAAAACGGGAACTTTTTAACAATCCAATAAAACCAAGCGTGATGGAAGAAAAATATTTAATTCATAGTAATTGAAACCTTAAAACATGCCATTTAAGAAACAATGATGGAATTTTCATTTTATAAAAATTACGTCCTGTAGATGGCGTCTTCCTGTACGAATGCATTCTTGAAATCTGCTGTTGAGATTCCCCATTGACTGCTGGGATACTGTGAATTCCATTCTCGTTACTAAAATGGCGAAATGTTTACTTGCTCAAGGTCACTGTCTCGCAGTGTTGCCACTTGCTCATCTCTGGCAATACGCACTTCAAAAATTCCCGTTTTTTTGGTCACCCTGTATATATATATATATATATATATATATATGTGTGTGTGTGTGTGTGTGTGTGTGTGTGTGTGTGTGTGTGTGTGTCTGTATCTCTATGTAACAATGTACAGGATTAACTTTTCTTGTGGTTGTTTTGAAGAAGCGTACTTCATAATATGCATTTATAATGACCAGAAAGACTTTCTGTTGTTTTCTCTTAAAACCGCTTCCTACAGATGCAGTATATTTGTTATATGAAGAAATTTTAGATTATCAACTTAATAAAGTCAGCCATTTTGTATGAGAATGGTTAACAAATGTCAAAAACAGAATTTTTCGTCTTGTTAGATCCCAAAAATGATATGCTGTCTTCTTCCCTCAGGCACACGTTTTGTAGTTTCTCAGATGTGCTTTCTTTATTCAATGAAAACCTTTTTGCTCCTCCCACAACCAAGATATGATTCTTCCTAATCAAAAACTGACCAGAAAAGCATTAGAAAAAGGATAAAACGTCCAACGAAGTTTCAGTTCGACTCCTTAAAGCATTCTAAATTTTGTGAAAAAAATGTCAGTTAGGCATTTGTTACTTTTCAGCAGCTGTATTTTGATGAATGCTAGGAAAACCCAAAAAGTTAACACACCCTTCTATCTGTCTCTGACCATTAATAGATACGTGAGGATTTAGAGAGGGGTGGTAGCAGATGGAACACGCATCATGATAGACAGAAAGTCCTGCTCTCATGTTTCTTAGAACCAGATTTTGTCTGTCAAGATTGTACTATCAAATGGAAGAGGGCAAAAAAAGAGAGAGAAAAGAAGAGAAAGAGAGAAGTGAGAAAGAGAGAGAGAGAGAAAAGAAAGAGAGAGAGAGAGAAAGAAAGAAAGAAAAGAGAGAAAAATACTGACAGTCAATTGAAGTCTGAAGATGTCAGCCACTCACAGTGATACAAAATATTGCTTTGGTCGTTAAATGTCGCTACTCATCATTACTAAATTCCTCATGCCTTAGATGCAATAATAGAAAAGAGAGAAACAATTTCCTTAAGATATATAGGCGTAAGCTTTCTAATTAACTATTTAGATTTATTTTTGAAACCTGATCCGTCCATAACCTTCTTGACTCTCATAGTTTTAGATTTCTCTGCTGAAGTATCAAAATAAAATCGGGAACTTGGTTAATCGTTAAAAACAAACAACATTAGTAGACGTGTACAATCTCTTATCTGATAACCTATTCAGAATTGGGAAAATTTCTTAGCCTATCTATATACGCACACAGCCTTCCTTAAATTTGTTACTTTTTAATTCGTGTAGTAACCCCAGTAGTGTAGGATACATCATTGGTTAAGCAATCTAGCCGCCTGTATTTTAGCTAAGTGTAAATCTCCAATGTACCCCCCCAACAAAAAAAAAAACACAGTGATCGGCTTTGCAGTTTAGAATTTCATTTTGTATTTCTATTTGTTTAATGAAAGTAATTTGTATTGACTTAACGGTAACCCAGAGATTGATAAACCAATTTACTTTTTTTTATTATCTTTTAGCAGTGAAGTTATCAAGAAAATATTAATAATGCTAAAAGGTCTTCATTTCTGGAAATAATCCCATTTGTTTTTGTTTGTTTCATAAGAATATTGCTGGGGGCATTTTTTTTATTCTTAAAAAACCCGCTTAGTTTGTGTTTAAAAACACATTATTTGATCTATTCTAAAGTGTAGTGCTTATTGAAGAATTTATTTAGATTTATATAAAAATACTCAAGAAATGCGCAAAAAAGTTGACTATGTTGTAGTGGTTTGATAACTTTTCTTTTACTAATTGGGCGCTACAGTTTATTTTACAAATTTTCGTGTATCAGTGAAAAAAGTCAGTTTTTGTAAACGAACTAATAAGTTTTTAGATCTTTTTTTTAAGAAGCATGATTTAACAAAACAGAAATGGGAAAACGACAAAGAAAACAACGGCGTCCTGAGAAAATATATAGGACTAGTTAAAAAGTCAAACGTTAGCAAATAACCCTGTCAAAATAATCAATGACTTTAGCACAGATGAAAAACACGAAAGATGCGTTTCAAAATTCAATATTTCAAATTTCGGCGGCCGGTGGATATGACGCCCTGAATGTGGTCTGAGGTCGATAGGTTAAAAACTTAAGTGCAATAATTTTTCAGTATAAGAAGTTGAAACCCCGCACAATTTTAAGCTCGCTCGGGCGGAAGGTCACTAAATGATCCTCTGATGGTCACTGTTCATGCTACAAAGACAAACATGACTTTTTAAAGATTTGATTTCCACTTGATCAGAAAAAGTCATCAGAATAAAGTCATAATTTTTTTTTTGAAGGAAAATTTCAGCTCTAAATAATTTATCTATTTTTTGACGATTAAACACATTCAATGTCCCGTTTTTAAAACTAACCTGACTAACTGAAAGTAAGGGCTCAGAACTTTGGTATTTTTAATGTAAATCGAACCTCTGGCCAAAAACTTTAAAAATAATTTTGTAGATTTTCAAAAGAGAATATGCCCATGAGTAAACATATAAATATTTGGTAAGCATAGCTCCAGCTGTCTTTGAGTTACACAATAACAGACAAACAAAAAGAATATTTGGTGAATTAGTAAGAAGAGGCTTTAAATCCATTTTAAGGAATTTTTGAAACTGAAATGTATGTGACTTAGGCAACATCAGAAAATTAGCAAAACATTTTAGATGAACCGAATGAAAAATTTTACGTTATGAGCAAAATTCTTTAAAATGGTAATAGACATCAATTACTAAAAAAAAAAAAAGGTTTCTTATGAAACTTAAATAGGCATTTCCCAAAAGAGGGCTGCCGGTGTTAGGAATAACAAGAAATGTGGGCCATAACTATTTGTTATAGTTTCAGTTTTCTTTTCTCCACAAAATGTATGTGCCTCAATAATATATATATATATATATATATATATATATATATATATATATATATATATATATATGTATATATATATATATATATATATATGTATATATATATATATATATATATATATATATATATATATATATATATATATATGTATGTATGTATCTATGTATGTATATATATATGTATGTATGTATGTATGTATATGTATGTATGCATGTATGTATATGTATGTATGTATGTATGTATATGTATGTATGTATGTATATATATGTATGTATGGATATGTATGTATGTATGTATATTATGTAGCTGGACATCAATGACTCTTTTATAAAGTTTCATTAAACACGAATGGTAAGTTACTACAATTCAGCTTTTTATTTCATATTTCTTGTGTTCGTAAAAGTGTTTACTTTTCTGGACATAAAATGTAAAAATAAATAAATGTCAAAATTGTCCAAATCTTCTGCATATCCCAGCACTTCCGGTTAGCCATTATTGATGTTTGTTTTTTTTTGAGGATGGTTTTTATTTTTAACTGAATGTATGGATGTTTTTATGTATGTATCTAAAGTTATAAAAATATTTTCCGATCACGGTCAGCACATTGTGGCCGTATTCATAGTTGATGTTATTGAGTGTTGTTTTTTTCTTTTTTATTATTAGTATTTCCATTATTTGTTAGTATTTTTTACATGCGGATGAGGTTATTATCCTAATGGCGGATGGAGTTTGGAAAGTTTCTGTGAGTTTTTAAAGAATTTTATGTTAAACTTTATTAATAAAACTTCATAATAGTTTAGTGATGAATAAGAATGTTTTGTAATATTTTAGAATAAAACACTTTTTCTTTCATCTGCGAAACCGATATATTTTCTTATTAAACTCTAGAGAGTAGAGAGGTTATTTTAAGTAGGTATATACGTGTTTGAGTTTTTATTTTTATTTTATTAAACAGAGAAATTAATATCAACTAATCTAGATCGAGAAGAGAAATATATTCTTCCCGACTGGAATAGAACCTCTATCCCCTTAGCCGAATCTTGCCGTTTCCAATTTGGTCACTGTAAAACCATCATGATGAAGTAAAAAGCTCTATTACCTCGTTTAGGAAAGCATTCATCTCTCCTTGAGTCGTCTTCGAATTTATATCTGCTAGCTTCATTTTCGTATTCGAAAACAAATTGGTTTTTTAAATGCAATTATTGATCCGACATTATTTCTTATTACCATAAGTCACTTAAAACGAGCAAATAAATAATCGGTAAATTTGAATACTACATTGATTTAAATGTTTCTGTTTTCCGAATTATGTGACCGTTGATCAGGACCAGATTTAGATGAAGAGAGGCTTAGGCTATTCCCACTTGTGAGACCCCCCCCTCTAAATCTCTCATGAGTAGCGAAAAATGGAAGAGACTGTTAAATGAAACAATTTCAGTAAAGCCGATGATGACCACTCCTATTTGCTCTTCCTCCAAACCTTCTGTAACTCCTTGCGTGCTAGTGGCTTCCAGCCTTGCTTGGGGTGAAAAGCTTAAAAAAAAATGACGTGTGTATAAAATTACTGAAGAATGCGTTATGACAGCATGTGTAAGAAGAAAGGTCTATGACAGTCTGTCAACAATATCATACACCTTATGGAGGCCCCCTAGATTTTGAGGCCTTAGCCTGATAAGTCTATAGGTACATCCGGCATTGTCGTTGATGAGTTTGCTGTGTTTAAAAAATATCGATCATTTTGATTGCTTCTCTAAATATTTAATTGTTACCAGGTTCTCAACGGACTCTGTACGAATTTCAAATGTGAAATTTGAAATCTATAATTAGCGTTTGTTTTTATGTGGAATGTAAATATATCTGGTAGTTATTCAATAGATTTATCAGACTATCTGACTCTGGTGAACGGTATTACGCGAAGCTCTGAAGTCGGTCAAATGAGCTAAGTGATGTCAATTGAAAATGTTATTAATTTCTTGAATATTTATTTAGATATAAATTAATAATTGTCATGGGTCATACAGAAGGCATAATCTCACCAGAAAAGAAATATATTCTAAAGTTACTGAATGTTAGGAAAAAATGTCGCAAATTACGAAAGATCTGAACAGAGATCGCCGAATAAAGAAAACATATTGAA
>OZ038505.1:79452491-79552491 GCA_964036315.1 Acanthosepion esculentum
CTTCTACCGAAAAAACAACAAAAAAAACCCCCAAAAACCACAGACACACACACATTGCATACCTATGATTGCTTACATATTAGCACACCAAAAATGATTTGATAATGGTAATAATTTATTCTGAAAGTGCTCGGAAGACATTGGAAAATTTATCATCAGATTCTACCCGGAAACCAGAAAATGGTCTGAACCGTAGAAAAACTGTCGTTGGTTTTCAGTTAAAGTTGTTTATATATATATATATATATATATATATATATATGTATATATATATATATGTATATATATATATATGTATATATATATATATGTATATATATATATATATATATATATATATATATATATATATATGTATATATATATATATATATATATATATATATATATATATACAGAGAGAGAGAGAGGAGAGAGAGAAAGAGAGAGAGAGAAAGATTTTATTTTATGAAATAAAATTATTTTTCTGATGAAGCCAGTTCTTCGACAAAACATGTCAAAGTAAAATTTTTCAAAATTGTCTTATATATCTACAAAATCCGATGGAGTGATATATATATATATATATATATATATATATATATATATATATATATATGTATGTACATTGTATATGTATATTAAACTAACTATAGTCTGGCATGAGGTCACGAATCTTCATAATTTGAATGGAATCTTTCTTTCTCTTCATATGTTTATCTCGTTACAGTTTTCATTGTATAATAATGTAAAAACTATCCGATTAATATTCCTCATTGAACTAGGTACATTTACAAAGAGTGAAATTAGGTTAAAAAGGAAGTATTTGTTGTATAAAAATAAATGCCTTTTGCATTAAGTTACAAATTTATTGATCTGCATACCTAAACATACATATCCATGTACGAATGGGTGCTGAAAAGTCTGGGACGTAGTCAACTTTCTAAAATCTGACCAAATGATCAGTTATCGGAATTTTTTAAATCACTTTTTGGGTTGCGCTGAGAACTTTTGTCAACCCTTTGTATGCATATATATATATATATATATATATATATATATATATATATATATATATATATATATATATAATAATGCATACAATATATATATATATATATATATATATATATATATATATATACCCATATGGACATATGTCAGTGATATGTAGATAACTAATATATCAAATTGTAGAATATTTTCCATGTCTTTGCATTTTAAAATAAATTCATGACAGCTGAAACTAATGTTGCAAAACTGACTTTTTAAAATTCTTCATCTTGTTCATCAGTTTCATCAAGGAAAGCAACAACGAAGTATTTTCATAAAAAATTACCGTATTATTAATTTCTATAAATTTCCGTTCATTTGCCCAAAATATTAAGCAAATTTGTAATATTTTTCAAGCAAAACATTAAGCAAATTTGTTGTTTTTCAAGCAAAACATTAAGCAAATTTGATAAATTAATAAATAAATATTATCTTTGCTTCTTAGAATGAAAGAAACATTAATTATATCTTTAAAAATTTCGTAACAGTAAATTTAAGAAATTTAACACATTAGATTACTTTGAATAATTTGTTTTATTTTTTTAATACTAATTTGTTTCCTTTCTTTAAAGTGCATTGGAATCTGAAACTTAAGGGAAAATGATCAAGTGTGTACGAATGTCTCTTCCTATCAATGTTATAAAGTGTCTTCAATGATCGATGGATGAACACATTCCCATTTATTTGGTAACATGAATACAATTTCTCTCATTTTATTACGCGGTTTATATTTCCTGAACATAAACACTGAATATATACCACGAATTCATTTATTTCAATACAAATTGATATATATATATATATATATATATATATATATATATATATGTATGTATGTATGCTATTAAATATGCAAAAACAATTCTTCATTTGACAAACAGATCTAAATATTGAATTCACGCCTTTCGTTTTCATTATATTTCTGAATGTAAAAATGTCGTTTGAATCTCTAAAATCTAGTTTATGTTAAATAATCAAGTGAATTAGACAAGGATTTATTTTATTTTATTTTTGGTTAATCTTTCTTGTTCGCCTCCAAGAAAACACATCCAGATCAACTGAAGCGGACTGAATGGAAATATTGTCCAAACGTTTGTGATCAAGTGCTCTTGACTTCACTTCTGGCTATTATGAGGATCAAGGGAAAACTGGGTGTTACTGTTATTCATTTTCTTGGTTTGGAATTCTTTTCAAAAGCGGCGTTTGCCGTTTATGCATCATGATGACTTTACACACTTTGTGGCTTCTTAGCCAAATTCTTCTCTGGGCTATGAATCTAGAGTAGTTGTCCAACATATTTCAAGTCTGAATTCCCAAACTAAAGTAGATCTTAAATTTTTATATCACACTCACACAATATTTACATTTATTGGATCTTGACAGATGATATCTTGCATAAAAATTAATTAAATGTTTTAAAACACATTCCTTCGATACGATCTTTAAGCAGACATGTATTAATGTAGGACTGCTGCCTAAATAAATCGAATCGAGTTCTCTCAGTTACTGTGTGTTTATCCAAAATTATATACGCTTAAATTCACCTTCATCCCTACCGTGCTAGCTAGAGGCAACCGGACGTCTAACACACTGATGAGCTGCGATACAGCGAAACAGTCTGTGGATGACAATATATATATATATATATATATATATATATATATATATATATATATATATATATATATATATACAACCTTTCTATTAAACATCTTTCGTTAAATATGGCAGACAAGGAAAATTTAATGAATTTTTTATTTAGTTTTTCCAGCGTTCTTAGGTTTTTCCTTTGGGTGTGTATATACATACATACACACACACACACACACACACACACACACACACATATATATATATATATATTAGTCTGTGTGAAATTCAAAAGGGATTGGTAAATAATCTGTTGAGGTTAATGAGTATTAACAACAGGAACTGAACAAACTATTATACAAACTGCAGTCCAATGATCATTCTACTGAGATATTTCTTTGGACACGCTCGAGTTTGCACGCACACACACGCAAGCGCATACAGATAAATGTGTAGATGCATACACACACATCTGTACATACATCAAATATTGATTATGCAAAAGCATATATAAATGTTTGTGCATTCGTGTGTACATTCGTATGTGCTGAGAAATACAGGAGTCAACAACGAAACGGGACGATTCTCTAAATGTTTATCGTTTAAAACTTGCAATAGTTTTGGGAGAAGAGTGTCGTATAATGTGAAGATAGCATTTGTGGCTATAGATTGTGTGGGTATAGAAATCAACATTGCGTAGTGACTATCGGTTTCACAACTTAAGCGATTATAATAGCACCAAATCGTCCAATGATTACTTATACCGTAAAACTGCCAGTCACAAAGCAAATTTAATCTCCCTCTCCCCCCTCTCTCTCTCTCCCTCTCTCTCTCTCTCTCTCTATATATATATATATATATATGATATAATATAGTTTTAAGTTATGCTTTGGGTTAAAGTGCTCAATATCAGGGTTAGAGCGTATGTATATATAAAATGGACATGGAAGTCAACACCCAGTGGTGACTGGTGACAGTCTGTTTCAAGAAGCTGACTGTTGCCTCTAGATGTTGACACACACACACACACATATATATATATATGTGTGTGTGTGAGGGGAGTGCATGGGTGTGGGTGTGCGTACATGTGTACGTGTGTGTGTGTGTTGATTCGTACGAGTGTGTGTATGTATTTGTTTGCGTGTGTATAATTCATGTACAGTTTTCAAAAACGAAGTGCAACATCAATCCCCATCTTCTTCAGTCCCCTTCATCTTTTATCCTTTCCTCAATCCTCCCTATTCTCAGTTTTCTTTTTCATTTTCACCCCCTGTAACCCCCTGGCCGTTTTGCTTGTGGTGAAATGATGAAAAAAAAAAGTATAACAAATTTTCCAAACCAGGCGACAAGTATCAAATTGGTCGATTAGTATTTGAAGGCTTCGTGTGACTAAATCTTGAATTGACTTTCTTTTCCTTAGTACACTGATTCTTCTTAACCATCGTGCCACGACACACTAGTGTACCATGCGATTCACTTAAATATGCCGCGAAACACACACACACACACGCACGCACGCACGCGCGAGTAGTAATGGTACAGCGTTAGTATTGAATAAATGAATAAGTATTACACTTTTTAAAAATAATTCTTTTCACTATTCTTCGATTATGTTATTTTAAATACTTTGTTTTAATATTCAAAAGTATTATTTTTATTTTTTTTAACTTTTTAAAATTTCCCTTTATTTGAATAAAAGAATATTAACCATTTTTCATATATTCAACATTCTTTGTTTAATTAAAAAATTTTGCACAATTATATCGAATTATAAATTAATATTGTCGAAATTTTCGATATGCTGCATTGAACATTTGAATTAATAATTTTCCCAATTTTCAAAAGTTCATTACTCTAAAACTTTTACTAAGTGTGCCGTTATATTTTCATTTGCTCTTTGGTGTGCCGTTGCTTAAAATGTTTGAGAAAAACACTGCATTATTATATAACATGTTAGAGTATTTAGAAAAGTAACTGTAAAAGTCACAAGTCAAATGGATTTTCAAACAAAAGGTACCCGCATCTGACAACCCTGATATATAATACGAAATTTGCAGATGGCAAAAGTTAATTCATAGACTTTGTGTGAAATTTCCCCAATAATTCAAATTAGTATCTGATTACCTCGTCGGTAATATTTTGTCAGTTTGCTACTTGTTTTAGTTGAAGATGCCGGCGTTTTACCATTGCAGCTTTCTGACCTCAGTAATTGATTTTCAGTTAGTCACATGACTTGGCAACTAATTACACTAATGACGATTAATAAAGTGAGAATTTGAATTTGCCCTGGGGTATTTAATGAGATATTTTGGGATTGGGCAAGAAGAGCAAAAAGGTCTTCTTAATAAATAAAGTGTGTTGTTATATTGAATTAATTTATACAGCACAAAACTATATTCTTTCTTTCCTAATATGTGGGATTTTTAAGTAACAATCTATCAATTAAAACACATACACACACACACACACAAACACATACACACACACACACACACACACGCACATACATACATACATACATAGATATATTAGTTTATACTCGTAATTACTTTCAAAGTTTGGGAGAGTCTGGCACAACAAATAGTGTGAATTTAGAAAGTAATACATACTATAGATATATACATTTACTATCTATATTTCTACCTATCAATATCAGTATGCTCATATCTATCTATCTATCCATCTATCTATCTATCTATCTATCTATCTATCTATCTATCTATCTATCTATCTATATATATATCTATCTATCTCAGTCTGTTCCTATCTATCTATCTATCTATCTATCTATCTATCCCAGTCTGTTCTTATCTATCTATCTATCTATCTATCTATCAAACTGATCATATCTATCTATCTATCTATCTATCAAACTGATCATATCTATCTATCTATCTATCTATCTATCTATCTATCTATCTATCTATCTATCTCAGACTCTTATGTAAGAGAGAAAAATGTGCCTGTGTGTGTGCGTGCTCGAGAGACATTTTAGAAACACAATTATTTCTGTTTGTCATTTGGCTTTTGACTGGCAAACTGGTGGATCCATTATATTACTTTTTTTAAGGGAGAACAGATTCATACTTACAATTATTCTTTAATTTTTAGAGACGTACATACATTCATTGAATATATATAACTGCATACATACATACATACATACATACATATGTATACAGTATACTCATAAACATAAAATAATAGAATGTAATAAATACAGCTCTCACTTTCTCCCACTCTCTCTCTCTCTCTCTATATATATATAGAGAGAGATTTTCACTAATATATATATATATATATATATATATATATATATATATATATATATATATATATATATATATATATATATATATATATTAGTGAATATATACACTAATTAATATGTACTTATAGCACCGTTTCATAATATAGACCATTGTATTTAACACCTGAGGAATAAATATACTTATGTACGTGCAATTATTTGTGCGTGTATGTACATTTTTATTCTACCCATTCATGTGTGTGTGTGTGTCTGTGTGTGTATGTAGGTAGGTAGATAGATAGATAGATGGAAACAGACTTGGAAATTTTAATAATTTGAACAGACACACACATATATATATATATATATGTATGTATAGATAGATAGATATGAACAGACTTGTATAGATAGATAGATAGATAGATAGATAGATATTCTTTTATCAGTTTAAGTTTCAATGTCATGTTAATTAATTCTCAATCAATCTGCGCATGCGCTATTTTTTTTCAAGATTTTTTAATAGCAAAAATATCAAACCTGTTATTTGGGTCCAAATTTCTTTTTTTCCAAAACAAAAACGGGTTTCCTTCAAGATTCATTTCATTTTCAAAAACTTATATCCTTATTAAGAATTGGTAAAATCATTTTTTTAATCCACAACTTTACCAATGTGACAAGGCACAGAAAAATGCCAGTCGTTTAGCGCGTCATTTAAATTGAGTTTGTGTCTCTCAGTCTCCATGTATTCGGAATGAATTGAGAAGAAAATATATACAATTGTGAACGATGAAAAACTCAAAGCAATTGCTTGAGTCTGAGAAGTCAAAAATAGACATGCTATATATAAAAAGTGAATGAATCCAATTTACTGTCCAAATATTTGTACGTATATAATTCTACTAATGTTTGGTACCGGGAAGAGGCTAAACATGTTGTATTGATTTGAAACTAGGCAAGGCCGGTAACATGTAAATGGGGAGGACATGTCGAGAATAAGTAGCACATTGATTGGGGAACATATTTTAAGCTCTCGCTTGTTGAGAAATCAAACATTTTTCCCTTTTATGAAAAATTTAAGCCTGATTTTCCCCAATGAGATACATTAACATTTTTCACTCTATTTAGTGAACAAATATTGAATTAGAGATGCTGATATGAAAAAGAAAGAAATGTGATATATCTGAATGTATTAGCAGGTGACATTATGTTATATTCATGAGCTTTTAGCACTATTTGATATGTAGAAATTGTCTGTTGTCGAAGCATCTTCTAAATGAAGCCTTTGTGCATTAGTGACTTGACCATGATCATGTGACATACTCCCAAGGTATAATGCGACGGATTACCTGGATGCACTCCAGTGGACAATAGCAATCCACTTGAAAGCCTATTTGAACTCGACCATGTTCAACGGATAATTTCCAGGCCATTATTTCTGGATGAATAAACGCATTTAAGAATGAATGATTTAACAGGTCCACTTTATCTCGGTCTTTTTGCTTATTCTTTGTTCGCTATGTTTGAATGAGATTTTAGCTGTTTTCAGTCAATAAAAAAGTCAATATTTTATGAAGAAGCTCAGGTATGACAAATAAAAATGACATCAAATAAAAAAGAAAAAAACGGTTTCACTTTTTTCACTCTGCTTTCTTACTTAACTGGACTCGTGGAAACTCAATGTTTTTTTTTCTTTGGCAACGACGATAATACAGTCACACATATATTTCTGCATTTCCCGACAGGAGTTGGTTAATAAAACAATTAATAAATAAAATAGAATCAGTAGAAAGAAAGACAGAAAGAAAGACAGAAAGAAAGAAAGAAAGAAAGAAAGAAAGAAAGAAAGTGTGGGGGAGATATTTAAGACAACGTCTCCAAGACACTTTGGCGGCGACAGTTTGGATAATACGGCAATATCGTTTATCGTTTATATGGAGTGTTTACTTTACAAAGTGTAACGGTCGCACATACAAACAAGCAAACTAAAAGTATAATACTTTAAGATTCCTTTGTTTGTAGCAGAAGGAAATATTTTTCTCAGATGGAAAGCTTTTCAAAGAATGTCCAGGTAGAATTGGTAGGCATAAGGTTTCTCTAGTATCTTTGATGACATGACAATTTTTTGACAAGTAAAAACCTTAATCACTAAGACTTTTTCTTATAATTCTTTTGCAAAGATGTTTTACAACATTTCAGAGTCAAACTTCTGCAATTAAAAAAAACTGTTGCTATTTCTTTGATGTTGAGAAAAAGAAACCTTTAAAAACATTTTGCATCAAGAATTGTCAAAAGAGAATCAATTTTTTTGTTTGCTTTGACATGACAAAAGATTCTGTTATTTTATTTGCAACGTTTGTCTCTTCAACACCATGCCCAGTAAACATCAACAACAAAATAGGTGACAATTTTAAAAAGCGATGAAATTTTTTTTCGAGGACAACAGAATTTTTTTTATAACATTGTTGTTTTGCATCAATGAATTTCAAAGATTTTTCATCAAAATGGCTGAAACCCTATCTCCTTCACACGACCAGAAAACTTTTATTTAGTTGTTTTTTTTAATCTGACAGCAATATTTTCCCATAAAAGATGCTTTTATTTTCAAATAAATAATACATTAATAACTGAGATTAAAAAATAAATAAATAAAAACATTTTATAGATTTTATTGTCGCTTTATATTTCGTTTTCAAAACCACAAAAAACTATTAAACCGTATATAAGAAATAACAATGGCGATTATTATTTAATCCATGGATGTTTTTGTTTGTAGAAAAAAAAGTCACCAATAGGTTATTTTCTTATTTTCGTTTTGTTCGAGACAAAAATGTATTTGTCATGTGCAACAGATTTTTCAACGATGGAGACATATTTTCTTTGCCAACATTTATTAATGAATTACAAAAAAAAGTAAGTGTAATTTTAAAATTTCGACGATTATTTGTTAATTACAGGGAGTTGTAAAAAGAGGAAATACAAGTTTTTGGTACGGAATCATGAGTCAAAGTGGATTTATTTTTTATTCGGTATCACCCCATGCAAGGCCGTAAAGCCACTAAGACACAAGGAATTACTGGGTGTGGAAGAATTAAGAACAGATATAATGAGCGGGAAGAAGAAAGTGTAATTAGGAGGAAATTGACATTGCATTTAAAAATTTTTAAAGTTGGTTGGAAAGCATGAATGTTTCTTTAAAACAATTTAAATCAAAGGAAAGACATCAGTTATTTTATTATTTTATTAATTCTAAAACTATTTGAAAAAAATTGTCAACTCATTCATCACCTCATCTAAGAAAGGAACAAGTTTTTAACTATGTTAGGATACAAAGGGACTTGATCTCTGTCACCTTTTGTCTATCTGAATTTACGTTTTAAAGCTAAGATGAGGTTCATTCATTACAAGAACAAACATATCAATGATTAGGACGCTAAAGTTGATTTTTTTAAGAAAACACTCGGGATATTTTAGTTTTTAGGAAAATAAAATTATATATTGTTTTAATTTTATTCTGACATTATTTTATTTGGTTAAAAAGAGATAACGGTTTAAGTTTGTAATAATCTTTTGAAAGCCTGAATCAATAAGGATATTACTTTAGTATGCAACAATGCACACACATACACACATACACACATACACACAACACACGTATCCATCAATCTCTACGTACACGTCCATCCTCACTCGTTTATAGAACTATACACACACATGCACAAACTACTAAAGTGTGTGCGTGTATTACGAGAGTGTGAAAACTACATTGTTTAGTGACAGTTTCTACAAGTTGAACTAAAATTGTACCATTAAAAAAAAAACCCATACAAACACAATAATTAATCAATGCAAATGAAATAAAAATGAAGTTTGACTGCGATTAACACTCCATTTTTGTGTGTCAAAGAGGTTATCTTTTAGGAAGATTTATCTCGGCATACCAAATGTCAAACAAAATATTAAATAATTTTAAAAGTAAAACATATTTACATTTTGAAATTGGTAACTGGTCAGATAACATTAGAAATAACCTTTAAGAATCTTTCATTGCCCCAAGAGAAAGGATTTTTTATTTGTTTTTACTTTTTATTATTTATTTGTTTATTTATTCAATAAATAAACAAATAAAAACGTAAAACGCATATGACAAAGAATTATTTTCATTTATTTAGGAATTAATTCGTCGGCTTTTTTCGGCGATTTCAAAATGATTTCTCTAGTCTTCAGTTTAGGAATTATTATTATTATACTGATTTAAATTTGATAATAAATGGCTATCACAAATAAAACTTTTCAAGTTAAAGAAAAAAGGAAAAAGTTGCAAAGGAAAAAAAAAGGAAATTAAGTTGGAGAAAACTTAAAGCATTTCTTTACCATTGTTTGAAGAAGTATTTGAGAAAACTTTCACGAGTGAGTGATATTTTAAATAAAAGCTATGTATTGTTAGAGCGACGAGTTGGTGTGCGTGTGCGTGTGTGTGCATGTGTGCGTGTGTGCGAGTCCTTGTTGCATAGATGAGGACTGCAGGTGATAGAAAATGACACGGTCGTTAATAAGCATAATAATAAGGACCTGTGTGCGCCTGAGTTTGTGCGTGCGCGTGCCCGCGTGTGTGTATGTGTGGTGGCGGTTTGTGTGCATGTCTGTGTATGTGGGTGTAAATGAGAAAAAAAAGGCAGAATGTCAGGAACTTACTTCCAAACTTGTAAAAAAAAAAAAGAAAAAAAGAAGAAATACCCGGCCATTCATTTAAGTGTTTCCTATTTTCAGTTAAAAAAAAAACCAAACTCTTTACACCCAAATTCATAACCGACAGGCGTTTCTTTATTATTTAACTTAATTTATTTATTAGGGTTTTCTTTTTTTTTTAAAATTATTTTTCATTTTCATTCTTTTCTTTTTTTAATTCTTTTCTTTTTTTTAAAATTCTTCTCAGCCTTTTGTTGTTGTTGTTGTTGTTGCAGTTGGATTTTTCTTTTCTTCCGTGAAAAATCGGTTTGAAATGATTTTTCTTTCTTAGACACGTCATACATCAACCAACTTCCACAGTTGTCTCCAGAGAGAAAAAAACAACTTGTAACAAAAAGTATCCGATGACAATTTTATTCGATTCTATTCATTTTTTTCAATGTATCACACCGAAGAAATGGTTTTAGTCTGGTACAAGGTTGATAGAGACAGACATGCAGAGAAATTATTAAGAATATTATTGTATTATTATGTTGTATACTACAGAGCCACAATCATCAATTTTGTGATGTAAACAAATAAAAGACTGATAAATTACTTTTTTTCAACAAACGTTGATTTTTCCGAGACTAATCACTGGTTTTGATAGCAAAGTTTAATAATTATCTAATTTAAAAAAAAAAATCTGCTTGAATAAATTAACCAGTGAAACTGCCTGAAGTGCATAAGAAATGTAGTTTTCAACCAGTTTTTTTTTGTTTCAACGCCTGTCAATCAATTTGTAAAATTAAATCTTTTTTCTTTGTATTTTCAATAAATTTATGTCGACACTTCAACAAAAATTATAAATGATAATATCAATAAAAAAGTAAAAATCAGAATTTCAACAACACATCCACACACAACGTGTGACACTCGTAGTTGACTTTTTTTTTTTTAGGTATTACTATTAAGTAATTTACAACCGTTGTCCCGTAATAGTTGTTATATCTGATTGATTTCATATACTAAAAATGTAGCAACATTTATGGGACAGAGGTAGGAACAATTGCATGCATTTGTGGGTGGGAAGGTTAATTGAAATGTGTTGTAAAAAAACACGAACTAACTTTTTCAATATGCCTTATGGAATAAGAAATATTTTGGCTAAATTATTTTATTTAAAATTTAAATTAATGCTAGATGTGAAGTGTGAATATACCGGAAAAAATGTTGCGCATGTATGTATGTGTGTATATATGTGTATATATGTGTATATATGTGTGCGTGCACGCATTTAAACAAATATTCGTGCGCGATGGTGATGTGTTACTCATAAGTTTTATTAATTAAATTTTCATATATTTTTAGTTATTATTTTGGAATAAATCAAGAGAAAAGTTATCATTGTTTATATCATTTCGCGATTAGCGAGAAGAAAAAAATATATCGAAACGCGAATAAAGTTGTAAATTTATTTTTAAGGTTTTTAGTTTTTAGGAAATATAGCTTTTTTTTGTTGTGTAATAAATTTTTCAGTTATAGTTTCCTAAAAAATATATTTTAAATTCACAATAATTCCCCGAAAGAAGAAAATCTCTTACCTTGGTCAGGTAAAAAAAACCAAGATAATCCATGCATACTGAAAACAATTTTCAAATAAATATATCCAAAAAAAGAATGAAGATAACTTGTTGTCATGATAATCTTGATACAGTTGACCAAAACGATGAAAACAATAGATGATGATGTAAGCCTTGTAAGGGAAAGTGAGCTCTGTAATTTTTAAAATCCTTTCGCAAACGTGACTCACAAAAACTCTGACATTTTCTGTAGCGATTGCGAGAGAGGCAAACAGAATTGATGATGGATACTGTCATAAATTCCTGAAAATTGTAAAAGTCGATAGTTGTAGAGTTGACATCTTCCAGGGAATAATTCACAGGTGTGTCAATCATTTTCTTTTGTAAGCCATGCTGATAACAGTAAAACAATTAATGATGATGATAATGATAATAATAATCCTCTGGCGACATGCTGTTGGTTACTGTGAGTGTTGTTTATCTCCTCCTAGGTTTACCTACAAGTGTTTTTGATCGTTGCTTGCGTTGCACTTGTAAGCAATCAAATGCGATGCATTGTATGCGCCGCCTTAGCTTTGCCTTGTGGCCCAACTTTAAGGAATTCCCTTCTGCTACTGCCTTCTTGTCCTAAGTATTCCCAATAATTGCGGTGTGACTTGCCCTTGCGAAAACAAAAACAACAACAGCAACAAAAAACACTCTAGCTCCAGTGCGTTTGTCAAATCTTAGTGGGTAAGGGAAAAGAGCGATATTTTCAAACTCCTGAATGGTCCCAGACTGAAGGTGGACTTCAGTTTTCAGGTCGGTGTGTAGGTGGGGTTTAAATAACTTTCAACACATGTGGGAAGATTGTGGACCCTCCTGTCTTTAAACTAAAAGGAAGGACGATAGTGTAGGGGTGATGACCAGGGAAATTAGGTCGGACTTATGAGATATAGTTGGGGTAGTGATAGGGTCGAAGCCTGGGTAGAAAGTGGATAGGTGGGTAGGGAGATGCGTGGAAACAGGAAGAAAATGGCTTCGTTAGTTATCTTCAATTAATTATCATGAAATAGATGACATGTGGAGGAGGAGGAGCCAACTGACTGCTGGCTACGGTGGATTGTAGCCTTGAGAGAGAGAGAGAGAGAGAGAGAGAGAGAGAGAGAGAGAGAGAGAGAGATTTAACGCGTGATTCCCTCTTTGTCACTAAAGAGAGGGTAGGAACAATTAATTATGGTGGGAGAGAGAGTGAAACCGTCAAAAGGAACGTACAAGAGAAAGGGAAAGAGAAAAATAGAGAAGTAAAGAAAGAAATAGAGGGAAGAGAGATAAAGAGACGGGGAGAGAATGAGAAAGAAAGAAGCATATTTTCATAAATAACACGTGTAATTTGGTGAATGTAAAACGCTGCAACAGATTTATATGTGCGCGCATGCGTGTGTATGCGTATGCGTGTGTGCCTGTGTGATTTTGTGTCTGTGTGTTCGTCTCGATGAAGTCGAAGTCATTACCAAGGGAGGCGTAAACTTACTTTTGAGGTAGAAATATGAATGTGTTTGTATACGAGTAAGCTAAGCACGTATGTTTACTTATGTCCATGTGTATGTATTTCATATGTGGGCGTGTGTGTGTGTGTGTGTGTGTGCATTTCATATGTGTGTGTGTGTGAGCGTGTGCACGCGCGTGCATGTGTGTATGAATGCTTTATGAAGCACCTGTACTCTTTTCCTCATTATTCTTTCTTGATTTCTCACAAACACACGCTCGAGTGCAGGCGCACGCACACACACACACGCGCGTACACTACACACATACAGACGCGCACGTACACACACGCACGTTTTCCAAGTTAAAATTTAGTTTCCTTACGCAACAAATAAATCTAATAACTAATTTAAATTAAATTAAAAATGATTGTATTCTAGACTTTTTGTGCTACGACTGACTCATTCTCTAGAGACTGAGTTCTTATTTTACTTCAGACTTTTATCATTTTAAAATGCAATCTCTCTCTTCGTGACATATTTATTTTGAGAAAATGCATTCGGGTTTAGAAGGGTCAATGGCTAGAAGTGTATTTTTGTTTTTTATTTAAGCATTAAATGAAATTCTACCTTCCATCTAAAAAAAGAGTCTGCTTGATCATTTTTTAATAAGTTTTATGAAATAATTTAATAATCTTCTTAATTAAATATCGGTTTAATTATCGCGTGATTCAAGTAGGATTTTACTAATCTTTAACAACGACTAGTTTCAAATTGTTTAACTAACGTTTTTCGTGTTAGAGATGCTCGTAGAATTGCCAATTTTATAAAAGCAAAACTTGTAAAAAAACAAACTGATTTTTTTATGCAACATGCAGTTTTGATAAAGATTCGTTTTCTCTTAGTTTTTCAAATTTTAATCTTTTTCAGATGTACATAATTATTGTTTTGAAGATGATATGATTATTGAAATAAAAACATTTTTATCTTACATTTTATTATATTTATTGCTTTTTGAACAGATATATCATGTTTATGAAGATCCTACGATAGGTAGATAGACTGAACAAATCGGGTATATATATATATTCAGTTCATTTCTCTCTCGTTCTTTCTCTCTCTAGAGAAAAAGATGAACATACTGAGATAGATAGATTATCTATCTATATAATCTATTTCTATATATAATCTATCATAGATAGGTATGAACAAATTGGGTAGATAGATATGAACAAATTGGGTGTATATATATATATATATATATATATATATATATATATATATATATATATATATATTCAGTTCATTTCTGTCTTTCTCTCTCGCTCTTTCTCAATCTAGATAAAAAGATGAACATACTGAGATAGATTATCTATCTATATAATCTGTATAATCTATCATAGATAGATAGATAGAAAGAAATATGAGATAGATAGATAGATAGATAGATATGAACAAATTGGGTCTCTATATCTATTCTGTTCATTTCTTTCTCTCTCTAGAGAAAAAGATGAACATACTAGGATATAATCTATCGATGAACAAATTGGGCAGATAGATAGAGAGATAGATAAACACACACACATACACACACACACATAGATATATATAGATATAGATAGATAGACTTCTGTGTTTGTTGACTCTTGAGTGTTTATGTGAAAATTATTTGGATGCTGAAGGTAAGAAGAAGATACATGCATGAGGGTATGTCATTTTTTAACGAAATAATTTTGGTGTATGTAACAATTTTTATAGAGTACCTAACACTCACAGTTACTACACTGATCCTAGATAGAAAGCCGGAGAATAGAATGCCCAGATCTTGGTGACCAGACTCTCTTCGAGCTTTTTATACTTTTGACACGAAGTATACTTTTATTTTATGTATTCAATGATTCCTCAAAATCCTAAAACAAGCCTTTAAGAAGCTTAACTTTCACAGACGATGTCCAACGCATTTTCTTAAAAATAAAATAAATGAAATAATTTAATTTAATTTAAAATTAAAC
The DNA here is from genome assembly GCA_964036315.1 of Acanthosepion esculentum. Classification (NCBI taxonomy): domain Eukaryota; kingdom Metazoa; phylum Mollusca; class Cephalopoda; order Sepiida; family Sepiidae; genus Acanthosepion; species Acanthosepion esculentum. The sequence continues at coordinate 79,468,090 of OZ038505.1, forward strand.
AGATCTCGATAATAATAAACTTTTTCTATTTTACGGACATTAGGCTTGCTTGATGCATGAAGCAGATCTGCAAAAAATGGTTTTCAGAACATTTAAGAAGAGCAGGTTATATTTGCTATGCGAGAAAGATGTGGTTTTCCTTTTACCAAAAGCTTATTGTATTTTAGAGAATATGTGAAAAAAGAAAAAAGGATCAAGCTTAAAAAATATTCTTTTAAAATGTTTCAAAGTTTTATAAGTTTAGTTGATTTACTATTTTTAACAGTTTTTCTTTCCTTTATCACAAAATACTTATTTTATTTAACTAAATAAAAGCAAAAATAGAATATGTACTAAAGCAGGTGTCAAGGTAGTTTAATTACAGAGATAAGAGCAAATACTTAGAGTTCATTTTCATTGGAAAATGAGCTGTAAAAATAGCAACATAATGACAAACAAAACAGGCGTTTTATGTTTTTTTTTTAAAATTTATTTTCTCTTTGTAAAGTTATTCAGTAAAGAGGAAATGCAATGGCAAATTAGAAAATAGAAAAAGACGAACTGAAAAATGTTTTCACCAAAATAGAAATAAAAAAAAGCATAGAGTAGAGACATATACAGAGGTACATTTTTATTTAAAAAAAGATGTAGCTGTAGCTACACACAGAACTAGAGACATACTGACACCTGTACGTAATTGTCTTTCTACGTTGTGTGCATGGAAGTATTTACTTCCTTTGTAATATTAAAAATAAAGAAAATAAAGAAAGAGTTAAAAATACTTTATAGACCTACACATGGACGTCTGGATATGTGAGTGAATATATGTGTAGGTGTGTACATGTGTGCATATATGTCTACATGTGTGCATATATGTCTACATGTGTGCATATATGTCTACATGTGTGTGACGAGTAGTTTTAAAGCCCTAAGCGACCGTAAGGCAAACACTATTCCCAATCTTGCGCACTCTTCCGCCATAAATATAGGAAGTCTTAAAAACAATGTGCTTCTGTGTTTTAGACACTTCGACGTAGTGTAATGGTTAACAAGCTTGTTTCACTAGAGATCAATACGACTGAGTAGAAGGAGACACTTGGAACAACAGAAATGTCGTTCTACAGAAGGATGCTGAGAATACCATGAACTGAACACGTGAGCAACAATGACGTTTTAAACAAAATAAGTTATAGTATTTAACAATGAGACAGTTGAAATTTCTATGGCATATAACGAGGAAAGAGGGCTTGGAAAATTTAAAACCCACAGGACAGATTAAAGGCAAGATGATGAAAGGAAAACAGCGATTAACATAACGAGCGTCTGCTTGTGTAAAAATAGAAGGCAGAACGGGATTTAGGAGAGGTAAAAAAATGATAAAAATTTATTAAGAGCTACAAAGGACAGGAAATTGTGGAGAGCCATAATCGCCAACATTCCGTAGGGACACGACAGAAAAAGAAGTGAGTTCGATCCTAACTGGGTGCCTAGTGTCTCATCTAAACTAAGCTTGGTAAATCGCTTTGTGTCTGTGTTTGAAAAGACTTTCATACGTATTAATCCGCACACGCCTTAGTGAGGAGGACGGGTACTAATCTTCATACGCAATGTATATTCACACACACACACACACACACACACACACACACACACACACACACACACACACACACACACACACACACACACCTATATATAATTTTTGTGTGTATGAGTGTTACTGTTAGTGTTACTGTTAACTCTTTTCTCTGAATACACATCTACAATGTGATTCTAGGTAGAGGCCTGGGTAGCGACACTTTGATCCATACGAAAATAAATCCTCATTTTTGACGGGTACTATGTGCTTAAAATAAAATAAAAATTTTAAACTGAGCTTCGACAAATTAAAAATGGTAGCGGATTCCTTCAAGAGAAAGAAAGAAAGAGAGAAAGCGGATCACAAGAAATGGAAAACTTAGGTGTCGGCTGATTGTTATTTTTTTGCGCCAAAAGATTCGGGGTATATAGTTTGTTTTTAAGCCACTTTACCAATCTCATTATTTTATCTGAAGAAACATTTACACACACACACGCACACACACAAAACAATATTTCTATAATATAGGAAAAAGAGAGAGAAAGAAGGAGAGAATTATTTTCTCTAACTACAAGAATAGTTATGAAGACCACACAAGACAGAAGAAGAAGTAGATATGCCTCAGCTTTTTATCCATAATGAAGACAAGAAAGAGAAGGCGAGGGGCGCAGTGGGGAGAGTTCGGTGAAATTTGTTAGTCCACACCCAGTGATAGTTTGTTATAGACACCGGCACACGTCATTTATTAAAAAAGGGTAACTTAGTTCTGATATATGCCCACAAGTATGGAGTACCCAGTGAGATTCGAACTCACTATCTATCCAGTAGTAAGGATCTGCAAGACTGACTCGCTAAAACATTCACGCCGTAGCATCAATAAAGAAACACACGTGCGTGTGTATGCATATCCGAATAAGGGGCCTTTAAATCTTTGGTCAGAAAATTCGAATAAAATTTGAAAAATCTAAAAATTCCAGCTTATCTTAAAAATTGAATTCATTACATGCGCAAAGCAAATATATATTCTGACACTAGTGTTCATTTCTCTCTTTCTCTCTCGCTCTCTCTCTAGAGAAAAAGTTGAACATACTGAAAAATATCATATAGATAGATTATCTATATAATATATAATAGATAGATAGATAGATAGAAACAAACTGAAATAGATAGATAGATAGATAGATAGATAGAAAGAAACAGACTGAAATAAATAGATATGAACAGACTTGTATAGATAGATAGATAGATAGATGAATCGACAGAGATGGACGAAGAAGGTAAATATGAAATTAAAACTTAAAAGGTTAATTGAAGAGGAATATATAGAGAACTGAGATGGAAAGAAAGAGTGAAGTACTACTAGTACAGGTTGGTGGGTGTATGTGCAATTCTGTGTGTATGTGTGTAAAATAAAGGTACCTTTAAGAGAAGGTAGTTTTTTGTTATTGCTCTTTGTCTGGCACAGGGTCAGAACAGTGTGCCACGTTACATGCAGCTATATTTGCATCTGTACGCGTGTCTGTGTAAAATGTGTTCGTGTGATTGCACGTTTAGATGTGTGGACGCATCTGACTGGATGGGTGTGGTAAGGTATTATTTAACTACATACATCACACACAGTATGGCGCGTGCGTGTGTGTCCGTGAGTGTCAATATGCGCGCGTGTTTTCTCAAGAGAGAAGGGTACATGTGTCAGCCTAGTGTTGGTGAAAATTAAAAAGAAAAAATGAAAAAAAAAAAAAAGAAAAGATTCAACAAAAATCAGAAAGGCAATAAAATGAAATGAAATAAAATAAAAGTATAAAGAAAGTCTCGGCTGTTGAGAATGAGGCGAAAAAAGCCACAAAAAACGGAGACCGACTTCGTGAGGGAGAAGCAAAAAACAACATATTGTTGATATTAGTGAGGAGAAAATTATATAGAAAAAAAAAAAGAAAGAAAAGAAATAAAAACTGGAAGAGAAGAAAAGACAGTCAAAAATGAATAGAAAAGAAAAAAAAAATGCCTTTTATTTTCCTTATCGTTAGACCCACTTCTACTTTACTCTTCAGTACGCTAGTCTCACTGACAGTGATAATTCTTGCAGAAGATAAAAATTAGAAATAAATAAAAAATAATGTCATAAAGAAGAAGAAGAAAGAGAATATGATGATGATGATGATGATGATTATCTGAGTGTATTCTAACTAAATAGAAGCGACCACTATTGCTTCTTTCTTTCATTTTTAAGTCTTCCTATCAGTGACAAGACAATGGGGCCGAGAAGTAATGTTAATTTTGGCACAATGGTAGAAGCCGTGCTTTCGCTGATAGTTCCATTTTGGATTTCTGATATTCCAAGACCTTTTATTCCTTTCAGGCCCCTTTAACTATGCTGCCGTTTCCATTCTACAAAGAAGAGAGCTTCACGCACTTGAAGTCCTCATCGCTTCTTCTAGTACTAGTCGTAGTAGTAGTAGTAGTAGTGACTTAAGTGTTTTTACGCAAATCACCCTCTTCTTCTTCTTCTTCTTCTTCTTCTTCTTCTGCTTCTTCTTCTGCTTCTCGCACCATTTTCCTTATTTAAAACAACAGAAATTCGTCAAACGCCCCTACGCAAAAAAGAGATAAGTACTAATTGCACTAACATCCACCCACACGTGCAGAATTCCAAATTATATTATGTACACAGACACACACAAATATACTTGCAAATAATCACATACATACTCAGTAATAAAGAACAACATACAATGACATACACATTTTAAAACTAAAATTGTCAATTACTTTCACAACTTTGAAGCTGAGTGTATTATGCACCTTACACATATGCTTGCATTGTTTGTATATGTGTGAGTTTGAGTACACGGTTGGGCAAGTTTCTTTCATGTATATATACATATGTATCTGAATATTGGGTTGAGCTGATTTAGTTTTATTGTGGGTGTATGTGGTCGGGTATGTGTGTGGCACATGTATATGTACTCATGTGTATGTATATGTGCAACACTATTTTGTAAATCACTTCTGATTATCTTTTCAGTTATTTTCTTCCCGAAATGGAAATTTCAAAAGAATTGAAAAATTTAATTTTCTTTCTGCAGCTTCCAGATACAAATATTAAAAAAAAGTTATTCTTATTAAAAATAAAAAAAAGAAGTTTCTATATCCATTAGAGGTTATTTATTTTGATAAATTCTTTGCTTCGATGGACTGGTTATTGAATAATGCTTACTTTAATTTCTGGAGATGATAACTTGAAAATGTAAAAGTCTAAATTTTCAATAAAACTAGCTTATTTCAATAAACAATAGTACATTTCAATTTTCAATAAAACTTTCAATATGATCTTGTTTTATAAGATATGGCTAAAAAGATAATGTTCAGTATGTTTTTATTTTATAAAAACACTCAAATATTTATTGAGATTCTACAGAATTTCCATAACCAGATTTAATACAAATATTGGAGAAATGATTATTAATGAAAGTCTTGTAACTAATTTTCAGCACGCCTAATCTCTGTTCCCACATGCATTAAGTTGCAGTTCAATTTTGAATGGAAGAATCTTGTAGCTGATATATATAAGAGCTGATATAAAAATCATTTCTTTACACGTGAATGCTTCCTCAATGTGTGATATCATAATAAAGGCAATTGAAATAATTCCATCTACATTTCTATCTATCATGGATATATATGTGCCTCATGGTAAAAATTTTACAAGCAAATACTCTTCAATGATTATTACTGGATTCATTGAAATTCAATCTGAATTTATTTATTGTGAAGTATTATGAATTCAGCGGACAAAACAAAATGTATAATTTTGTTAGAATAAATCATTTTCCAGCCATAGATTTAAAAAAAATAAAAGATGACCATTTATAAATATATAAGTATGTATTTGCTAATGTGTGTAATATATACATGTCTACATGTATATGTGTGTGTTTAAACCAGAATTGCCTTATGAAAACAACAATGTAAAAGTATGCTTATTTGTGGGTGCATGTGTCTACAGATATTTGAAAATTACCTCAAATAGGAAAATTTGCAAGTAAAATATATGCACAAAGCCATAAAAAAGAAAGTAAAAGAAATTATTAATTTAAGTAAATTTGCTGTTTTATAATAATTGGAAAATTCAGACTATTTTTTTCCACAATGATTTACTTATCTAAAGCCATGTCTGCATTTGTTTTTTATGGTATGTTGTTTGAAAAACCTTGTGAGAAAAACTTTTCATTTTGATAAATGCCAATCAATAATTCATAAAACGCTTTTCTACATTGGCAAAGGACATGATAAAAGCCATCTTTTATTATTAAGTAGATCCACAATGATTCGCTGAAACCTTTTTGAAATTTCACAAAATGATTTTGTCTACTGACTTTCTACAGTATTTCCTTTTAGTGAATTTTAATCAATTGGAAAAAGAAAAAAAGTTTAAATTTTCATTTCCTTTTAAGGATTTTTTAAAATGCATAATGAAATTCTGCAGAGAAACAACTTTTAATGTTTGATGCGGAAATTTTGTTATAAGCAAATTTTAATATTGTTTCCTATCATTTTAATGATGTTTCTCTCTTATTTAAAAATAGGAAAATTCACTTCCTTCCAGAAAATTATAAAATAACCTTATTTCAGCCAAGTTTAAATTGATTTCAAATATCTATTTGGTAACTTTCAGTTAAAACTTTATCAAAGTTTGAATTAGAAACTTTCTCATGATTAAACTTAATGTCAGAATTTATGTGGATCATAACTTTGGAAAATAATTTGGTCAGCTTCAGATATTATGATAAAAAAATTAAAAATCAGGCAAAGAGATGTGTTTTCCAAATGAACCTGTGATTTAAGTTTCAACTAAAACAATAAAAAACTGAACTATATAAAATGAAAACGGGTGAAAATTCAACCTGATCCCATTAACAAATATATTCATGATCTCTCAGATTAGTAACGTACGATTTACAAAAATTCAAAACAAATTTTGGTTTTGTTTACTGAAAAAATTTAGATATTTTGAGAAAAACAAGACCCGAATAGAAATTGGAATGATTCATTTGTTAGAATTTTTGAAGCAGGTTATTCCAAATGAATGATCGTGTATTTTATTATCAATTTTGTTTATGAAATGTAAGGCATTAGTATAAATGTTGATTTCTCAGATGGCATGTATAAGTGTTGCCCTAAGAAATCACCAAAAATCATGCAACTTAGGCTTTCATTTTTAATAATTTCCTTTAATGTGAAGAGTGAAAAGATTTGTGAAAGTCATAACTTCATAAAGGGAGATAATCATAAGAACGTAAAATTCAATGTGTTCAAGAATTACAAGTTTCTATTTTTGCTCTTGTGAAACAAACACATGAATTTCTGACTTGAAGCCATGTGTTTTTGAAATAAAACAAAATGTTCAGGAGAGAAGTTTGCAAAAAACATATAACAAAGCCATAATCATTATTATGACTTTTTTTTTTTTTTTTAATGACTATTATAATGTTGCCTATCTTGAAAATAAATTTATATTTTGTATTGTTATTTTGCTTTTTAATAAATTTTATTGATAATTGCATGTTTGCTTCTGACAAAATCAAGATTAATTCATAATCCGTTGATTTATCTAGAATAGATTTAATTAAAAAAATTATGAGAAATCATGATGCAGGTCTTAGTGGAAGAAATACTTTCCAGCGAATTTTATATTGTTGCATAATTTTCAAGTGATGTGTTGTAGATAAGTGCATTGTACATAAGATTTATATTTATTTATTTCAGCAAGCAAATCTGTGATGATAAGGCCTCAATATTTTATGATAAAGCTTGAAAGAATATTCCAGCTTTTTTGACTTTATGTTTTGGAACGAAAATTGTAGTTGTTAAAATAGACTTCCAGATTTTGCCAGAAATACAATAATTTCTTTTGAAATAATGCATTTAATGAGAATTTTTCTCAAGAGAGATTTCTGTCTTCTTAGATGTTGGCTATTATAATTTTTATTAGAGTATTATTAGTAGGGATAGGGTTAAAGAATTTTTCTCTACAATTCAACAAATAAATGATGGTTGGGTTGCTTGTAATCTAAGTGTATTGATTATTTTGTCAAATATGTCTTAGCAGCCAGAAAAGATACGGATGAATTATAAGAAGGAATAGAATCAGTCTTCCAAGAACGCACATAAACATGAGTATTGTCTACAGGAAAATTTGAGATGTAGTCACAAAAGTCTGTTGAAGTAAAGAAGGGATAAACTCTGATGGAAAAACAGGAAGCTAAACAGATATTGGAGAAGGTGAACATTATTAGACTGAAAGAAATATCTTAGATTTTGACTTGAAGGGTAATTATTTTAGCAGTTAAATATGGTCATTGAAAATGAGAGGAGCAAATCTCTTAAGCATTTGGATAGGGTTTTTTGTCTTCTTTATTTGTTTATTTTATACATCTGTGTCTTTGACTGATTTGTTCTTTGCAAAGAGTAAAAATACAAAATAAGTTGATTCTTATCTTTGGAGTTTTAAGGTTGAAAAGTCAAGTAATCCTGAGAGAGAAGCAAGAAATGAGCAGGGGAAATTAGAGATTACTTGAAACAAAAAGGTTCAAGAATTAACAACAGATGACTTGGTAGGTGCAAAAGAGAAACTTGATGAATAAGAACTATGAATTATTAACAGTAACTCAATGCTATAACCCCTCCCCCCCCAAAACCTAAAGCATAGAAATATCAGTTTGGTGATAACAAGTAAGAACATGAGAAGAAAGCAAGAATGTTTTGAGATGCCATCTATTCAGATGAGCAGACAATAATCAAAAAGGTGGAAGCAAGAAAACAGTCAGAAATTATCTCCATAAAAAGGATTGGAATGGAGTGAAATAAAAACTAGAAAATGCTTTGCTTCCACAAAAAGAAATGGAAATTATGAGGAACACTTAATACACACAAGCATTTCAGGGAGACTGGAATTGCTGGAAAAGAATTTCATTAAATCCAGATATAAACTTTTCAAATAGAAATGATTGAATTATGAAAACAATACTTTTAAAAAAATATATAACACTACTTTTGTTCAGAGAGAATTTTTCTTCTTTTCAGATAGAAATTTCATTTGTGTCTCAAAGACATTTTGTTGAAATAATTATGTCTATATAATATTTTCTTAATACAAACTTATGATCACAAGTCACCTAATACATTAGGGTTATACGGGTACCATATGTATTGCAGCAGTTGTTGGGTCTAGGGCAGCATTTGTTGTGTCTAGGGCAACATATACGGATAGAGCCTCACCCACTTTAGACTGGTTTTCTATTCAAAGTTATTCTCTGCAACTGATTGTCCCACCAAGACTAAATTAATTCTAACTCAGTATGCTCTAATATTTATGAAGGTTTGAATTTAGAGTTATTCTTCTCTTAGACTGGCTTCCACTCAAGGCAAGAGTGCTCTGTCTACTCAACTATTTTACTCATAGAGGTGAATGCAAAGGGAACAAACAAACTTGATCAGAATTTGAACTTAGCAAAGCTTGTTCCATTTTCTACAGCAATAACTATTTTTATTACTTCAAAAATTATTTTTAGTGCAAACTCATATTTGAGTAGACACTGTTTATTTTAAACAGAATTTATTTTGTCTGCTGACCTGCATACTTAAGAAAACTTAATAAAGAAAATGTGCACCCCAGCAGAATTCGAACCTGTGCCCTCCTGATTCATCTTTAAAGCAATCTCATCCATTCAGATTTTCTCAAAATGGCTTATCGGCTCAGTTTCATATCCAAAACATAAACAAAAAAATTTCTAAAGATTTAATAGATTTTATTTTTTTGCCAATACACCTCTTACTACAACACAAGGCCAAATTTAGGAAAATGATTTTGTTTTGTTCTTAACAATTGTTCACACAATAAAAGGTTCAAGGCTGAGGGTTTCTAAGTGAAGTTGTTGTAAAGGTGTACAGGGAGGGAGAGGAAAATTGTGCTATGGTAATTTTCCAAGTGGGGCGATCCTGCTACTTAAAAAAATCAGCTGGGCATGAATATCAACTATCTTCATATGATAGGGTCTTAATGGTAAGAAAGTCCTTTTACAATTGTAGCCCTCAGTATGAAGATAAACAGTAGCAATTCCTCTGGTCGGGAGATTGGAGGTTTTGAGGAGCATGGAACCACCTCTTAATTGCTGTTGTTTCCAGGTCTACCCTGATCCGGGGTGGTAGCACCTGTTAGGGTCTCAGCTATGGGAAAATAAGCCCCCCCCCCCACGAAAAATACCAGCAATATATTTTTATATAAAACATTAATAATAGATATTTGTAGTGAAATTACTGACAATATAGTTGAAGGCATACAATTGGTTTCAAAATATTTAGATTTTGGCATTAAATAATCCATAAAGGGTGATATGCTGCTAAACAAAATCAACCAACCAACCTTTTACAATTGTGGGTAATATCAAGTTTTATAATGTTTTGCCATCCATACTTCAGCTGTCCTAGAGACATTTGTAAATGTAATGGGTGAGGAAAGTTAACTGAGTTGACATTGTCTTTCATGCACATGCATATATAAATAAATATATTATTTAAAATTTTCTATATTTACAGGATGTGAGCACAAGGTCAAGTTTTTAGTGTTCCAACCATGAGACATGGATTTGAATCTTACTATAGTTGATTTGTCAGAGAGATGACTTCTTCAAAATATTGGCCTAGGAAGATGATTCCAGTTCGAGGCACCATTGGGAAGTACCTGAAAAATACCCACTCCCATATTGACTAAAGTCTTTTGAGTGAAATTGGGTAGATGAAACTGTTTGTGTTAGCACAGTCACAAAAGTCATTGTGACTGAGAATTTGAGTGTATTTTCCTAATTCAACTACTAATCATGTCAGCTTAGAATGAGAAATCAGTCGAGCCAAGTTTGGATTTCAGTCAAGTTTGTTGCATTCACTTGCATGCAAATACCCTTGGGAAAGCTATGAATCCATCTCCTCCCCACAGCTATGGGTTAAATAGTAGGATTTGTATCTGAAAAAAACATTATTATTCTAAAAAAAACGGTAATTCATTTTCTTGAAAGAAAGAATTATTCTTACATTCCAAAAAATACTTTTTTTTTAAAAAAATAATCTATAAAGGGTTGATAAACTGTAAAAAAGCTTATCACTCACCCAATCAATCAAACCAAAAACTGTAACTAATGCATAGTAATTGAAATACTGATTTTGGTAAGTGGATCAGGCCCAAAACTTTTCAGCACCCCTTCATATATGTATATTATTTTTGTTTTTTACAGTAAGGTTCACTCTGTACAAGGCTTGGGAGCCTCTTGAGGCAGAGCATTATGTTAATTGGTAGTTTATATAGATAGGAGGGGAAGATAATTGTTGACTCTAGAATTGAACAGGTTAAGATTGTAATGATCAGGGAAGCATCCTCTTGGGAGTCTGTTCCACACGGCAGTGGTTTGTGGAAAGAAGCTGTTTGAGTTGAACTTACTTCTCGCCAATGGAACATGGAGGGAATGTGAGTGATTTGCTACTATGTAAGTCGCATGGCAGGTGTTAGCCATGAAAGTTAGACCTGGTAGAAGCAAGGAATGCCATTCGTTCGAACACTTTCCATAAAAGTAACGATAGAGCAGTGATTCTTGATTTTGTGTATATGTCTGAGAGCTTATACATACATATTTATGTATGTGAATTTATGTATGTGTACTTGTGTTGCATATGTGGATGTATCATTGTCTTTGTATGTAGGTGTGTGTGTATGTGTGTTTGTTTGTGTTTGTGTGTATGTGTATGTATGCAAAGTATTACAAGCAAAATAAAAATAAAATTGCCATTACATGTTTTGACCTAGAGAAGATCTAAATAGCTTTACAGAAAATATATAAAATGGTGACTTAATGGGTTTTAAGAAAGTTACACTCATCAAAGAAAAAAAGAAGGATAAAAAATAACTTGTTCAATTCTTTAAAAAACAATCCACAAAGTTTAAAGTTCATAACCTTTTCACAAGATTTTCTATCAAATTTCTTTTTGATGAGATTGAAAAAATATTTTTATTAAAATAATTTTTTTTATTAAAATAATGAAAAACTCATTTGAAGAGTTTTTAATCAGATTAAAATTATAATTTTTCTCAAAATGAATGTTACCTTTTCTTGAAACACTTTTCTTAATGGAGTCAAACATTTGCCTTTTTTATGTGTTTTGTAAACTCTTCAAGCAGTATGTCAATAAATCCCATACAAAATGAAAATATTTGGAAAAGTTTAGTGATACAATGAAATGTTTGTCTTGAAAAAGAATGAAGAAAAAATATGAGCAGAAAGGCTTTTTCATTGATTCATAATATTTTTCTCCAAGTTTTAGAAATATGACTGTCACCACATCGCAATACCTGCAGAGAAAATGGATTCAAGCTTTAGAAGAATCATATTACAGACTATTTTTTGCTAGTATTATGCTAAATTCATTGTTTTCAAGGCAACCACCATGATCACTAAACAAAAAAGGGCTAGGATAAAAGAGAAAGTAAAAACTAAATCAATGACTAAACCTGAACTGTGTTATACAGAAAGTAATTTCTCAAGTGTAGGATAAAAAAAGAAATAAAACACTTCCTTAGAACATTATACTGGGTATTTTTGCTTCTGCACAACATCTACGGAATTCTGCATAAAAAGAGACTTTGAAAAAATAACACAGTAATGTTATGACTAATAGATTATTCCAGAACCTTTTTTCTTGAAGTTTGGAGACTGTATGGTTATTTTTTTTTAACATTTGATGGTGGAAAATAATCTTAGTTTATCAAAGAAAATAGTTTCAATAAAACAAAATATTCCAATTGTGAATCATTTTTTATGATTTTTCCTGCTTTATTCTTTCTTTCTTTCTGTTGCATTTGTTTTTAATAAGATTGCTTTGAATATTCAAACCAGTAGACGAAAATAAATATACTGTTTAAAAAAATAAACGGAGCGTCTACTCAAATATGTGTATCCACTAAAAATAATGTTTAAAGTGATAAATATATATATATATATATATATTTTTTTTACATTTCCACAGAATTGTATTTGTATAAATACGCACACACACACACACACACACACATGTGTTTATGTACACACACAGAGATGTATTTGGATAAATAGGCACACACAGAGATGTGTTTCTGCATACATGCACACACATACACACGCTTAAATGGATGTGTTTGTATACATATGCACACACACAAATTTATTTGAGTACATATGCATACATACACACACAAATGTGTTTGTGTATATAAGCACACACATACAGAGATGTGTACACATTGCAAACACACACAAATGTGTTTGGGTATACATGCACATTCACAGATGTATTTGAGTCCACATGCATCTCTATACACAAACTAATGTGTTTTGGTACACATGCACACATTTACACACAGATGTGTTTCTGTATATATGCACATGCATACACACACATACACAAATGTGTTTGCGTACACACACACACACAGATACATAACCATATATACATACTCATGAACAAAAATATAATGGTCATATATATATATATATATATATATATATATATTTAGCATTTATATACAGTTTTAATCACAAGCAGTTGTTACTTATAAAGGAAATAATATGAAGACATATTATTTATTAATCATAAATAAAGACAAAGAGAAGAAACAAGAGTTTCAAACAATGTTTCTAAAAGATAATCTGAAATATACTGACTAAAAGTAAGAAGTGAGAGTATTAATCAGCCCCCCAGCAAGTGATGGGGGAATCAATCAGCTCCCAGCAATTGGTGGGTATCAATTAATATCCAGCAATAACCATTAGAGAATTCAGATATAAAAAAGAATAACCCTAAAACTAATACTCTTGATAATAGTAATGTCTCTCTTTGAATACATTGTCTCTCCTTGAATGTATTGTCTCTCCTTCAACAATCTCTCTCTCTCCCTCCCTCTCCCCCTCTCTCTCCCTCTCTCTATCCCTCTCCCTTTCCCCTCTCTCTCTCCCCCTCTCTCTCCTCCCCTCTCTCTCCCCCTCTCTCTCTCTCCCCTCTCTCTCTGATTAAGAAAATAGAAGGAGAAGAGAAATGGCTCATGATTCTCAATAAAATTTAATTCATTGGAAATGTTAAAAGTATGCTTTCTGTACAGCAAAAAGAAAAAGAAATTAGGAAAATTGAAATTGCTTATCATCAGCACCACAGATAAAAATGGAAGAAAGAAATGAAAGATTGCAAAAAGGCAGCAAGAATATGAAAGTCAAAGATGAAGCAGATTTAATTAATGATTAGAAGACATTTTGGATGAAATCTAAAGAGAATGACTAAAAAGAAGGAAAGTTAACTGAGATATCAAACCATTGATAACTCCAGGTATTAAGGTTAAATAGATCAAACAAAACTGATTAACCTAGAAAACAATAATAGATATATAGAATGTGTCTGAGACAAAAGAGTGAAATAATCACTGATTTAAAGCATGTTCAAAACTAGCTCAACAGTAATATCAAAATATCTAAATGACACGTTTACCTTACAAATGTTCCACTGAGTGTAAAAAAAAGAAACATTGATATAACAGGAATTAGAAACTGTGAAAGGTAAAATAAGTTTTGTGTGGATTGTGAAAATGCAAATGACAACAAAATAGTGAATACAATGAAACAGCAACAACAACAGTGATGATGATGATGATGATGGTGGTGGTGGTGGTTTTGGTGATGATGGTGGTGGTGGTGGTGATGGTGGTGGTGGTGGTGGTGGTTTTGGTGATGATGATGATGATGGTGGTGGTTTTGGTGATGATGGTGGTGGTGGTGGTGATGATGATGGTGGTGGTGGTGGTGGTGGTGATGATGATGGTGGTGGTGGTGGTGATGATGATGATGATGATGGTGGTGGTGGTTTTGGTGATGATGATCTACTTCTTTTCCCTCTTCTATGTACCATGTCTCTTCAGGATGTTGGCAATCATGGCACTCCAGAGTTTCCTATCCCTTGCAGCTCTTAATAACTTAATCCCATTCCCTGCTCCACCATCCACATTCACCATGTAGGTAGATTGTGCATTGCTTTCCTCCGTCTCTCTAGACTTCAATCTCTCCAGTGAGTATTAGATTTTTCAAGCCCTCCTTCCTCATTATGTGTCCCAGAAACCTCAGCTATCTATTTCTGATGTTAAATATAAATCTCCTTCTTGCTGTCAGTTTCTAGAACTTTGTTGTTGCTCACATGTTTCTGTCCATGGTATTCTCAGCATCCTTCTGTAGAACCATATTTCTGTTGCTTCAAGTCTCTTCTTCATCTGTGAGGAGATTGTCCAGTATTCAATGCCATATAGATGGACCGATACTATATAACAATTCAGTACTCTTTTCTTGGTTTCTAACAATATTTTTCTGTTTCTTAATACTTTGCTTAGCTTTTGGAAGGCATCTTTTGCTATCCAAATGTGCCTTTGAATTTCTGTGTTGTACTTTCTGTCCTCTGTTAATGCACTACCCAGTTATCTAACTTGTTGCACCTATTTGATTTTGGTATCTCTAATCTGAAATTTACATGCTGGGCTGTTACTTCTGCTAACTACCTTGCATTTTATCTTCTTGCAATTGTTATTTAGTCCTTTCTTCTTGCTTTCTTTCACTACCTTTTGTAGGAGTTCTTATAATTTTTTTCTGTGTCTTCTATCAACACTGTGTGATCTGTATATTTTATGTTGTTAAGATTGTGGCCACTAATAATGAATCATGGTAGAACTTTTAATTCTCTCAGAATGGCCTTGTTGTATAGGTTGAAAAGATCTGGTGAGAAGATGCATCCTTGTCTTACACCCCTTTTTATTTTTGCAGGCTGTTTGCTGCCAATATAGGTTCCTGATTATTCTAATATCCTTCCTACATATGTTAAGTTTACCTAGCAGTTCCAGCAATTCTTTGTGATGTACTTTTATCAAATACTTTTGCATAATCTATAAAGCATTTAGAAAACTGAAAAAAGTGCTTAGGGAGAATTGGAATTGATACCAGGATTGTAGATTTTCAGAAAAATGCCATCATTTACTGTGTGAATTCTCCAAAAAGTTCTTGAATTGTGCAGAGTCTTGTTGATGACATGATTAAAGAAAAGAAATTTTCCATTGACAATGCCAATCTGTGACACCAGTATTATTATTATTATAATAATAATAATAATAATAATAATAAAAAAAAAAAAGAAAAAAAAAAGAAGGGTATGAAGACAAACCAACAACAGTGCTAGAACATGAAAATGTTCCAATGCTCTGGGACTTTACCATACATACTATCTGTACTATACAAGCCAATAGGCCAAATATAATAATAAAAGACTTCAAAAAACTTTCTCAGACATATTGCTAAAAGCATTACAACAAAAGAATTTGACAAACTTTCAAACTGTAAGGAGCTGGAAATAGAAATTGTAAGAATGTGGGATTTAAATGCAGCTACTATTCTATTAGTAACAGAACCACTAGGAATGATTAATAAGAATACTGATACACACATTAATAAAATCTGAGGAATGCCATCACTTTGCATTAAAAAATGCTGTTCAAGAGCACATAATCAAAAAAATGTTTGAATAGGCTCAATAACTTTCTAAGAAAAAAATTACTTTACTTCAGGTCTCAGATAAAAGACTTGGTAAAGGATTGTTTCAAATAATAAATCAAGAAAACTGGAAAAAATAAGATCTTCTGGGACTTTGCGATTCAAAGAGATCACCCAAGAAGGACATACAATCGGATTTAGCAGTCAAAAATGAAGCAAAAAAAAAAGCTGCCAGATAATGGATTTTGCTGTTTAGGTTGACGTCAGTAAATGTGAATGAAGGTAAAAAATAAATATGTATTTCAACCTTGTCAGCAATTTAAGGAAATTGTGGAAGAAGAAAATGAATCGTACACATTATTGAGGAATGAAAACCATACCTGAAGAGTACAAGAAAAAACCTAAAGAAACTGGGAATTATGGTAAGAGTTGGAATCATCTAGATTACTGAATAAAGCTAGACAGGGCTGTTGTAAGGGTCATGTGCCCCCTCCCTGTACTGAATCTATGGTATGAGAGGAGGGGTGCTCTACTCTACCACATCTCAATTTTCTTAAGGTAGCATTCATATGAAATACAAATTTCATTGTAACCTAATTATGTACAATACAAGTGAACAATTCAACTAGAAAAACTGAAAATAAATAAAATGAATTTTAAATACAAATTAGAGACATCTCATAATAGATCATTCCACATAAATCAACAATGTTTTGTGGCAATTTTTAACAACACCATAAGATTTTTCTGGTTAAAAATTGAATAATTTAACAGATTCAATATTATAGATAAAAATAGTGAATTTTATATTGTGTTTTTTCAAGACTTAGCCTGAGCAAAACAATTTGGACAAAAAAAAAAGTCTCCAGAATGAGATCAAAATTCTAAAAATTTGCTCATCTTTTAATAGTCCGTCGTGCTCAGTTTAATTTGTAATGTGTATAGATGTATAGAGAAAAAAGCAAATGTTGATAAGATAGTGAGGATGAAAAAGCCCTGCCAGCACTCCCATCCTCCGGTCTGAAGGTTCATGAGTAGTATGTACTAAACCTGGAGCTAGAATACTATGGAGAATCATAGACTATTGAGGAGACCTGATTCACTTCATCTCCAATGTAAAGCACCATTTACTATTAGTGTGAATCACCAATATATAAATAATAATAATAATAAGAAGAAGAAGGTAAGGAAAATTAATATTAATAATAATAATATTAACACCAACTGCAGCAAGAGAGAAAAAGAAATAAAAACAATAAAATGAAGGAGACAAAAGGTTTGAATCTTGGCTTTTCTCTGCTCATTTCAAGTATTTTACTCTTCTCATCTTTTCTGACAGACAGCAGGGTCACTTGTGTTATAAGCAGATGGCAGGCTATTTGTTGCATGGAACTTTCTGTTAACAAGGCATCAACAGTTCAGAAAAGTGAGCAATGTCAATCAATCTTTTGGCTAAAAGTCATGAATGCAAGAAAAATAAATAGACTGAGCAGGAGTAAAGAAAATGGTGTGATATGAATTACAAATGAATGGCTAATGATAGCTTGGCTCTCAAATAGCTTCATCTACAACAAAAAGCAAATCAGGTAACAACTCTTTGATTTATTTGATAAAGAATGTAAACATTTCAATGAAATTATACATCCAATGTGAAAAATCTTCCTCAGCTTAATGAAATGTCAGTATAAGAAAAAATAAATAAAACTAACTTAATGACAGAATATTTTCTGTATACATTTGAAAGAAAGTAAGTATTTTATCAGACAGACAAATGTTGTAAGCACAAATATAGATGCAAATATGCTTGCTATGATTGTGCATTCTACCATAATACTATTTTGTACTGATGAACAAAAAAAATATTGTATATATATATATATGTATATATATATATATATATATAGATGCAAATATTCTTGACTATGAATTTTCTGTAAATGGTAAGAAGAAGATTACTCTGTGGAATAAGTGTTGCTAATGTCTGTTTCTTTCTTGCAGATTGACTGATCACAAAACCTCTTTCTGAACGGAAAGGAGGAAAAAATAAAACAATTCTTCTGATAAATACAAGAACCGAAATTATATCTGGATGTGTCTGGTCAGAAGATTAGCCATTAAGCATTTCTTTCACTAGAAGGTGTCTGAAAACAAACACACATGTCCATTTTTAGGAGAATAGTGTTTGCCAAATCTGCCTCGAAGACTGATAGTAATTTTCTACAGAATATTTTTAAGACAAGATAGACGAGGTGGATTCATGAAAGTGTCAAGTATCTAGACATAATGATTTGATTGGTTGATTAGGTATGGGTCTTCATACTTCTCCTTGGGAAAGTCATAAAAAGGTTGCAGTTAGACTTTCAGACTAACAAAACATTTTTCTTTAAACATTAAATGTCTATCGTTTATTTATAGTTCTACATGTGACCTTTTGCCTTTCTCCTGGTACAGTTTCATTTTCATTCCTGCATTTAGTTACAAGCAGCCTGATAAATGGCCTTGAGAATGACCTCTTCCCATAATGCTCTTGTACTAATCATTTGGGTGTACTATATAAAACATTTGCACATCAATTATCCAGTCAAGGAAAACTATTCATTTACTATGAATTCTTAATGTGATAATTTCTCTTGAAAAATATTTCTTTATCTAATATCAATCAACGAATGATGTCTTTTTTTTATTAAACAAATAATTTGAATGATTTTAATCATTTATTACCCGATGGGTGATTGTTATTAACCATTAACTTATTAATTTGAATTCTTTTATTTAAAAATCAATACTAGTGGGATTCTTTAGCTGTGGATAGTAAATAGTAATAAACTATAGTAATAACAAGAATCATCTGAGAAGTTTAGAAAAAAATAGATTTTTAAGAATGAAATTAATTTGAATTAAATATATTCACTTTTTTCTTATTTATGATATAAACAGAATAGCTATTAAAGGTGGGGACTTACTTTTTTGAAAGACAATTTGAAAAGAAAAAACTGACACAAAGGAACCATTATAAAATTTCTAAGATGGAAAAACTCTCTCTAACATTAAACAGACCAATCAACAGTTGTTGCTTGAGGAAAAAAAATTCAATTCACTGATGAACTCATTAACTGAGAATTCTTAAAAAGCATTAATCACTAAACAAACGGAGCACCTGCTGCAGATTTGGTGACCAGAATATGCTTACATTTGAAGCAAATATCTGAGATTTGAAGATGCAAAGTGATTACAGACATGGCAAAAGGCCAAAGTTTTTAATGAGGTTTTCATATTAATTCAAATTTCAGAAATGTAAAATTAAAACTGTTTATTGAAAAAAATGTTTCTGAGTTTTTTTAAAACCTTGCCTCAAATCATTATGACAAATTCTTTGTCAGACTGGAGACACTTTGCTTTATCTGAGATTAATCCCGGGCCTGCCTTAACAAAAAAGCATGACTATGTATATATGGATATTAAGGAAAAATAATTTTTGGACTTCAATAATTTTATAAAATTTCAGATTTTCAAAATCTGTAAGAAAAATGAATAAATCTTTGATTCTCAGAGTTTAAAATGCACATCTTTGCAAGAGGATGCAAATAGTTATAGTAACTGGATTTTGATTAAAGTGTTTATTGGCCTCAAAAGAACGGAAGAGGTAAAAAGTTTAAGAAAGTTGGGAATGAATAAAACCAACTTAAAACTTAATAAAAAGAAAAGAACCAATAAATCTTTAATAATAAAATCATTTAAAATACTATAAATTATATAAAATACTAATATAAAATACTAATATAAAATACTATAAATTAACAAAAAAATTGTAGACATTGCAGGAAATTAAAAAATTAAACTTTTTATGTTCAGAATTCAAAAATCACTAAACACAAATCAGTCTTTATATTTCAAAGAAACTCTGAGATATTTGTTGGTAAATAATTGTATCTACTTTCCTTTATTTTAAAATTCATACTAATAGATTTCAATGAAAATGTTTCATTATATATTCTAAACATTCTATTGATTACTTTGAAATTGACATATAGTTCCTTCAAGTGATAGCATAAATGTTATCATCTGTTTCTTTTTCAGTGTAACTGTATAGGTATACAAAAGGCAATTATCTCCCTTTTGTTGACATGGGTCATGTGATGGCTGCTTAGTGATGTTACTTCATACAGTGACGAAAAGGGTTAGTCATTCAGTGAGTAAGCTTATGGGTGTCAAGACACACATGTTATTCATCCTGTTCGGGTTTCCGCTGAGGCCAGCCAGCTGCCATGTGTTGCAGCTTACATGTCCATGGTATTGTTTCCTTTCGGGAATATATTTTCCTCAGATATAGAAATTTCTGGCTAGTAGTCCTCAATTTGGGAAAAACCCAAAACATACCATTTCCATTTTGCAGAATATCTTCTTGCTTGCGATATAGTAGTTGGATCCAGCCTGTTTGAATCTAGAGTCCTAAATATAGCTTCTTCAGAAGTATCTCCATATTATCTGTAAGACCCTATCTTTTTGTTCTTCTTTCACTATGATTGACTGTATAGATATATTATTCTCTGCATGGGAAACATGTATATATAATTTTGTGTGCAATGTAGCATTATAAAACTCTCTCTGAGAACAAAGCATCTTTGTCATTTCTTTTTCCTTTCAGCCATTCTGTTCCTTCCATGAAATACAGTGATATATCATGGATATAATAATGCCCATAATGGGGGAAATAAAAAAGGGAGAATAAATATTTCTTCTAATAGCTCTCTTGCATTATAACTACAATCATAAAATACAGCCAAGTCTTGGATTAAGGCCAACTGATGCTGTAAACATAGCTAACAATGCATTCTTCAATGACAACAAAATCTAGAGTTATTTCTTTTAATTTAGTGCCACAGAATATTCATAGAGTTAAGATGTCTACCTATTTCTATTGGAAATATATAGTAATTTAATTAAAGGGTAATTAATGAATTTACAATCCACATGATACCAGTCATTAAAATAAACACATGTCATTGATACTGAAGGCTAAGAACTTAAGTGAATGCTGAGGGGGTAGGGAACTAACTTTTCTTGTATAAAATAAAACCATTTCCCACTGGGCAACTTGTCCTTTCAAAATATAAAAAGGATCATGTTTCCCATGGTTTAAGATTCCTACAAAAATAGTTAGTGAATAAAATAGGATAAATATTTTTACCAAATTTACAGAATAGTTTTAGAATTGCTTATTTGATTTTATTGCAAATATTATATGGTCATGACAAAGCATAATACGTTTAGAAAAAAAAGATTTCTCTGTTCTCTTTTGATGCCTTAGGCAACTGCTTATTCTGTTTGATAGTGAAACTGGTCCCACATAATGGTGAAGAATTGGAATTGTTTGTAGTAATTTAGAGTCTTTAAAATCTTTGAAAAGAAAAGATCAGCTAAAACGCAAAACACATTGTTATAAAGTGAGAGTTTTCTTTTTGTTGCTTTAAGCAACATATTTTTGTTCTATTGTTTTTCAGATGATGGCAGACAATCAGTTCATTTCAAATAATATGATAGATTTACAATCAATGTATAAATATATTTTCATCAAACAAAGATTAATATTTTGGTTATAGCTTTAGTGAAAAGGATAAAAATATTTCTGAACTGTGCACAAAGCAATGAATAAATCAAAGATCTGGAGTAAGTACTTAACAGGCTGCATATCAATAACAAGGATATGAAAACATGAACTCCATTTTCTCTGTTAGATTATCAATAATTTACTTAATTTTTCTTAATCAAACCCCCCCAAGTAAGGCAATAATGCTATTAAGATGCAAGGGGCTACTGGGAGTGAAACAGAATGAGAAGACTTTAAAAGGAACTGGAAACACAATCCTAAAAAGAACATAAGGGATAAACCTCTACTCCTGTTCAAAAGACTGAGAAGGAGTGTGAACCAGAGGGTTGTTAAAAAGGTTGACAGTCTACCAATGTAATAATCAAAACCCTTTTTTTGTGAATTTTATAACATTTATATCTTATATTGCCAACCTTACTGACTCATGTTTTAAGAAAAGCAATCAATGAAAGTGAACAATGATTTGTCCTTAACCAAAACCATTGAATAAGGGGTTAATTCTTGTACAGTCTTACAATTCTTCCCAACTTGAAGAATGAGAAATAAATGTTGTCTCACTTTCTTATGATTCTAACATGAATTGATATTTGATCAAATTTAGGAGCCTTAAGTCCAAGATAATGCAGATCACACATTTCATTGCCTTTGACAATGGAGTAAAAACCCCTTGGAATTTTACCTACCATAATTAGGTCACCATCTGGAGACGATAGGAGGCTCATCATTTTCACTTTGCCATCATTTGAGGAATGCAACAGTTTTCTGTAGCCACTCACAAGAAGCTTTGTATTATTGAATAGATCTTTTACATTGAACATGAAAATCAATCATCTCAAACATAGAGAGTCACTTTTTTGTCTCCCACAGCACCTAAACTGATTACAAGCTTTTCTACACCTGAGTTGAACAGAGAAATAAAAAGAGAATTGTACCAAATAAACCACTGACAAAAAGAAAAAGGAGTAAGGAGATTGGTTTAAGTCGAAGCCTTTGGTGAATATTCTGTTGGTCCCCAGACCAAAACTGATAAGAAAAGACAAAAATAGAAAAATAACAATTCTTGAAAATTCTAAGAATCTCTAGGAAGTCTAAGGAGATTCAGTATGGGGAAAAAAGAAAAAAAGGCTAAAAAAAAAGAAATATATACATACATACATATATATCTATATCTATCTATCTATCTATCTATCTATCTATCTATATATATATATATATATATATATATATATATATATATATATAAATGGATCTTTAAAAAGAGAAAATTATATATATATATACTGCTTATTATACATACATATATATATATATATAAATTATAAAATACATATAAATAAATATATATATATATATAAAGATGGGGGTTTGTATGCATATGCACAGTGGCTGCTGTATATATATATGTGTGTGCGCATATATATATATATATATATATATATATATATATATATATATATATATATATATATATATATATATATGTATTTGTGTGTGTGTGTGTGAAATTTGAAAAACTTCACACCCTACACTACTTGGGTTTCAATCCAACGGTTTCATCAGGTGGCAACCACTTGATGAGACCATAAGGTAGTGTTGAGTGAAAATCTTTTCAAAATTTTCATATTATTATCTGCTCTGCATGTTCAATTTTTTGAATTGTGTATTGAGCACTCTCTTAAAATATCTGTCCATTGGTCTGACTCTGTTCTGACCTAATAATTTTTTATATTCTTATATATATATGTATATATATATATATATATATATATATATATATATATATATGTATATATGTATATTGTTCATCCCAAACTATAATAATCAGAATTTAAACAATATTCTTTTATTTTTAAGTAAAATATATACCAGGATCACTGAAAAAGCCTTTGAGTTAATCAGCTAGAAATAGAACAGGTTAAAATCATTTTGTGTTAGCCGCACTATGTCTTCCCAACTGAGGAATAGTGAGAGGAAAAAGATCATTCAGGCCTGCAGTAATGGTATGAACATTCATACTCTGGCTTCCATCTTCAAAGTTCATTCAAGAACCATCAAGATAACAGTGAATAAGTTTAAAAAAGAGGGAACAGTAGAGAGGAAAACTGGATCAGGAGGTCACAACAGCAAGATTGATCATTATTTCAACTTAAATACATTCTTATTTTTCAAAGAAGAGACCAATAGTGTTATAAAAACCTTGGAGAATTCCAGTAAGATATCTTTAATCATTTCTAAGATACAACAGTTCAAATCTTAATCTAACAATTAGACAGTCTGGTGTTACATGATTTGGACAATTTTGCTGTTACACCTGGTATATATTTCTTGAATATTACTTGTTCCGTTTGTCTTACAAGACTTTGAATTATGGCATTTTGTATCCACATCTTTTCACTGACCTTAAATTCATCTGATAAATATTCCTGGATGTTCTCAAATTTAAAAGCCTTGATAAACCAATGACATCCTTGCTCTTGTATATAAACACATGCAACAAAATAAATGTTTACATTTGCCTTGATAAAGTCCCTCAGAGGATAGTTTTTCCTCTTGTCTTTTTATTCATCTCTCTCTCTCTCTCTCTCTCTCTCTCTCTCTCTATATATATATATATATATATATATATATATATATATATATGTGTGTGTGTGTGTGTGAGGGTATGTATATGAACAGTGTACTCAAGGAAAATATACTGGGATCATGAATTTTGGTTCTGTTAAGTGATTGCGTTCTTCTATTTTAAACTTATTTGCATGGGAAGAATAATATCTTACAAGATTTTGCTTTTGCACAGTTGCCCCTACCCTACTAGCTGGCTATTAGTTGGTCCCCTACTGACTGGCTATTAGTTGCAACCAATGTTCCCTCTGTTTGGAATCCATTTTGTATTTTGGGGTTTAGTCAAGTATAGGCTAAAATAAATTGAGTAAATACTATTACTATTTCAATGATAAGTGTTTTTAAGTATATATCAATATTCTTATTAAGCTTTGCATAGTCTGACACAGGGCAAAATGATACACGCACACACATATATATTTTATCATTTCACCTCAAGTAAGGCAAGAAAACCACTAGGAGTTACTGAGAGTGAAAAAAAACCCTGAGAAAATGTTATTGAGGAGAAAGAACAATAAAAGAACAGGTTTCAAGGCGACAGATGATGATTGACATTGTATTTAAATTTTTGAAGATTGGAGTTAACAGGAAAACAAGAAGCCAGAAGAGTGCTCTACAAGTGCAAAGTTCAAGAGATGAAGCTCTGTTATGTCTCGCAATTTTAACAGTAAAATTATGAGACTGAGCTGCCAATCTAGTACTATACGTAAATTCATGAATTTAAGTATCGTACCAAAGATGAAAGCAAAATTTCTATGTAAATATTTATCAAAAAGGTGCAGGGAAACTACATTGTGGTGGTTAAAATTGATTAAAACTGAAATGCTAGGCCAGGACTGATAAAATTGCAGATTCTTCTTTGGATTTTGTGAAAAATCTCTAGATATATAGCAGAAGCATCAGACTAGATGTGACAACAATATTCAATGCACAGACAAATGGTAAATTATAATGGTGCAAGATAGATTCTGTTGAGAAAAAATGTGAATAGATAACAATGCTTATATTTAATGGTACTTGAATTATTTGATTCAGTGAATTTGAAATTCTCAGGCTTTATTTAACTTATAACTCATTTTAATCTTACCTTTTGGGGATTATTAATATTGTGAATACCATGGACATGACATAGGTGTAATGACAATGGTTTAAGAAAAAGAGAAACAAAAAGAAGATTTATACTTAGAATCAGAGGGAAATAGTTGAAATTTTTAGGGTAGGTAATGAGGAAAGGGGGCTTAGAGAATTTGATACTCACAGGATATATTAAAGCCAAGAGGGACAGAGAAAAGCAGTGGATAACCTGTCTAACAAGCTTGTGTAAATGTTGAGCAGAACAGGGATTAGGAAGGATAGCAAAAAAAATAAAAAAACCTTACAAAGAGCTACACAGGATAAAAAATGAAAGAGCCTGGATCATCAACGTTCTGAAGGGACATAGAAAATAGAATAATAATAATAATAATAATAATAATTAGGTATCATAAAAATAAACTGAATTAGATTTATGCTCCAATTTCATCTTTGAATATGAAAACAAAAGAATGGCATTGTTTAAGAACAATATCTTCTCACTTGACATTTTGAATAACAAAATTTTCCTGCTTAAACCTGGAATATTTTTGGTAAGTGAGCCATTCAAGTCCAGCAAGAAGAAGAAGAAGAAGAAGAAAGGACAAATGATCCTGCAAATGCTCTAGATGAAGAATAAAACATCATCATGAAGCAAATTTGACTAAAATTTAATATCAATGGTGAGACAAGTGAAAGAAAAAGGTATTCCCAGAAGGGTTAAAGAGAGTGAAAAAAATCATCTAGAGGAATAAAGTTTTGGAAAACAAATGTCCAGACATGGACAGATGTATGAGTGTGTGTGTAATATATGTAGATATAAAGATATATATATATATATATATATATATATATATATGTATATATATGTGTATGTGTGTGTGTGTGTGTGTGTGCATGAGTGTATGTGTATTTATGGATAGAAGTAATACACTTAGGAAGATTCTTTTTCCTGTGGTTGACATAGTTTTGGGTATTCAGGCAAGTTTTCTGTCTTACTTGTGTTTCTTTCTCCATATGGAGTGAGATCCCAAATGAGAAATCTTTCTTTGACATGGAGTGAGTAAGTGAATGTGCTGCGTGTGCTCCTGTGTGTGCTTGCTGTGACCCCCACCTCCCATGAACCTATTTTGGTGCATTCTTATATTGGAGATTGGCTCCAAATGAAAGCCAAAATTTAATATTTTTTGTCATGTTCCCATTGGTCTAGAAGAGTCATGTGATGTGCTTACTATGACATCTGCGTAAAGGAAACACCAAGTTTGTTTTTTTGTGTCTATTTTTAGACTTGAGGAAATTGTAGCTGACGAGAGAATTTGAAAACGTATTTTTATTTATTTATTTAAGTACCAACAAATTTCTTTACACTAAAGATATTAACAAGAGAGGCTATATTAGGTTCCTCTATTTGGAAAGATATCCTAGTTGTTTCAATAATGGAAAACAAAACATCATTTTTTATTATATTTAAGTTGAATTTATGATAAATTTTAATGTTTTTTCAAGACCAAAAGTTAATGAGTATAAAATCAAACACTGTAAAGTTTTTTGTCATATCAAACAATGTTGCATTGTCAGCTGTGTTATTTAAAGTTGAGTTAAATTGTTGAGGTATGCTGAAAGTCTGGCAATACTTAGTCTCTCTGGTCAACAAAGCAATGTTGTTGACTACAAAAAGAGCCATTTCTTATAGACTTACTCTAATAACAATATTAGCATGATATGTAAAAAAAAAAAACAATCTCTCTTACTCTCTGTATCATCTGAGGAAACCTCGTATTTTAAAACAGGAATTGGTAATGTGATAAAAAGTGTGACATGTAGGGAGAGAAAATTTGTTCAACATTTTTGCATCTGTGTGTATGGAGATAGATGTATAACCATTAATATTGTTTTATTTTGTGTATTTAATCTTATCAGAGGTTTTCGGTTTGGATTGAGCTGATTCCAAAATATATGGGATTTCTTTATCTAGTATTAATCCTAATTGGTCTCATACTGGATAGATACTATTTCAACCACATTGATAATGGAGTCTCCATTTTAACAATTGTGTACCATTGGTTTGATTATATAACTTGTTCACTTCCCTTGCATTTTACAAGCAAATTTTGTATTTTATCTCTTTCTTTTTTTTCAATCGAGTTCACCCTAAGCAAGGCAGTAAAGCAATCAAGGCACAATGGGTTAATGGGTGTGGAAGAGTTAGAAACAGGAACATGGCTAAGGAGCAAAAACAGAGGAAGAGTAATCAGGAGGACAGCAGGTAGCAGTTGATATTGCATTTAAATTTTTGAAGATTAAAGTTGGCTGGAAAGCATGGAACTGAAAGGGAGTTCCACAAGCAAGAAATGTGTGAAAAGAAACTGTTAGCATAGAATTTACAGTTACATAACTGGCGAGACCTCATTGCCAGTCTAGTACTGTGCTGAAATTTGAAGAGTCTAGGAACCATAGCGAAGAGGTCATCTGAACAATTACCATGAAAGTATTTATAGAAAAAGTAAAGGGAGGCAACCTCACGGCAGTGGGAAAATGACTGAAGCTGAGCTGCCAGATCAGGACCAATAATATTGCTGATTCTTTTTTTAAATTATATCAAGGATCTCTAGATATATAGCAAGAGCACCAGACCATATGTGGCAGCAATATTCTAAGCATCGATGAATGGTAGACTTATAGATATGTAAGATAAATTCTGGAAAGAAAAAATGTTTAATATGACACAGGGAACCAACTGACCTATGAGTGGAGTCTATATAGTCTTTCCACTTTCTGTCAGCTGAGAATGTAACCCAAGAAGGCACAGTGAGTCACCCTCCTGGAGGTCAGAATCCCCCCTACTGATGGAAGGTAGATGATTAATAGAGAGCAGTTTTTATCTGTGACATTTTTATTCTACAAACATTATTACATTGAAAATAATAATTTTATGATAAATTGATATTTTATTTTCATCATGCATTTGAAGCAGATACTCATCAGTATTATTTAAACCCAAAACATTGATCAAGCTTAAAAATAGTTAAAATATCTTTTGTAGCTATGCATAAAATTAACAAAAATTAACTTCTTTCCCAGTGAATGCACAAATAATATGAACAACTAAAATCTTGCATTTGTATTTAATATGGACCAGATATCTGCCCATTCCAAATACTCAATGATATTTTTGATAATGTTAACAAATTTATTTGTTTCATTTCAAAACAGATATCATGAAGTGTGTTGTTAAGTCTGTCGGATTTTCATAGTGAAAATCCATTTTCTGGCTATTCATTTTAGAAATTCATTCATTATATGCATATGTTTAGAAATTAAAGATCATAGTTTAAGATATATATGAAATGGGCCATAACCAAAGAATCATTGGCTTCATGTTTTCTTTTTCCTGTAGCTTAGTAAAATGCATCAGATTAGAGAGAAGAAAAAACAGCTAGAAAAGTTAAATCATACCAGCTGAAGCATGTTTAAATTTTAGGTAAACTTAATGTTGTTCCTGTGTTCTAGTATATGTGTAATCTAAGAGAGTAACACCAGAAAATTGGCTATAAGTTGAATAAACAAAATGGCTATCTGATATGGGAAGGTCGGGATATATCAGGTAACACATTTATCAGATTATTGGCTAATACAAACACACTGTACTAAATTTGGTGCTTCTTGAGTTGGCCTCTCGAGTCCACAAGATATTATGTTGAATTCCAATAAAATAAAACTCAGAACAATTCCACAAATACAGCTTCAGGAAGAAACCATATAGAAATACCAATGTTTATTTTTACTTCAATTTTTTTTTTGTTCTTAGCTTTATTTATTTGAACTTTTGGTAATTTAAAAAACAAAAGTTATTTGTTCTTTTTACGTGCTTTCAGAAAATGCCTGTTCAAATACAATTCTCAAGATCATTTCATTGCACAGAACTTAGGTCTCAGATTTTACTCTGCAACAAAAATGAATGCTTTTCATCTTTCTTTAGTATTTTGTTTTGTTTTCTTGCCGAGACTAACTAAATTTTTCTTTGTCAGATTGCTTCTCAAAATATTTTCAAATATAACATTTCCCTCCAAGTTTATTTTTTTAAACACTGATTATTATTATATGTCTTTCTCTCTTTTTCTCTCTCATACACAAAAGTGGATTTGTAGAAAAGAGTCTTCTAAAGTATATTTTTATTTATCTATAGACTCTCACAAATATTTACACTCAAACACAAATAATATATATATATATATATATATATATATATATATATATAAATAGATGAAAATATTTTATATTGGAAAATTATATAGTTTCTTTCAGCTTGTCTGTGTATCGACTTCATGCTAACACATACATCTGAAAATGAACCTGTCTCTTTTATTCTCTCTTTACACAGATACACACACATGTATATATGAGGGTGAAAAACACAATTTTGTATTACATGTGCATTACCACTATGTAACACACAATTGTTAGCTACATTTTGCTCTGTATAATGTTTGAGCTATTCATTAACCACTGGATTGTGTATTGACAAGGAAGGAGATTATGTTGAAAAATAAAGTTCTGGATAGGCATATAGTACAAATGTTCACCAACACTAACATATTGTAATGGCAGCAATAACATATTGTAAGGGTATCTATAGTACAGATCAGGGAAAATGTGGCCACAAATGTGTGAACATGGGTCATCAAGAAATGTTTAGCGGATCTATGTGTGCCTCAAGCAAGATTTTCATTTCTGTCACAAGACCATCATATACATATCTTCAGGTTGTCATGAAAGAGAGTAAATTCTGTCTTCATGCAACTGATGGTCCTTTGCACCTGTAATGTAAACCTGTGAAGAGAGATCTTTCAAAGACATCATGGTATGGAAGTGTCAGGAATTACAATGTTTTATCATTTTTGATATTTATAGAAAGGAAGGTAAGCAATGCAGCGAACATGTATTCAACTCATTTTACAACTATTCTTGCAAAGAAAGAAATTGATGTTACAGCAGAATAACGTCCACCTGTAGGAAGCCTATATTCTTCTTCTTTATGTGTTATGTCCCCTTAGGCGATAAAGGCTCTCCACAATTTCCTGTCCTTTGTAGCTCTTAATAAATTTTGTCTTTTCATTATTTCTCCAAAACTGTGTTCAATCATCCATTTACCCAAGCTTATCAAGTATATTATATGTTGTTTTCCTCTGTCTTTCTTGCCCTCAATCTGTCCTGTGAGTATCAAATTTTCCAAGGCCTCGATCCTTATTTTAGAAATTTCAACTGTCTCTTCTTGATGTTTTTGTATTACAAGATGTTCAACAGCTCTCATGGCAGACTGATCCCTTGTTAAACACATGATAAGATAATGTCTGACTTATTCTGTTGTCAAACCTACAAACTTACATCTAGTTTGGACAAGTGTAAGTAATATGGAATAATATATTGCAGGATATTATTCACCACCTGTACAATTGTATGCATATCAGAGTAGAGACCAGTGTTAGTGCAACAGGACATATGGTAAATTAATATAGAATCTGCACTTATATTGATCTGCATATGCGTTCACTAAGTGTAATCCAGCTCTCTTACTGTCTGTTTAATCTTAAATAAATTGAAACACATATTCAGGGTGTATTTTTCCATCACCATGCATATATATATATATATATATATATATATATATATATATATATATATATATATGGTGGACTCTCCTATCATGAATGATAAATGAGGGTCAGCATTAGATGGTGCCTTTTGTTTTAAACTTATGCACACTAGCGGGGGGGGGGGGCTATTTTGGAGAACATCAGGTAAGGGAAAGACATATTTCATTTATACTTTCTTAAGTGTGATACTAGCTCAGCCTTGCTGTGGGTGACAAAGCCACACTGACAGATGAAATTTGTTAAAGCAGGATTTTGATGGCGTCTCTGCTTCAGAGCTTGAAGAAGCTGATCATGGTGCTTGAGTCTACTGTCTTATATATATTTAGGCAGCATGTCTTCATTCAAACATTCCACTGAATAATATAGACATATTATGTCTATTTATTTTTATACTGATCCTTTCCAATTCTTTAATCAGTTTCTTGATATTAAGATGAAATTCTTCGAGGAAGGCACTGTGGTTTTTTCTTATCTAAGTACTTTCACTCTCCTCCAAGATCATCCTCAAGAGTGAATTACAAAGACAAACTTATTGTAACATTGATCACTGGGATCGTGACTTTTTAAAGTATGTGTAAATGTGCTCTGTTATAATTATTTTCAAATTTTAAATTTATCTGTTGTAGCTATGGAATGTTTTGCAAAACAAGCGTCCCAATCTAAGGAAAGTAACCAGAAAAAAAAAATATATATATATATATATATGTATATATGATAAATATTGGTAGAAATGCAAAATAGCATTAAATGTTGCTTAAATACACTTCAACACGTGGCTGCTACACTTGTAATCAAATTTGAAAATAATTATAACATAGCACATTCATGCATGTTTTTAAATAAGAGGATTGACATTACATATCAGTCCAGCAATCTTTTCTATGTTTCTAACAAGATTTCATGTTTCTTAATACTTTGTTTAGCTTTTGGAAGGCATTTTTTTCTACTTCAATCTACCTTTGGATTTTGGTGCCACATTTTCTGTCTTTTGTTAAAAAAACTTCTCAGATAGTTAAATTTCTCTATCTGCTTGATTTTGACATCTCCAGTTCATAGTTTATAGATTAGGTTATTTCTCTAGCTACTGACCATATATTCGGCTTTCTTACAGTTAATTGATAGTTAGTCTATTCTTCCCTCTTTCTATTATTACATTGTCTAGGGGTTCATGCAGTTTTTTTCTCTATATTAGCCATCAACATGGTGGCATCTCTTTTTTTAATCATTTCACTCCAAGCAAGGCAATAATGCCACCAAACTGAGTGTTAGAGAATATGGGGAAAAACTATAAAAGAACAAGAATTAAGAAAACAGAAAATAATGATTGATATTGCATTTAAATTTTTGAAGATCAAAGTTGATTGGGAAGCAAGAAGCTGGAAGATAGTTCTACAAGTGAGAAGTACAAAAAAGAAATTGGTAGCACAGAACTTACAGTTACATCTCTCACCATTTCAGTTGCAAAATGGTGAGATTTTGCCATCAATCTAGCACTGCACTTAAAGTCATAAAGTCAAGTTATAATGGTGAAAAGTTCATCAGATCAATTATCATGAATGTTGAAATATAATTAAGATTCAGCAGCAACTGACACAGTAGCCTTGAACGTACTAGGTCTAGGTACCATAGAGTAAATTTCATCCGAACAATTAACATGAAAGTATTCATAGAAAAGACACAGGGGAACTAAATTATGGCACTGGGAAAGTGGCTGAAGCTGAGATGACAGTAATATTGCAGATTTTTCTTTGGATTTTATCAAGGATTTCTAAATATATAGCAAGAGCACCAGATCAGATGTTGCAGAAATATTTAAACCAAGGAAGAATAGTAGACTTATAAATATGTAAGATAGATTCTGGAGAGTCGTAGCAATGGATTCAATATAATCTTTTCATTTTCTGTCCGAGAAGGCACAATGTAACTTTCCATGCTGATGGAAGGTAAAATGGTTCTCTCAGAAGATTGATAGAGAGGAGTTTTGTTTTTGAGGTGTTAAAATTAACAAGCCATTCCTTGCCCCACTTAACAACAGATTGTAGATCATCTTTTAGATCAGATGCCAATTTGACCTTATTGAACCAATCAGACTTAGTATTAAGACAGGAATAAATGATATTATTATCAGTATAAGGACTGAGTTGAGAACTGACGACATCAAGGTTGTTGAAAATTGGGAACAATGTAGGTATATCTTATGTTACTAAGATTGTACCTACCAATAATAAATACTAGTAAGACTTCTAATGATATTAGGATTAATTGGTTGTAAAGATTATATAAATATGGTAAGAAGGCACATCCTTGTCTTATGCTCGTATATATTTTTTGTGTACTTGTTCAATTTTTTATCTATATGCATTTTGTTGGCTCACAAGAAATGTTCTAGATTATTCTAATATCCTTTCCCAATAAATAAAATTTTCTGAGCAGGTGAGTCAACCTTTATGTATACCAAAACTTTGTTGTAGCTTAACCAAAATACCTAGATAAAAATGAATGTCTAAATCATCAAAACTCTGTTATCAAAACAATATATCAAAATGAATATATATACTTAGATACTAAAATTTATATTTTCAAATGATCAATTCTCTGATAGGTGGGATACTTTTTAAAATATTGATCATTGATATTATTTATTGTTAAAAGAAAACATTTCTTTAAATTATAGTGTGTGCTCAGCAAGAACCTCACAATGTTTACAATTTTATTGATATTGTGAAAATATGCACTTTATAAGAGATGAGAAGATGCAAGCTGGCTGTATGACATATATTTCCATGTGTTATATAGTTCATTGATGTCTAAAGATCTGCTAAGTTTTCCTGTCTTTCTCCTGCTTTTAAATGCTTACAGAAACTGTTAAAAATAAAAATGCATCAGTCTCAATATGAAAGCATATCTATTTGATCTTCACTCAGAGTTATGTCCCCTGGTTACAAATGAAGATTTGATAACTCACATGTAATTTCTTCCAGCTCTTATTGGAATCATTATTATTATATTTCAAACATATTCTCAAGAAAAATATGGACAGCTTCCAAGAAAAACAGTTGTTCAGCATCAATGTGGGAGGAGAGTATTTTTAAAAAATGTTTCTGATGTTTATATAATGATCTTTTGTTTATTTTTATACTTTACCAGGTCAAATGCTGGAAAGCCATTTTGTTTAAAGTTGGTATATAAACCTTCCACAGAGAAATGAGATCAGCAAACCAGATTCCTTATACAGAGTTATGTCTTTCATAAAATCTTATAAATATATGACTAAACAAGAGTCAGACAACTTCAAGGAAGATAAACACTCTTAGAGACACAAGTGTAAACAAAGAGAGATAAATGCGTAATAATTATGTAGATATACACAATAATCTGCAGAAGTAGACATATAAATTATAAACAGGAAAAAGACAAACAGAACAAATGTTTATATTAAACATTTGTTTCTATCTATCTATCTATCTGTCTACATATATATATATATATATATATATATATATTCATATATCTATCTCAGTTTGTTCATACCTATCTAACACACAAACTCATTTATATATATATATATATATATATATATATGTACAAGCATATATATAAAAAGGCTTTAATACATGTAACTACCTATATATATATATATATATATATATATATATAGGTGTGTGTGGGCGTGTGTGTGTGTGTGCATGTGTGTGTGTTTGTAGTATGCCTAATAGTATATGAAACAAAAGTAAAGATAATAAGACAAAGCAGAAAAACTATAAACAATGGGTTGCGTTTTGTGTTAGTGTCTTCTCCTTATCATTGCTCCAGGTTAGAATGAAAGAAAGACAAAACTGCATGCAAAGAAAAATGTGTTGGGATCTCTAAGGATAAGTGGGGACCATAGATCAAATTACCTTATCACATCTGATATCCCAACCACCGAAAAGTGTATGTCTGTCATTTGTTTGTTTGAGAGTATTTATTTTTGTATATACTTGTGCATATATATAAATACATACATGTATACTCACCCAGGCAGTTACATATATTAAAGCCTTTTTAATATATATGCTTGTACACATATATTCATATATACATGCCACCTGTGCACACATACACACACACACACACACACATATGCATATACACATATTAGAGGCAACACCTGGTTTATTTGCTTGTCTGTTTTTATATTTTTTTTAAGCACTTTACCCCAAGCAAGGCAAGAGTGCCACTAGCATGCAAAGGGTTACAGAGAGTGGGATCAAGAGTAAAGAGGTGTGATAGAGGAAAGGATGAAGAGAAGGACAGGGAATAGATTAAGGCATCTGGAGATGCATTGGAATAGCTGATGATAACTATAAGGGAAGTAAGCAAGAAGTAGGGAGTTCCACAGACAGTAAGTGTGAGACATGAAACTATTGGAGTAGAATAGATAGTTACAATTAACTATTTTGACAGTGAAAGGGTGGAACTGATATGCCAACTTAGTAGTACGTTTAAATTCATGCAGTTTGAGAACTAGCGAAAGTAGCTCATCGGAGCAGTTACGATGAAATTATTTGTAGAAAAGACAGAGGGGAGTGATGGCACATCTGTGAGAGAGCAACTATAAATGAGATGCCAGATCAGGGCCAATCACGTTGCATATCCATGGTGACTGCTTGTTTTTAAATCAGCTGACTTCAAATAGATCTTTGTTTTTTTCCCTACTAGCTTCTATACTGCAACTGTACTATTATTGTCTTTGCAATGATCAGTGATATAACATACGGTCCTGGTCTTAAATTAATCATTGAAAACTATGAGATTAACACACTTTCAATGCATTTCTTTATTATTGAATCCTGTTCTCTTCTGATCAGATTGGTATTCTTTAAGTTCAAATTGGGCTCAAATGTATTACGGTGAACCACCAGTGTGTTCAGATTGTTATTATGCAGAATCTCTCTGCGTTGCTCATATAATCTTTTTTTGGAGCTTCTGGATGTTTTACCAATGTACATAATTGAGCATTTTGTGTAATCTATTTTGCATATATATATATATATATATATATATATATATATATATATATATATATATGTATATGCGTGTGTGTGTGTAAAGGTAAAAGACAACAGGAAAACTGTATTATTAGCCAATGCGTTTTGTCCAGTGGGATGTCCTTAGCAACTAGAAGAATTTAAAAAATGCTATTGTATTCATATTACCAACTGAAAATGAAATTCTTCTTGCTAAGGACATTTTGTTTGTTGTTAATAGTTACTTTGTTTTCAATAAATTCATTTCATTTTTCCCTTGAAAACATCCACATTGGAAGAACCGCATTGACTAATAATACAATTTACTATTGTCTTTTACCTTTACACATATTGCCTTTTTCTACAGGTTAACTCTGAGAAATTTTTCATATATATATATATATATATATATATATATATATATATATATTGCATTTACATTTTTGCAGATTAAAGTTGGCTGGAAAGCATGCAGCTGGAAGGGAGTTCCACAAGTGAGAAATGTGAGAAGAGAAACTTTTAGCATAGAACTTACAGCTACATCTAGCCAGCTCAACTGTAAATTGATGAGATCTTGATGCAAGTCTAGTACTGCACTTAAATTCATAAAGTCTAGGTACCATAATGAAGAGCTCATCTGAACAATTACCATGAAAGTATTTACAGAAAAGACATAGGGAAGAAACCATATGTGATCAGAAAGTGACTGGAGCCGAGCCACCAGATCAGGACCAATAATATTGCTGATTCTTCTTTGGATCTTATCAAGGCTCTCAAGTTAAATAGCAGATACACCAGACCATATATGGCAGCAATATTCTAAGCACGGATGAATAGTAGACTTATAGATATGTCAGATAGATTCTGGGGAGAAAAATTGGCTTGCCTGACATAGTGAACCAACTTTCTTGGCACCTGACATAGCTATGGATTCAATATAATCTTTCCACTTCATATCAGCAGAGAACATGAGCCTGAGAAGGCACAATTAATCACTTTTCTGGAGGTTAGCATCAGCCATACTGATGGAAGGCAGTGAGGTGTCTCTTAGATGATTAATGGAGAGAAGTTTAATTTTGGAGGCATTAAAATTAACAAGCCATCTTTTGCCCCAGTTAACGATGGACCTGAGGCCGTTTTGGACATTGGCTGCTATTTTCCCCTTGACGGATTGATCAACCTTACTATTGCCACGGGAGTAAATGGTTGTGCCATCAGCATAGATGCCAAATTGAGAGCTGATGTAATTGGGAAGGTCATTAATGAAAATTAAAAAACAGAGTAGCACCAAGGGTGGAGCCCTGGAGGGGTGACACCTGCGTTAGTACAAAAGGATCTAGATGAATGTCCGTTCAGGATGACTCTCATTTCATGATTTGATAGGAAAAACTGGATCAGTTCAAAAAGGTATCCAGAAACATCAAAACTTTTCAGCTTGTGGAGAAACCTGAATGCCAGACACTGGTTTCACTGTTTTTATCTAGAGCATGATAGACACTTTCCACAATTATGGTCAGTATATCAGCAGTTGACCCAGAGAAACAAAAGCTATATTGCTTCTTTGAAAATAGACCCTGTGATGAGAGATGATGAACCAGTTCAGCATTGATTAGGGCCCCTATGAGTTTACCAGAAAGTAGTAGAAGGCTAATAGGCCAATATTTGGAAGGGTTGGAGGCTCACCAGAGTTCTTAGAAACTGGAACAACAGATGATGACTTTCAGTAGGTAGGAAAGTAGGAGGCAGCAAGGCATTTATTATACAGTTTAGAGTGAACAGGAGCCAATTTAGGAGCACACTGCTTAATGACTATTACAGGAACACCATCAGATCCATGTGCTTTGTGGGGATCTAGGCTAGAGATGATAGCAGAAACCGTGGAAGGGGTTATATGCATATCACTCAACAGAGACTGAGTTCTAGGAGAGAAGTTAGGTAGGGATATTCCGGATGGGTCAAGACTAGAGTTTGAGGAGAATCTGTGGGCAAAGCATTCAGCTTTATCAGCAGAGGATGATCACACCTTATAGCAATTGAAGAGGGGAGGAATAGATAACGTACACTTATTTAATGCTCTATTACAGAGCCGCCAAAGAGAACCAAAGTTGTTAGAGGCTATGTGGTGCCTCATTTTCTCAGCAAACAAGGGCTTTGCTCCTTTGAGGATTTGCTTTAATTTATTGCAAACAGCAATGGCTAGGTGCCCATTGTGATGAGAGCTGTCATGCTGGTATAGCCAAAAATAGTGGTTCTTGTGTGTTATAGCAGGTGATCATGTTGGTGTGAACAATGGAGAGGAATTACGTTTCACATGGTATTTCTGAGAAGGGATGAAAGCATCCATGCTGGATTTGACCCAAGAATAAACCACAGTGGTGAAATTTTCAATTGGTAGTTTAAAGGTGTCACTCCACTGAGTTCCAGGCAGCATGCTAGTAAGGGAAAGAGGTCTTGTGGATAGGGGGTTCCTGTTTAATAGAGGATTGGAACAAAATATCAGTAGCTACCACAGAATGGCAAGAGTGAGGGGTGGAGGTAGAAATAAATCAAGTAGAGAAGCATATTGCTTAGTTTTGTTAGGTAAACATGTAGGGAAGTCCATGATTTGAGTCAGAGAATGAGCAATGGATATATATATATATATATATATATATATATATATATATATATATATATATATATATATATAGGTATAAGGGAGGAAATTTTCACTGGATACAGAAGGAATTTTCCTGAAATTCGTCTAAGTTGCCCTGAAAATAACCAATTTTTGTCCTGAAAATTTACAATTTAATTTGTTTGCCATGCGATGATGTGAAGCATCTTCTTCCCAAATGACTCTACCTTGTATGCCTTTATGCACAGAGATGCACACACACAGACACACCATCTTGCATTATTAGCCATATGTAATTTTTGCCAAATTTTATAAAACTTATAGGGTAAACTCATAGGGGGTCTAATCAATGCTGAACTGGTTCCTCTAATGAGGAGATTAATCTGGTAAACTCATAGGAGTGCTAATCAATTCTGAACTGGTTCCTCTAATGAGGAGATTAATAGAAATATTCGCCTTATTATTAAGGAGTATATTTCACATAAACTGTATAAATTATAATAGACTATGATGTGACAAATGTTTTATGAATTTTACTAGATTTTCCAAGTTTCAGATTATTAGCTGGCTAGTGAAACTTCACGAAACATTAATGTAATTAAAAATTATAATTACATAACATGCATAAAAGAAAAAGAAAAAGTGAAGCCAGTATCATTGCAATGAAGTATTAAAAATAACATTAATGTGAAATTTCTGCCGCATGTTCTGCAACTAGTTTTAGAAATCATTTATTCATTGATTCGGTCAGCTGTTTTATTTCTTCGAATGAAACAAACTACACTACATCCAGAATAACATTCCAGTGTTCATTGTTGATTGCAAATTGCTTTCTATTAAAGTAAACCTTCCTTTTTAGAATGTTCCACAAATTTTCACTCAGATAAAATTTGAGTGAATAATCCAGTTAATTCATCAAACAAGTGTCATTGAAAACATATTTATTCATATATTCATTCAGTTTCTTCACTTTCTGAAGGTGTTTTGCTTCTTCTTGAACCATGGTCCCATGTGTGCCTTCAAAATTCAATGCAAGTCTAAATTGTCATCTTAACACCATTTGAAACTTGCCATAGGCCTACCATTTCTTCACATATAATTCTGCCCCCAAATATAACACCACACTCACATTGTTGATGTATCAACCTGTAAGGATATTTTCTACCTGTCATTAAACAAGTTTTGCTCATGGCATTTGCTTCATCAAGAATAGCATGGCATTTATTTGATTTTCATTTCAGATACCTTGTGTGTGTGTGTGTGTGTGTGCGCGCGCGCGTGTGTGTGCGTGTGTGCTAGAACTGAAGAACATTTAAATATACAATCACATTCCCCAGGTCATCTACAAAAACATATTAAGAACTTATAAATATATTTATATCCACTGATAAGCATGCCCCACCACACAGACACACAACCTATTTCCTTTTAAAATAATCTATATGGAGAATAAACTTATGTGAGTTTGTGAGTGTACAGTATATATATATATATATATATATATATATATGTGTGTGTGTGTGTGTGTGTGTGTTTAAAAGATCATATATAATTTTAGGTGTATGTGTAAATATTCATTCTTATGTGTATGTACTGATATTGAAAATCTGTTCATACCTATATACATAAATTTAGATATATAGATATAAATATCCAACTTCTCATTTTTATCTGAAAGTAATTTTATATATTTACAAATAAAGTAGATTCATTTTTTCTTGAAATTTATGTTTTATGGAAAATATTAAGATAAAATTCAAATCTTTTCTTTATTTGATGTTAGCATTTTGAACTGTACAGTTTAATTCTGGCATTACCTTAAACAATAGAAATGTTTGAATTCAACATTCATTTTTGGTAAATGACAATGTTGTATAAATTCTCAATAGATTATATTTAAATTGTTAATTAACCTTTAAAAAAGAATGAATAACTCAGGCCACATTCTTTTGATAAGTTTATAAGTTTAAACATGATCAAATCGGTGTTGATTTTGATTTTTAATGGGTGTCTCTTTTCTGGCAAACAACCTTAAACTTTGTAATCATTTTTGTATCATTGCAATAGCCACTCTACCAGGGTTAATATTCTTTTTACCAATAAATGGTATAAATAATTGTAAAATATTTTTTTATATTAAATTATTTATTAATTCATCTTTGCTAAAATATCTAACTTCAGTTTGAAGCAATTTCTTAAATTTTTCCTCATTTCTAGATTTACTTTCCATATATTTTCCGAATATATTGATTTAAATAAAAATGTCCAAAAAGCCAGATAATAAATGAATAGCTTCAATGACTTCAATATTGCTTTTTGGTCTGTTATTAGACACATTTTGACATTCTGCTCAAGGGAACAATGTTAACATTATTAATACTGATATAATAAATCAAACAAATGACTCAGAAAAATGTTCTAGAAATTAAGTGAATCAAAAGTGACCTTGCTCTTTTTGATTGAAAACGAGCACCACACTTCTGCTTTCATTTTTCTTCATTCATTCTTCATTTGGGTTGAGCCATATTCAATGTTGTTTTGCAGAACATTCATCTTCATTGAAATGCATTTTTAGTTTATTGAATAATGAACCCCCACAAAAAGGAAGAATAGCCAAGCTCAACGATAAACTAGGATTGTATAAATTATAGAAAAAGTGAAAATAGAAATCAAATAATTTACTGTTTAGTGTGAATTCAAAATATTCCTATTTTCCACTTTTAGGCAAATAAACTTAAAAAGTAAAACCAAAACAGTAGTGGGAGATGTTTCTTCATTGTGATTTGCATTGTTTTATATACAAAAAGATTTTGAAAATTTCTTGGCCTAACTCACTTTTAGACCTGATCAAACAATCAAACTGAATTTTCTGGAAATTCTTTCTTGGCTGAACTATAACCTTTCAGCATCCCATCATCTAAGCCAACATAAAATTGATAAATTTAATTTATAACTCAATCATATCTCACCATTTTGAAATAACATCACATTTTAATAACATTCTGTTCTATTTAATGAAATTTTAGTGCTTCATCATAAGAAGAATTGAATAAAAATTGACAGATATTGGGGTGCATATTTCTTGAAGGTCAGAAGGAAATGTCCCTTTTAATTCTAATTTTCTATTTATCTGTGATCTCAGTCAAATGGATGATTTGAGGGTTTATAAACATAATAAGCTGATCCTCTAATTATTTAAAAATATTTGACAATTTAGACAACACTTATTACATTTAGAAGTGAATTTTGAATACTTGAAAATATTTTCAGTGAAGTTCTTACTTCAACTGGTATAAAATTATCAGTTAATAATCAACTATATCTTATAGGATTGTTCAGAATCAGAATATGGAACAAGCACCTTGAAGTAGAGGAAGCCTTCGAACTGTGAATTTAATGAAATCACTGTTGCACACACACACACACACACACACACATACACACATATGCATTTGTGTGTGCGTGTGTGTGTGTATATATCTTGTTACTTGTTTATGTTATTTAAAATGTTAATTAAAATATTAATTTGAAATAAGGTGAAAAAATATCAAAATCTTGGAGTTATAACCTTTGACCTTTGTTTATTTGTAATGCAATTCATTCTTTTGATTTTATGCCTTGTTTTTGTAGATAAGAGTCTGTCTCAAAATTATTTTTCTACTGATTTATTAAAAGTTTTGGTTTAATGAAAAGATTGAAAAGACAAACAATAAAAAAATTCTGCTTTTAATTCATTATTATCTTTTCAAATAAACTTGAAAGCAGATCATGTTGACTTGTCAGTTGTCCCTATCTTGCAAAATATTAGTATTGAGATTTCAGTAGATTTTTGTACAGTGTTTTACTGAATTTGATACATATTTTAAAACTTTGTTTTTTTTTCTTTTATAAATTTGTATAATATTTTAATATAGAAAAATATTATATTTATACAAAAAATGATGAAGTAACGTACAATATTCCTAACATGGAATACAAAAAATTTTTTCTACTTTTATGATTATGTTTTTCTCAGAGTTCCCCCTAAATTTTATTTATTTAATTTTCAATATACCAGATTTTTTTTTTCAGTTACTCAGGCTTAGATGTTTAACAGAGTTTTACTTTCAAAGGAACAGAGAAAAGGTAAAAAATGCAAGGTTGACGTAAAGACAAATTGATTTTATCAAAAAGTAGCGTTAGAAAATTGTATCTAGAAAACAATGGCCTAAGATTATTTAAAGGTCAAAGGTTAATCTAAATCACTAAAATGATGCTAATTTTGTATGAGAGTTTCATGAAAAGTTAAAAATGTAAAGATTCTTGTTTGAAATGTTTATCTTTATGGAGTACATATAATCAACAATGGACTTTTTTGATGGTAAAAATGAAGGCAGCCTATTTTGTTCATATAAAAAGTATCAGACTCACCAGCATTTTTCATCTAGGCTGTCATGAGTAAGAGAGGTAAGTTTGGGTGCATGACAAAGCAGGTGCAGTGCTGGCTTGGACAGTGACGTTTACAGGATGCACTTCAATAGCACTTTTGTATCAGTGTCCTGGATGTATATGTTACCCCCAGGTATGTGGGCCATTCAAGAGGCAGTTGCTGAAAAAGAGAGAGAGAGAGAGAGATTTAGACATTAAATGAAAAATAGATATTTGAGAAAATATGTATTTGAAAATGTATATTTATCTAAACACATATAGTTAACCAACCTCTGAGTAATGTGTATGTGGTAAGTGTGTGGAATCCATGGTGTGTGTGGAATCCATGATGTGTGTGGAATCCATGATGTGTGTGGAATCCATGGTGTGTGTGGAATCCATGATGTGTGTGGAATCCATGGTGTGTGTGTGTGGAATCCATGGTGTATGTGGAATCCATGGTGTGTGTGGAATCCATGATGTGTGTGGAATCCATGGTGTGCGTGGAATCCATGATGTGTATGGAATCCATGGTGTGTGTGGAATCCATGGAATTATGTGTTACTGAAGAGAAATATAACTTTTGTTGCAATTGATCAGTTGACAGAAATTCTTTAGGTTTTGATGAAACTCTACAAAAAACAGGTTTGATGTAAATCCAAATTCATTGCACTTCAAGAAAAACATGAAGAAGATTTGGAAAAATACAAAAACATTTAGGTTAAAATTGTTGCTGTATCTTAAATATCATAAAAACTTGGCTGATTACAAAAGTTTTGATCACTTTCTTTACAAAAGTCTGAATTTCATAGACAATGAATTGTTATTTATTATCAATTTTTTAACAAAAGCTATTTTTCATTTTATTTCTGCTGCTTTTTAATATAACTTTGTGTATTTTATTAATATTAGGCAAACAATATGAAAGCTTCTTTTTTTATTTTCAATGGACACTTACTTATCAGTCAGTAAATAACAATCTGAAAACAAAAAAATATAAAAGAATGATGTGTTAAAAATGAATACTAATTGATTTTCTTTATATTCAATCAATTCTGTTGAACTTATAATAAATGAATATAGTAAGAAGCTTGAAAAGAAGTAGAAAAATGATTGAATGGGGAGGGAAGATTCACTTGGAACTGTGCAAACATTTGAATGATGCAAATAATAATAGTCATGATGATGATGACAATGAAAATAATAAAAGTATTCATCAGAGGATGCCTC
Source organism: Acanthosepion esculentum (assembly GCA_964036315.1). Taxonomy (NCBI): domain Eukaryota; kingdom Metazoa; phylum Mollusca; class Cephalopoda; order Sepiida; family Sepiidae; genus Acanthosepion; species Acanthosepion esculentum. Next base: position 79,512,460 of record OZ038505.1, read on the forward strand.
AAAAGTAACACATCCAATTTATTTCTGTGGAAACTACAACAAATATAGATACCACAATAAAACTGCTGGATAGAGCAAGTTTTATGTTGCAAAACACTATTTTTTTCACACTGATATCACCATTTCCTGTACATTTTTGCAAGCAATGAAGAAGAGATTGCATGTTGGGTTCATAAAAATCTACAACAGCAGAAGTGATCCACAGTGATGATGGTTTTGTTGTTAGGAAAATACATGATCCATCACCTAACTGTGCTCAGACCCACTGTTTAGTCTCCATAAATGTTCAGCAAGTGTCAATGAATGTCAATGGGTGTATTTTCTTGACATGCCAGAATTAATTAACACATCTCTGCTTTGTATACATTTTCATGACAGATTTTGCCCAGTTGCCGTAATAGTCAAAATAAATTACGGCCTATTGACGTGAAGGCTCAACCTCTACAGTCAATTTCTGATTTCAGAGACCAGCAAAATAAAATAGGAGAAATTACTTTCAGTGTGACTTTTAGAGAAGGCAATAAAGTAACAGAAAGGAAGAAAAATAATATACTAGTGATGATGATGATGATGATGATGATGATGATGACGGGATCAAGAAAGAATATTATTATTATTATTATTTGTTCTACAACCTCTAATATTATTATCAATATTAACAGCAATAAATTGTTGTATTGAAATCATGCTATTCAGAAATGCTTGTCAAATGAAACTTTGTCCAAATGAATGAAAGATTTAAAAGCTTTCAAAATCCTCTTTAATGAACAAAGCATAAAAAAACTCTTGAATGTTTGCAGTCTTAAAAACACCTACCAGACAACCTAAAATGTGAGATTCCTATTTACTAACTATATCCCCAAAGTAAAACCTTGTATCAGTTACCTGCCCTTGCTGTGATAACTTAAAGGACAGTTTCAGATGATAAGATTATTGACATGAACGTTCATATATTCTTTCTTTCTCTGTCTTTTACACAAACACATATAAATATGCAAAAATAACCATGAAATATATCTGAACAAAAGACTTGATATTCACATGGCAAAATATTTCGATAATATTATGTTGTTGATAAAAAGAAATGAAAAATAGAAAAATTTCAAGAAATAAGAAATTGCTGCAAATATGAAAAAATCTTTTCTGTTTGGTACGATTCTATGTGGATCATTTCCAGTGAATGAGTTTGTCAATGTATGTTATACAAAATCTCATGTTGATATTATTGTTCAAGGTAAGATGCATGAAATCATTTTAAAGAGAATTAAAAATGAAGTAAAAAGAATAATCTTTTGGAGTCTATAGAGAACGAAGATGAAAATAAAATTTTTACTGATGAACAGAACTGGTTATGAAAATGACAATCTGATATAAAGGACATGAATTGGTGCGTTATGAAAGAAACTTTAAATATCACTTCCTGTTTTTTTCTCTCTTCCAATCATTGAAATATGATGTCTTAATATTTGAGATGAAATTGCTAAGAACTAATGTTTGACTAATTGGAATATTATTTACATTGTTGGGAATGCTGTCTTCATCTTTGTTGTCATATCCATGATGTTTCAGCCATTATATGCTCCAGCCTTCTCAAGGACATATGGCCCAGGAAATAAAAGCATTGGTTGAAGTAATCCAGAGACTTGACCCAAAGAGTTGTAAGTTCAATACCTGGCCACAGCAGAGGTGAACAAAACTTGGAGAGTTGACTTATTAAAGGGAAATAACTGAAACTGAGATATGTTGAAGTGGCATGGTACGTGGAATGGGAAAAATCTACCCTGGTGGACAAAATAAAGGGTCCAATTTGAAATTATAATTACCAGAAGAAGGCCGGAGCATACAAGTTTGAAATGTTGTGGATATGACAACAAAATGTTTATAATCTGAATAATGTAATAGTGTAAATAATTACAAGATGTCATCTCTGAAATATAGTTTTAATGTATTTTATATCTATGGGTTAAAGTGCTCAATATCAGGGATAGTGTATGTAAATATAAAAGTGGACATGAGGTCAAGTCCCAGCTTGTGACAGTCATTTTCATGCTTAAATGCAATCTTCAGGTCTGATTTCTGTCTGAATTTCCTTCCATAGCTTTTTCCATATTTGGATATTACTACAAGGCAGTGAAGGTTGAAAATCAGGGTTTTACTTTCCCTAGATAAACTGAAAGTTGTCCACCTTTGCTCATTCTCATGGACTCGAGCCCCAAAAATGGTTGGATGTCAACACTGACAACTTTCTGGAAACTCTTGCAATATTTACCAAAATGACATAAAAAATATTTTGAAATGGTAATTCAATAAAATTCAACCACAGACTCCAGATGACTTTGAAATGTTCTGCAACATGTCTGGATGGACTTCTTGTTTAAGCTGGTGAATACTGCCATAATCCTTGCCTTCAGTTCATCTTTGGTGTTACAAGGAGTTTTATTGGTCTCTCGATCAACTGTACCCCACATATAATAATCAAGGGGCTTGGAAAGTTAGGTGGCAAGATGAAAGGTGTGATATGGTTGCAGAAATTGTCTGACAGCCATGACTATGTTCTCCTGCTTGTATGCCATGGTGCAGAGCCCTGTTGCCAGATATAGAGTCTTCCAACAGCTACCCTTTTGACCTAGGGAAGCACTACCTCCTCAAAGCACATGTTGATTCTGAGGCCCTCACCAACAAATTTGGGAATTCTTTTCTTATCAGAACAATCAGAGAGAGTTTTCTGAGCTGCTGTACCTTTTCAATCACTATTAGACACATCCAACCCTTTCCAAATCCTCTTCACTGTTTATACAAACACTCTGAAATGTTTGTATTGGAGTAGTACAGCTTACCATTTCCAAATTTCTGGCAGAGTGAATTACAGAACACTCAATGTATTTATTATAACAGAGCATATATTTTATACAGCAAAAATCCAGAATTACCTCATGTGGATATAGTCTATTTTTTGTATAATATATATATATATATATATATATATATATATATATATATATATATATATATATATATATATATGTAATCATTTATCTTATCTATCCATGGTTAACCAATATATATATATATATATATATAGGGTTAACCCAAATGTTTTTCTTATTTTGTTGTTAGATGGTTTAATTTTATTTTAATTAAGTTCCTGTGAAAGATTACCTTTGACTATATTATGGCTGCTATCATATTCATATTATTCTGTCATCTTAAAAAGTGTATTTCATTTTAAGGAAGCTAAAAATATTCAGAATGCTTGAATTAAAACAAAGAATGAAATAAATAGGCTAAAAATACTGTTAATTTCAACAGCATTTGGATATTTCTGTGTGAGTTTCCTTGATAATTAAATTGATTCATTTATCTCTTATACTTTCAAATCTTACCTTTTTTAAAAAAAGAATATCTACCCAGTAAAATCACAGATTTACTCGTGTAAGTGGGTTACTGAATAAGATTGCTGTATAGACCTAAAAGGAGAAAGTAAATGCAGATCATGAGGATATGCAGGATAGATAGCAGTTGGCCTTGAATTTGAAGAGGTTTATATTCATGGAAGTATCCTTTTGGAAGTTTGTTTCACAAAGTAGTGGTTCTTGGGTAGAAGCTGCTTCAATGGAACTTCTTCCTTACCAATGGAATATGAAGGGAATGAGGATAAGTTGACCCTGTGTACATGGCATAGCAGGTCCTAGCTGTAAATGTCTGAACTTGCTTTCCTGCTTGTTGGAAATTGTCTTCTGCTGTTTCAATCTTTAAGAACTCAGGGAAACTGTCTGGTCCATGTAACTGTCGAGCTATAAGCCATCTGCCAAACTACTAGAGACCCTAACCAACTCTGAACTGGTTAAGCATCTCACATCGCAAGGACTTTTTATTCAAACAAGCAATATGGCTTTCACTTCTCTAGTTCAACTAATGTTGTACTAATGATTATTGCTAAAAGAGTCGTATCATTTCGATAAGAATAGTGGAGCTTGAACTGTTGCTTTGGCCATCTCAAAAGTGTTTGACAGGATGTGACATAATGGAAATTTTATGGTAATTCTGGATAAATTTTTAAACTGATTCAGTTTTTCTTATCAAATTGTTAAAATGAAAGTTATCCTGAATGGCCACTCTTCTAGATCTTTTTGTACTGATGCAGGTGTCCTTTAGGGCTCTACCCTTGGACCTACTTTCTTAATTTTCATCAATGACCTTCCTGATGACATCAATTCTCAACTTGCTATCTCTGCTGATGACACAACAATTTACACCTGTCTCAAAAGTAAGTTTGATCAGTTTGATAAGGTTAAATTGGCACCTGATCTAAAAAAAAATACAGTCTGTTGTTAGGAATGATATATTAATTTTAATGACTCCAAAATGAAACTTCCAGGTAGGTGTCTTGTTGCACCTTTGTGGGCTAATATTCTTGGCTGTCATGAAGTGAAAAAATTATATTGAATCCATTGTTAGGTCTGCTGATAAGAAAGTTGGTTCATTGTGTGATGCTAGAAAATTTTTCTCTCCAGAATCTATCTTACATATTTATAAGTCTACCATTCATCCATGATTTGAATATTACTGTCACATATGATCCAGTGGTCCTGCTATATATTTAGAGATCATTGATAAAATACAAAGAAGAATCAGTAATATTATTGGTCCCAACCTGGAGTCTCAACTTCATTCACTTTCCCACCACCATTATGTAGCTTCTCTGTGCCTTTTCTATAAATACTTTTATGTTAATTGTTAATTGAATGAACTCTTCACTATGGTACCTAGACTTTATGAATTTAAGCACAGTACTAGGTTGGTAACAAGGTCTCATCAATTTACAGATTAATTGGCTAGATGTAACCGTAAGTTCTATGCTAACAGTTTCTTTTCTTGCTCTTCTCACTTGTGGAAGTCTCTTTCTAGCCAACTTTGATCTTCAAAAATTTAAATGCAATGTCAATCATTATCTACTGTCTTCTTGATTACTCTCCAATTGTTCTCACTTCTTAATAATGTTTCTCTTTCTTCTTATTCTTTCACACTGAGTAACCCCTTGTACCTTAGTTGCTTCACTGCCTTGCATAAGGTAAAACAATTAAAACAAAATGTAAGTTTTTTTGAACACTTGCCATAGAAATAGGCTTGTGACATTTCACCTGTCGGAAAGTGGTTGTAGTGTGGAAAATACATTTTCTCCATAAAACCATGTAAATACATTTGAACTCTGTCAAAACTGGAAAGTGAGAATTGAGCCTCTCCAGCCTGGATATGGCAAGATGACTGCTTAACAATAATATAAAACTATCTGTGCTTGTGATGAAAAGTATGACTGCTTAACAATAATATAAAACTATCTGTGCTTGTGATGAAAAGTATGACTGCTTAACAATAATATAAAACTATCTGTGCTTGTGATGAAAAGTATGACTGCTTAACAATAATATAAAACTATCTGTGCTTGTGATGAAAAGTATGACTGCTTAACAATAATATAAAACTATCTGTGCTTGTGATGAAAAGTATGACTGCTTAACAATAATATAAAACTATCTGTGCTTGTGATGAAAAGTATGACTGCTTAACAATAATATAAAACTACCTGAGTTTGTGATCAAAAGCAACAGTAATAAAATGAAAGAAAATTTATTTATATTTATAATTTGATATTCTAATAATTTTTAACATAATGTTTGGCTTACAAGATTTTCAAGGAAATATTTCATATTATTTTTAGCAGAAGAGTGAAATTAGAAGTTCCTTAGTATAGTAAATTGTGAAATGCCACTCATTTCTTTGAGACTCATGAGCAGATATGGAACCAATAAGGTGTCATGAGTGATGATCATTGACACAATAACAAAAAACAACAGAGAAACTGAAATTAAGTTTTCCAGCCACAAATATTGTGAGTTAAAGTTTGTTGAGTTAGAGACAGAGTATGTTAGCTACTCAAGATATAAGCTTTTATATAATACCATTGCAATATGTCATAAACAAGTATTACTAATGATCAGGAAGCAAAATGTGATGTACTCAAATAGCAATGTTGCAAAGAAGATAAGTAAAACTTGCCTTTATACAACATCCAATCAGAAAAACTTTTAGAAAAAAAAAGTAAATCAAGAACTGAAAGGCTAATCCATCAAAAGAAAAAGAAACACATTAAAAGAATCACATTGAAACATATGACTATTTTTTTTCTGTCCCATGGTCTCTAAGTAAAATTCCCACAGTTACACTTGCAATGTCCACTACCTATGCTTGAAAATACTGCAATTTGTGCATGTAACCAAGTCTTGTTTTTTTTTTCAATTTTAGTACTCCTTATATGATCAATAATTTTTATATTTGATTAGCAACAGAAAATAAATACATTTAGCCTTGACCTTTTGGATTTTATTTGGTACAGAAATTCTCCTTGCGCACAAATGGTTTTCTTTGCCATAAACTTCTACCAATTTATATGCCTTCTTATATTCATGCCAGCCATCTTGAAGCAGAAATATCTCATTTTTAAGCAAATATTCAAAATAAAATCACCTAACCTTTTTCTTTACTTTCACATACTTAAAAATTTGGATTCTTAAAGAACCAAAGTTGGAAACTATTTTCTCTTCATGCATGGAATACAATCCTGATTGGATTTCAAACTTCCTGTAGAGTTCCTGGTTTATTTCAATTGGTCCATCTTGTGGTTCTGACAACAGCTGATCTATATTATCTCTGGGTCTTTTACTGCAATGGGCCTCTAATAAGAACCAGCTGCTGGATTTATCACCACTCTTCCACCTTCACCATAGTAACCACTCATTTTCTGCTAAAATAAAGAATGGCTGAATATGGGATGAGACCTTGTTCTAAGGAGCAGGTAATGTGCACGCATCATATGCAGTAAAAGAGAAAAGCTTTACAATAACAAAAACATAATTAAAAGCACAAGTTTAGTCTCCATTATGAAAGCGTTCTCATGGCAAAAGGCTGAGGAAGTGGATTGTTCAAGCAAGTTCAAACAATCTGCATCACATAATTATTTCTTTTGTTATTTATAACAGATTCAAGGAGGTTAACAGATCTTTCAGAATGCAAATATAAAAAGGAAAATTTGTGAAAAAAAAAAAAACTTATGTATTCCGGATTTATTATGGCTGTTTATTTGTTGAAACAAAACAAAAAATATATCTTTCAAAATACTTTGAATATTATTTATGTGTTACAAAATGTTTTTGTCAAAAACGATAAAAGGAATTATAAAGTCTGCAGAAACTGTTTACATATGGATATATCTGTGTTGATACACAAATATCTGTTAATTCTTTTAGCTTCTTATGAATATAAGTCTGTATAGATTTTTTATGCAAATATGCTTACACTGTTATAATATAAGCATGCGTTGAGCTTGTGTTCAAATCTATAATTGTGAATATTTATATACACTCAAATTCAAAGATCATTTAAAAATACGGTCATAAAGCAGTGCATACCCACTCACATACAATCTGTAATATGTATATATACACACACACACATGCACACTCATATATATATATATATATATATATATATGTGTGTGTGTATGTATGTATGTATGTATACACACACACACACTCATATATATATATATATATATATATATATATATATATATATGAGTGTGTGTGTGTGTGTATACATACATACATACACATATATATATATATACCAATATACATATATCTTCTACCAAGGTTTCACTTAGGCAGATCGTCAGAGCCAGCTGACCCCAATGATCTGCCTAAGTGAAACCTTGGTAGGTTTGTCTGGCTCATTAGGTTTGACTAGGTTTTCTCTACGTTTGTATCGAGCTCTTTAGTTAGTTGTTTACTTGTATCGGGGTTTTTTCTTTGGGCCTTGAACCTGTATCTGTGCGATTATTTTCAACAGACTTTCATGTTCCTGGCTCTTTCTTTTTTAAAACCTTTTTTTCCCTTTGTGATTGATTTAACTATTAGTAAATCAAGAATTCGAAGGTTTTTCAACACGAGTATAGTTAGCTATATTTATATACATATATATATGTGTGTGTGTGTGTGTGTATGTATGTATACACATGTATACACACACACACATATATATTTAATAATTGTGTATTTGGGCAGCAGTCCCTCTTTTATACAAGTTTCATTAAAAACAACTGACAAGGTATTGCGGTTAAGTTTTTTTATTTAATTTTTCTTGTGCTCTTATAATTTTCTTCTTTTATGGATGTAAAACATGTACATGTAGAAATTGTCTGAATGTTATGTATATCCAAGCACTTTTGGCTATGCTTTTAGCTATTATCAAAGGTGATTTTATTTTTTATTTTAACTGAATGTATGCATTTTTTATTTATGTATCTAGAGTTACAGGAATGTTTTATTTCCCAAAAACAGTCAGCATATTGTGGCCGTGTTCATAGTTGATATAAATGAGAGTTGACTTTTTCTTTTTTATTAATAATGCTTCCATTATTTTTGGCTTTTTACATATGTATGAAGCTATTATATTTGTATTATCAACAATTGTGTTGCAGATGGAATTTGGTTGGTCTACATGTGTATTTACATGAGACCTAATGGAGCTGTGTTTAGAGAGAAATTTACATATATATTAACCTTATCAGATGCTATGGGCCTGAAAGTTCCTCTTCCACCATATTGTAGCTGTTAATGTCTGCTGGATTTGAAATTAACCTACTCTGAGTAGATCTCAGTTTTTTTCTTTCTTTGTTTGTATATTCCATTGTGCTACTCTTGCCTTTGTGATGATTGGTGGTATTGTATATGAGTCTGATCTAAGATTGACTATAGAGAATTTGGAGATCAGTGCATTTTCAATGGAATTTTTTAACAGTGAATTCTTTTCTCTTCTGATCAAACCTAACCACAATTTTGACCAAATGGAAAAAGCACAAATCTAGTTAGAGTGGCAAATTTCGAATCCATTGAATGTTAATGGCTTCAATACAGGAAAAAATAGAAAAAACTTTCTGGCCATAGCATCTAATATATATATATATATATATATATATATATATATATATATATATATTTGATGTGCTGTTAACCATTCAGCCATAAATTCATTTGCTAACCAGACATATATATATATATATATATATATATATATATATTTGATGTGCTGTTAACCATTCAGCCATAAATTCATTTGCTAACCAGACATATATATATATATATATATATATATATATATATATATATATATATATATATATATATATATATTTGATGTGCTGTTAACCATTCAGCCATAAATTCATTTGCTAACCAGACATATATATATATATATATATATATATATATATATATATATATATATATATATATATATATATATTTGATGTGCTGTTAACCATTCAGCCATAAATTCATTTGCTAACCAGACATATATATATATATATATATATATATATATATATATATATATATATATATATATATATATTGATGTGCTGTTAACCATTCAGCCATAAATTCATTTGCTAACCAGACATATATATATATATATATATATATATATATATATATATATATATATATATATTTGATGTATATATATAGGAATAAAAAGACAAGTGAAAAAACTATATATTTATATATATATATATATATATATAAATATATATATATATATATATAAGAATAAAAAGACAAGAGAAAAACTATTCTTAATCAACACATTTTATCCTTTGAGGGATTTTATGAAGGCAAATGTAGGATTTATGTTATTGCATGTGTTTATATACAAGAGTAAGGATGTTATTGGTTTATCAAGGCTTTTAAATTTGAGAATGTTCATGAATATTCCTCAGGTCGTTGAAAGGTCAGTCAAAACATGTGGATGACACAAATAGTCATAATTCAAAGTCTGGTTTGGCAATAGTAACGAAGTAATATTCAAGAAATATATATTTTTTTAATAAATGAATATGTTTAGATTGTAATAAAATTGTTATGGTTTGGAATGGACATCTGTGCTGCTGTACATCTTCAAAGGCATGAGGTGATGGATTTAGTCGTTTTCTTTTGATTTTTCAACATATTTGTGGTTGTGTATGTTGGCTTGAATATTTATGAATGTTATCGTCTAGGAAGAGTTGAAATAGATTTGGGTTTGCATTTCCTCCTTCTTAGATTTTTGGTGATCTTTGAATTGTTTTGCTATTGAGATCCTAACCAGACATGTATGACTTTGTTGAATGACATAGTTCTTCCATCATATCAGTGGTTAGAGTTTTCGAAATATAATGGATGATGTCATCATATACTACTGTGAGGTCATCAAAGTAGGTCTACAATTTTCTGTTGGAGAAGTATGCAATTTTCTAGAGTTGTTTGATGTCATATATGCCATCATTATACCACATTCAGAGTGAAAGTCAAATTGGTTTGTGAGGAGTAACCTCTCATAAAATGGTGAAGCCTAGTTAATACAATGTTCATTTGTACTTTCACCATCATGGTACCAATTGAGATTCCCCTGTACATTTTATGGTTTTGAGGACTACCTTTTTTATTCTATAGTGAATTAACATTTAGCACCTCTTCTTCTCCCCCCAGCTATGGGTAAATAGCAGGACAGACCAAGTTCTATAGCCTTGGATGGCAACTGGTCTACTGCAGAAAGATATGGCAACCTACTGCAGGAAAAAAATCTGCCTTGTCAGTCATGTATTGAAAGATACATGATTGCCTAAGTGTGTATCATGTACTGCACATAACTGACTGACTCGGCATCATTTATAAATATTACTTCCCCTTTTACTTCTCAAAATATAATGTTTTATATATTCTATATATTTTAAATGCCAGTAGCCTGACTTTCAATTTCAGTTTAGATTGTTTATGTGTTGCCATAGAGAGATATGACTACACAACCAAGAAATTCAAATTCAACTTACATTGGCAGGCCTAACGTTTTGCTTGGCAAAAAGTCACCTACAAAGTGCTAAAGGTTCAATATGTGATACACCCCACTGCTTCAGGATGTATATTTCAGGCATCCTTCATGAAATGGAGAAACATATTGGATTAAGGGAGAGGTAAGCTATTTTCCTAAGTTCTGCCTCAATGTCAAGTAATGCCTTATTATTCTCTAGCTTTTTTCATAACTTATTTAATTTCCTCATCATGAGCTTCATTGCTGTTTATTGTTGGAGATAGACTTTGTAATGCTTTCTAATGCTTGGATGTATATTAGTGTATATTCTATCAGTGATAACAGCAATGTCTGTAAAAATGAGCAAAACTTCAACTGTTGAAGATTTTTAGAATCAAGGTATATGAATGTTAATTTACAGATATGATAAAAACTTTTTTGTAAGTAAAGAACAGGAAAAAAACAATTCATAGAATATATCAACAATTTCTGTCTTCATGCTGACAGCTTAGAGAATAACCCTACACTCAAAAAATGTCTTAAGCATGTTTGGTTCCAACCACAGATCAGCTGTGATTGGTCAATGATCAAAACATTACTGTTCATCACTGGTGAAATTGCATAGCCAATAATTGTGGGTAAAACGGTGTTTTGTATCTGAAGACTTGTGCTATGTATTATATTCTTTTTTGTAAATAAATATGAATCATTACTTCCAGAATGTGCCTTATGCATGTATGTTTGCATGTGTTACATATGTATATATGTGTACAAATATCTATTGAAAAAAATGAAAATCCTTTTGCTACAAGGATCAGATTTAAGGATTTAGAAAGCTGATCTAAGTTAAATATCTTCTGTGTTGTGGGATATCATCATGCCTATATGCATTTATATGAGATGAAACATTTTTTATAAAGATTCTGCTTCCTGATGTCTCCTTTTTTTACAAGAAACTGCATGCAAATAAAATGAGAAAAAAAGAATAAATAAACAAGCAAATAAATAAAATTTAATAATTTAATATTTTAAGATTGTCCAGAGGCTGCAAATCATAAATTTTGCATTACATCTGTCAAATGAAAAACCAAATTTTTAATATGAAAAGCAATTTTTTTTCAAATATTTTGTAGTGCTTGTCTTTGGCTTTTATTCTGTGGAGATCAGTCAGAGGTTTTGATATAAAAAGAGAATAAAAAGGAGATTGTGTCAATATGTCTACACAAGTGAAGAAAATATTTTTTCTGATGAAGGTCTCATTCTTTAAGTTTAATACAGAAAATTCTCCTCTGCACTATAACAGTGTTTTCTGCATTTATTTCTCTTCAATTGTTTAATTCTTCTGCTTCTAAGTCAGATTCTTTCTCCCATTCAAATGCAAAAACCAAAAGCCTTTCAAAATTCTTGATCATAAATCCTTTATTTTCTTTATGAAAATTTATTAAAACATTGTTAGTTTTTGTTGAATTTTTTTACCTACTTGCTGGATCAAATCCAAGACAGCTGATATTAAATTTTGAGAGATCAAAATCAATTGACCATAATGTAATGAAACAAAATGATATCTGATGCTTTAACTCACTTTAATACTTGAGGGAAAACTTCACCAAAATTTCCATGTATCAATCCTACTCCCCATCATCTTGATTTAATTTTATCACTTGTCTATCATGAAAGAAGAAAACTAAATTATTCAGGCAGTTTTCTTCAGAGTAAACCAAAGTTAAATTCTTATGAATTAAACTGATCAGAACTAAAAGATGAATTGTATTGATTTTGATTAAAGCATTGATATAAAGGTGTTCCCTACACAGCTTCAGGGTGATAACACCTGTTAGAGTCCCAGGCAAATAGTGAAAACCCAAACTGCGGTCAAAACACTATAGAGGTATAAAAATACATTTTTATAGTAAAAAATTCCAGCAATAGATTTTATTAGTAAAAAAAAAAAAGAAAAAAATACCAAAGCTCCTAAGGAAATTAAATTTTGGCAGTAAATGACCCATAAGGAGTTGATATGACATTAAACAAACCAAAACAAACCAAATTAAACCTACACAGTTTAAAATTTGGTTTAATATGTCACAGATGGCTTTCATTTTGACTATATTTAGAAGATATCAGTTGTTAAAAACAAACTTTATTTTTTGGCAGCTGCTAACAAATTAATATTTTTTTTACTTATTGCTTTACAAGAAAAAACAATATTATAAATCTTGATGTTTTGGGACTTCATTGGCTGCTGAGACCGTCACATGTTTCACACTATGAAATACAATTTTGAATGCTAATTTACAGATAAAGACATTTCCTTAAGTAAAGAAAAGAAAAAACCAATCCACAGTAGATATCAGCAATCAAGTTTCTGTCTTCACACCATCAGCTGAGAGAATGTCCCTTTACACAAAAAATGCCAGTTTTATGTATATTTGGTTCCAACCAAAGATCAGCTGTGATTGATCAATGATCAAGCATTACTGTTTCTATTCAAATCAGTAGCAGAATCTTGGCAACAGTGCTACCTGTATTGCTTCACCTCACCAAAGAGCCAAGTATGAATGAGAACAATTCTTGTTGGAGAAGGTATCAACTGTTTAACAAATGCTTCAAGGGAGAAACTGATTGTTCTCATTGAACCAAATGCATCCAAGTCAGGGTTTCTTATTCTGCTTGTGTGCAAGCAAGATGGTGTGTCAGTCATAGAAGAAGAAGGATGTAGAAGTGGTGACAACTGGGGGAAGGTCATGTGCATGCTATGAAGTTGGTGTTATCAGACTATGAATGGACAACAGAATCTCTGTTGACATCGATGTCTTGTTGGTGCAAGACAAACCACTGGGGTTTGACTTGCTGATACATTTCCACACTTTCTCTTCTAGAAAATTGGTGCAATGCACTCTTTCTTCCCCTTTTCTCTTCATTTGGTATTAAGATTAATTGAGTTTTCTTTTTTAGTTTTTTTTTTAGAGCTTATCAACCTATTATAAGTTATTTAAAGTGGAAACATACTTTTTGGGATTGTAAGAATAATTCTTCTTTTCTTTTTGTGCATGAATATTGTATTAACAGTTTCTTGGAAATAATAATTTTCAGATAAAAGTCCTACTATTTAACCCATAACTTGGGGAGAAGAGTTGGATTCCTACTTTTCCCAAGGGTATCTGCATGAAAGCGAATATAATGACCTCAACTGAAATTGGAACTCTCCAATTTCTTATTCTCCATTACACAACCCATACATTCAAGCTTACAGTATCTGGTATTCCAAAGCAATGACCCATCTAGGTACTGACCAAGCTCGCAAGTGTGCTTGGGTGCATGGTAAAGTTGTAGATCACTTGATCTAAGATAGCAAGAATAATGAGAGAAAATTCATAGTTAAGCAATAATCTCCTAGTTTTCATGTATGTGAGATCATAGTCATAGAAATCTGTAACCATATTTTGTTGTTATTATTATTATTATTACTATTCACTTTCAAGGGATTGACAATTGTTAAATTCAGTTGTCCAAAGTCTTGGGTAGTTTCAGATGTAAAATATGTGACAAATGACAATTTATTAAACAAAAGGAATTTTAAAAAATTTCATTACTAAAGTAAAACACAAATTTTAAACATTATGTTTACATAATTGAGAATCAACATGCTTAGCATCCAGAACTCTTTTCACCAATTAAACAGTGAATTACTGCGCTTAAAATTCTTTACTTTGCCTTATATTTTGAGCACACATTTTTTCCATGAATAAAAATTAAATATAAATCAATATTTATAATGAAAATCTTTATAATTTGTAAAATGAAAATAAATAATTAAACTCAATTCAGTCAGATCTGCATTCCTTGCATCTAAAATGTCTTTCACGAAAAATAAAACAATAGATAATATGAAATGCAATATTATTTATTTTATAACAACTATTGAAGAGTCATAAGAATTATAGGATATAAACTCCTATATTTTATGGCCAATGAGTGAAGAAAAAACAATTAAGAGATGTTTACAAATCAATCTTACTAAATTCAGTAGATACAAAATTCTCTTTTACAATTCTCTACAAACACGGCTCCAAATTAAGTAAATTGTTTCTGTAACCTGATTGGATATGGCAAGTCATGTGATGTGCTCTCTGCTATGTCTGTGTGCTATCTTTGAAGTAATATCCAAAATTTAATTATTAAATTAGTTAATGTGTAAAGATTTTAGAGGTATGTGAAAAAGTGGATTAACATAAGCACACACGCACACACACACACGCATCTAAAAATAGATAAAATTTAAAGTAAGATTAAAATGTTGTGAACATTGTAGAAAGCAAGCCATCTGCTATAAAATAAGAATTTCAACCTATTGCTTGTATTTTGAGAAAATTACTAAAAAATAAATTTGAATCTCATAAAAAAAGATAAACATGAGACTTTGCAGTAGGCTGTGGTCAGTCAATATAAAAATGAAAGCTCATCTACAAAAATCTAGATAAATTGACTCCTTTTACCCAAATAAATATGTGGAAGAGCTGGATATCAAAAGACCCACTGATAACTGAAACTATATACCAACGTCTCTAAGTCAATATCCTTGTACTTACATTCCTCCTGTAAAATATGGGTAATGAGAGTTAATGAAATATATGAACTTTTTCTAGATCAGATACATGTTCATTTCTATGAACATTTAAAATAATATTGTTTTAAAATGAAAAGATACATCCTTACAAATCAACTTATTTTAAAAAATGTAAATAAATTGGAGTTTAAAATTATACTGCAGTTATTGAAAGCTTACTTATTATACTAAAAGTCACGATGACTAATGTGATTATATTTTTAACTAAATCTTAATATTATACTTGTTGCAAATTAAATAAATTTTAAAAAGATTTTGTCTTGTTATTTATTTATTTTTTACTTCTTTAGCTTGGGATTTATTCATGTGGTATTCATTTTTCAATGTTATGAACAAAGAAGGAAAGCTTAAGATAGATAACAAATTCCAGATATGATGTTCAGAAGGGAATATTTTTGCCTTGAAGATGGCAGCCATTTTGATTTGATTTTTGCATGGCTGATAAAAATTTGTTTACAACGTTACAGACAATTCAGTGATCATAATAAAGACTTATATAACTATTTTATATGAAAAGAAAGAAGATGATCTTTTAAGTTTATTTTCATGAACATTTGATTAAAAAATTGAATGAAACTTTTATTTGTAAAATGTTGCCTAAAAATTTAGAGATTGAGTGAAGAATGAATGGAAAGCTGATCAGTGAAGATAAACAAATATTCTAAGAATAAAATGATTGAAAGTTTAAGAACATGTGAAAGTGAATGAAAAACATCTGGAAATAAAATCCACAAAATTTTAACTGTTACTTAAATGTGAAGAATAAAGTCAAAAAGCTGAAAATATTTCCTAAATAAAATTATCTAGGTCAGAATTATCACTTTTGTTAGTTGATAAATTTAGGATCTTAGAAAGGTAAAAAATTTGTTGTCAGGCAAAGCTCATGTGCCATAGACATTTTCTAACATGCTTTGAGTTGTATTTTTTATGCATTCGGTCTCTTACGAATGGTAAAAGTTGAAAGCAGAAGTGAAATGGATTCCCAGAAAATTAATTGTCTACATTCACAGAAGCATGATGCTGTAATTATTTCTTCCTTATGTCAAGCATCTTGTGATTACAGCATCTATTTAAAATAGATTTTACTTTCAAAGACAGCCTTCTTTTTAGTTTTTTCATCTTAATGCATGCAATTAAACAAGATGTTGAGAAGATGAAATTGATAAAAGAAAGAGTGGGTTGAAAGAAAGGAACAGTGACGAAAAGAAACAAGTGTTTAGATAGAGAGGAAATCTATTTAAAGTAAGGGAAAGGATGGATAGAGTAGAAGAAGAAGAGAGAGTGGGGAGAGAGAAAGTAGGAGATTGAAAGTCAAAGATGTTGAAATAAAAAAGAAATAAGAAGCAATAAAGGAATGAGAAAGAGAAAAAGAAAATGGAAATTCAAAAGAGAAATAAATAAATACACAAGTAGAAACATTGAAGTTGATAAATATCGTAACAGTAGAAAACATGAAGAATTGTGGTAAATAGCATCAAATTAAGAAGACAAAAAAGACAAGTGATGAGCAAGAAAGGAAGGAAGGTAATGAGAGAGTGCAAGAAAGAAAAGGAGAGAAAAAATTAAGCTTAAAATCAAGTGGGAACTAGAGGAAAAATGAAGAGGAAAACTGAAACAACATAGGAGAAAGAAAAAACATAAAAAGACAGAAAGAAAGTCAAGGATATATATATATATATAGAGAGAGAGAGAGACAGAGAGAGACAGAGAGTGAAGTGTAAGAAATGAAATGCTATATAATGAAAGAAAATAAAAGACAGGGTTAAAGAAAGACATAAAATGAGAAGAAATAAAATGAATGAAATACGAGAGAAAATCTTGATATATATATATATATATATTTATATATATTTATATATATATATATATATATATATATATATATATATATATATATAGAGAGAGAGAGAGAGAGAGAGAGAGAGAGAGGGTGAAGCGTAAGAAATGAAATGCTATATAATGAAAGAAAATAAAAGACAGGGTTAAAGAAAGACATGAAATGAGAAGAAATAAAATGAATGAAATACGAGAGAAAATCTTGATATATATATATATATATATATATATTTATATATATTATATATATATATATATATATATATATATATATATATATATATATATATATATAGAGAGAGAGAGAGAGAGAGAGAGAGAGAGAGGGTGAAGCGTAAGAAATGAAATGCTATATAATGAAAGAAAATAAAAGACAGGGTTAAAGAAAGACATGAAATGAGAAGAAATAAAATGAATGAAATACGAGAGAGAATCATGCTAAAAAAATGATTGTCATAAAAAGGCTGAAACTTATTCAGAGCTGTTCAATAATTGTAAAAAAAGAATGAGGTGAAGAGTAACAATAAAAGAAGAATAAATGTCATAGATTAAAATTTTTTATCATAATCAACTGCAAGTTGTTGACTGAAATATATAAACGCAGACTTGGACAAATGTTCCATCAGAGCAAAATGGCATAATTGGAAATGCAGATGACAACATGATGTAATTGTAGGTTGTTTTTAAAGCTATGTGTATCTTCATCTCATTAAGGATACTTTAACATTTTAACTCAAATGATTGGCATGGAAAAGACAAAAATGAATTAAAAAGCTACTAAAAAAGAAAAGAAAAATATTTTATTTAAAAATAAAAGAGAAAAAGCTACTAATTGTTACAAATGTGTGCATATGTGTGTGTGAGTGTGTGTGTGTGTGTGTGTGTGTGTGTGCAAGACTTTCCCATCAAAAACCAGTTCTCCAATAAAATTTTATTAGAAACAAAGAAAAAAATGTACTGAACTGTTATGTGATATCAGTCCTTCTATGACAGTAAAAGCTGGACAATCTCCTCGTCAAAGATGAAGAAGAGACTTAAGCAACAGAAATGTGTTTCTACAGCAACAATGACGTTTTAGAGAAAGTGGAAACAAAAAGGACACTTATAGTTAATATAATGAGGATAGAGGGTTTGGAAAATTTGAGACTCACAAGACAGATTGACGGCAAGAGGGAAACAAGCAAACAGCACATAACCTATCTAGTCAGCTTTTGTGAATGGATGGTGGAAAAAGATTTAGAAGAGATAACAAAAAGACAAAATTTATTAAAAGCTACAAAGGACAAGAAATAGTGGAGAGCCATGATTTCCAATGTCCTGAAGGGACATGACTGAAGGAAACAGAAAAAGACCATAGAGATATTGTTTGTGCCTTTTTGGGCAAAAGGGGATCTTATATTCCATCAAACAAAATATATAATTACTTATTATTGAAACCTGTGTATTTGCTATCAAATTGTATTTGCTTTCATTCCTTCATACTTAAGAGTGTAGATAAGCTCATTACTTATTTAGCAATTGGATATTTTTAATTTGATTTTCATTGGCCAATTTCTGATTACCAAATGGGGTTTCTTACTTCATCAATTAACTGAGGCTTTCATACATTACTTATTAAATATGACAAAAACATTAGTTAATTCTTTTTTCTGACAGTGTAAATGTTTATAAATTTTATGAGTGTCACTATGATAGTAATACCTCCTATTCTGTTTCAAAAGGTACAATGTTGGCATTATGAAATATGATTTTCTTTGTATTTCCTCAGTCCAGCAGTAGTTGTTAATCTTGTATATCATATTCTGCCCCTCCTCATACTGTTTGGGCGCACATTATCTTTATGCCTTAGCTATGCTAATTACGCAGCCATTTACATATCACTACAATAATCATAATAGTAATAATAAACCCAGCCCCTACCAAAGGAGAGTTAGTGCCTGAGTACCCCTGAGGCTTGAGCCAATATTATTGGTAGAGGATTTTGCTCCTGTGCCAGCCAGAATACAATCCTCACATATTATATTTTGTTCTTCCACTTAATGCTTAGGCATTTATATAAACTCTATACCTTAGCTATGCTAATTAGGCAGTCACTTATATATCACTGCATTTGGTGTAGATATAGCAGTAGAGGTTGAACCGTTCTGCCTATAGCCCATTTTTGTCTTGTAACAGATAACAATTGAATGGCAGTATATCAAATAGGCATGTCATGAAAGTGTCTATGAAGCAGAAGTGTATCATTAAATTATTCCATGCAGAAATAAAAATAAATTTCTTCCATTGCCATTTATCACCACTTGCACTTGTTGAATGTTTCCAGAGACAAATCAATGGGTGTGAGCACAGTTAGTGGGAAATATATTTCAACAGTGGTGACAGCAATGTTTGCGACAAGTTGAATTCTGGGTGACTATTTATAGGCATTTGTACCTCGCAGATAATAATGGATATTTAATAATGGTGACTATGTGGGGAGGTAGTGTTTTGTAGTTGAAAAGTTTGTTGATTTAATTGTGTTATTGCACTTAATATATCTGTTTTAGTGGAAATAAATAAGAGGTATTACTTTTGGAGTTTCACTCGTATATAAATGCCACAAATATTTTTGTATACCTAAAGTCATAATCTGTTGATGTGTCTTTGGGTTTGTCCACATATTGCCCTCACATTCTCTTTCTATTTTTGCCATGTTTTTATGAAAATAGTCATTTTTTTTGGAGTGCATGAATCATATTAAATGCATTTGTTACATGATCTCACACTCATTACTAATGTATTTGCATTCATTATCCTTTAAAGTGTATATTGTGCAAATCTCTGAGTTCACATGTTTGTGACTCTAAATATGAATGCAATCCTTATGGTATTGAATTTCTTTATGACTGTTTTGCTGACAAAAAAAAAGAATGGTAATTTGAAGTTAAATATAAGTGGAAAGTTAAAATGTACAGGCATTTGTTTTAATCAGAAAAGGGAAATTTCCAGTTTAATTAAGCATTTATTAAATGCTAATTGTTAAGGAATTTTTAACTTTATTAATAAATGCAGTATTTTCTGATTCTTTTAATATTGCCATTTTTTATTTGTTACCGTTGTGCATAGTTATTTTGAATTTACATAATCCCAATGTAAGTGGATTTGTTTTTAGAATGAACACTTTTCTACCTGTTCAAATAGTAGAGCTCAGTCTTTGTTCTCAGACTGCATTTGTCTAAGTGGTTCTTATTTTATTCTTAGTCTTTATGACATTTAATAGCATAATACCAAAGATGAAAAAGATCTTCAGATTCTTTTAAATAAGGGATTTCATGACATTTGAGATTTTTCAGTATAAAAGGTTTTGCCTGGTGCTACTTGCAAAAACAACAACCAAAGCCAAATTGATTTTTAAATGATTCTCTTCAGAAAAAAATGCATTTTTGACGAAGCAGTAGGATTAGAAGAAAATCAGGAAAAAAAAACATGTAGATCATAGCAATTATGAGGATAGATGAACAGAAAAGAAGTTGGTGTGAAATTGAATGATAGAGGAGAAACATGATTGCTTCAATGTTCTGGTTAAGGTAAAAGGGTGGCTTGAGTATTTCACCAGTGGTCAAGTAGGTGAAGCTGAGTCATCACTTCAGAGTCAAATATACCCTCACCAAACATGAACACACACAAATTTTTAAATTTTTTATTCAGTATCACCCCATGCAAGACAGTAAAGCCACTAAGACACAAGAGGTTACAGAATTAGTAACAGAAACATTAATAATAAACAGGAAGTGAAAAGAGTAATCAGGACGACAGTAGATAGTGATTGACATTGCATTTAAATTTTGGCAGATCAAAAGTGGCTTGAAAGCATGGAGCTGGAAGGGTGTTCCACAAGTAAGAAGTGTGAGAAAAGAAACTGTTAGCATAGAATTTACGGTTACATCTCGCCAGCTCAACTGTAAATTGGCAGGATTTCAATGCCAGTCTAGTACTGTGCTTAAATTTAATAAGTCTAGTACCATAGCAAAAAGCTCATTCAAACAATTACCATGGCAGAAAGAGGTGACCTTATGTCAGTGGGAAAGTGACTGAAGCTGAGCTGCCAGATCAGGACCAATAATATTGCTGATTCTTCCTTGGATTTTATGTAAACAAAGTAAATTTTAAGAGTTTAATGGATTTTTATTGATAATCTGACATTATTTCTTATCACTTTTAAATTTTAGATTTATTCAATACACGTGTTTGAGCAGAAATCCTTGTTTTTTAAACAGTGTAATTTTACAGCTACTGATCTATATATTTGAGAGTTTTAATAAAGAATGGAATTTCTGGCAGGGTTTTCACCTGGATCCCCTTTGAACTTTGGTTGACTGTGAAGGCTTTCTGTGGCTGAGTGGTTTAAGCACATTAGGCCTGACAGTGGTTTTGCCTATAAGTGGATTTGCTTTTTAAACAGATATGTCTAAAGTAATACAAAATATATATACATATACCTATATATATATACATTACTGTATGAGAAGTGCTGTTAGTAATAAAACAGTGCTCAATGTAAAATAACAGAGCTAAAATTCATACTACTAATAGTCAATATACATTTTGTTCCTCACTTTTATAGAACCAAATTTTATGAATGTGGCAATCATCAGGCATGGATTGAAAACTGACTTTAGTATATTTTAAATATTAATATTTAAATTTTTGCAAAGGTCATTTTTCAATACATGTCTGATGATTGGCATGTGCATGAAACTCAGTGTTGTACCAAACAGTGAGGAATAAAATTTATATTTATTATATATATATATATATATATATATATATATATATATATATATATATATATGTGTGTGTGTGTGTGTGTGTGTGTGTATATATATATATATATATATATATATGTATATCACTTTTAATATTATTTTCAATGGATACTCATATTTGAGTAGATGCTTTGTCTATTTTTTAAACAGCATATTTATTTATTTTCATCTACTGGCCTGAATATTCAAGAAATCTTATTAAAGAAAGATATGTGCTCTCAAGCAGGATTTGAACCTATATATATATATATATATATATATATATATATATATATATATATATATATATATACTAATAATATTTGCCCAATTAATAAATAAAAAATCCATTACTTCTTTAAAAAATATATACATACATACATACAAACACACACACATACACACACACACACGCAAACACACACACACACATATATATATATATATATATATATATATATATATATATATATATATATATATATATGTATTGTGCCATATGTATGGGCCACTCAGTGGTGACTGGATTCACTACTTTGTTTGTGTTCTTTGAAAGGAAAGTGATAAATACAAATCATATTTATACACTCATATACATGTGTGTGTGTGTGTGTGTGTTGATATAAATATATTTTCTACATATAATGTGTGAAAGAATGTGCGATACCCTACCTTGTCAGCTGCCAACCAGGGGTAGTAACACAGTTTCAGTGGCTATTTCAGATATATATATATATATATATATATATATATATTATGCTCATATTCACTCACAAAGAGAATTATTTTATTTCATATTTCTAATATATGAAAGAAATACTGTGGAAAAACATAATCAATTATTATATACCAACTTGATAAAAATTTAGAAAACAATGTCTTTTCATGTATTTGTAAAAAAAAATAGAATTCTTTGATCTTTTGAAAATGAAAAATGTCTTTGGTTCAATAATTGTCATTAAAAATGTAAATTAATGGTAAAAGTTTAATGATTGTTATATAAAATTCTTTTTATTGCTTCCTGCTAAATATTCCAAAGTATTTTTGAGACCCAGAGGTGCTCTGCCTACTTGAAGAAGGAAATACTCTTAAAATCTCTTCCCATTGCCACTGGACTCTCATTTAATCTATCTTGGTTAAAGAAAAAGTGGCAAAATGCTTAAGTGGTGGGCATTTCCCACAGTTTCCTTCAAGTATTAAGTCCTTATCCATGAATGTCACTACTTTTCAGATCATCAGTCTTCTTCTGCTTCTCACACAAACTGGTTTCAACTGAGCCACTCTTGTCTGGCCTCTCAAAACATAAAACCTACCCTGATGGGGAGCAAGAAGAGGAGGAGAAATCTGAAGGGTGCAGCTGGTTTGTTGGTTTGGGCAGTTATCTCCCTGGATGAAGAATTCAAGGATGAAGATTGCTTGATTGATTTATAAGTGGTGGAAAGGGATCAGCTGCAAAATAAAAGATGTGGATAGAAAGAAAGGAAAGAGAGAGAATAAAAGAAATAGAAGAAAGGAAACAGAGAAAGGGGGAAAAATAAGGAAAGAAATGTGGAGAAAAAGAAGAAATAATATGAGAGAAAAAGGAAAGAAAGAAGAAAGAGAATAAAGGAAAAGAGCTAAATAAACAATAAGAATGAAATGAAGAAATGCAGGTGAGAAAGAAAAAGGGAAGAAAAAAATTATGTTTTGCTTCAAGGGAATAAAGTAAATTGGAGAAAAGGAAAGCAAAGGATAATGAACAAAACATGACAATATTCACTTTTACTGTAAAGAATACAATCACTTTGTATCACTGACAAAATTATGATTATGCCAGTGGACTGAAGTACCCCTGCTTCTAAATATATTTATTTGCTATAGAAAAGTTCTATTTATTCTAATCTAAAACACATGACTAGCAAAAAAAAAAGAAGTTTTGATAATGGAAATAACTGGATGAGACATTAGAATAAAAAAGAAAAGTCAAAATCTAGAGTAAAATGTTATTTTGTATAAAAATTGATTCAAGATGAGTTTTCTTATTTTAGTGCAATATTCATCGCCATCTTTATTTCATTCAAAATCTCCAGTAAACAATTTGTAACAACATTTCCATATCACTGTGTAAAAACATGTTTATTAAAACTTTTCTGGGTAATTATTCACATTTTGGGCAAATATTTTTAATGTGATGTGGTGTAGTACTTAACTAGCTTAGTACTTGTAAAAAGAAATATCGGGTTATTACATATTCAGTGATACATCTACCAAGGATCAGAGTTTCTGCATATTTTTCCTCAGATCAATGTTACTCTGGTCACTTTTTTCTAGGATCACAGTCATATCCATGTGCAGTAAAACGTTTTACACCTACACACAATAGCGCACCAGCAATTACTTATCTGCTCATTCCCACTGGACAAAAGATTTGGGAAAAGCAAGCAAAAGAAGGAAAAAAGAAAAGTAGAGAGTAAAGGAGAGTTGGGAAAGAATGGAAAGAAAAGAAAACTTAGATATAGGCGCTTCCTGTTTTGAGTTTTAAAACTCTTTTAACTCTTTGATCTTTTCAAAAAGTGGGTAGAACTTTATTTAATATTTTCTATTTTTAGTAGATACATATTGTTGTATTAATATCCCATTCCCACCCCTTCACCGTTGAAACTGTTAGATGTAGACGTCTCTTCTACTCCAATAGCTTCATGTCTTGCACTTCTCGCCTGTGGAACTCCCTTCCTTATTCCTGTCTCCCTGACAAATATAATCTCCAACTATTTAAGTGTAATGTCAATTGACATCTCCAGTTGCCTTGATCTATCCGCTTCCCTTCTCCACATTCTTTCACCTTTCATTCCTATCTGCTCTCACTCCAAATCTTCTGTAACCCCCTTGCCTTGATCGATCCACTATCTTTCTCCACATCCTCTCCTTTACCACTCCTATCTGCTCCTATCTGCTCTTCCTCCAAACCTTTTGTAACCCCTTGCGTGCTAGTGGCTTCCAGCCTTGCTTGGGGTGATAAGCTTAAAAAAAAAAAAATATATAGATTTAATTTTTTTATGTTCAATGATATTAAGTTTTGGAGTACTTTCCAGTCAACATTTCAATTGGTTGTGTCTCCAATCATTCATAGGAACTGTCTTTATCTTTATATCTTCTTCTTCAGGATAATGTTCTAATCTTTATGTATGCTGTACTTTTTAATCTAATTTATATTTCTCTTTTTTTTATATTATTGTTCCAGAGCCACTTAAGATAGCACGTTACTAAATGAGGTTGTAATGGTGCACACGGAGGGAGTAAGAGATGTATATCACGAGGATATGTAGGATAGATAATGGTTGGCCATTTACTTGAAGATATATGTTGGAATTTTGAACAGATACCTTTTATTTTTTTGTTCTAGTTCTATATGCTATGTTTTTTTTTATCTGGATATCTTGGTTTCAGTTATATGTTCAGTTATGTCCAGAACTGAACTCGCAACTCTTTGGGTCATGTCACTGGATTACTTCAACCAATGCTTTTATCAACTCGGCCATGTGTCCTTGGTAAATAGTGCAAGTAATTATAATACCATGTTTCAGAAATATAGATAAATATAAAAGCCAATGTCCATTGTTTTATAATGCACAAAATGCTATGGTTTTGATCATATCTCAGTGAAGATACATGATACGTCTGGTATCTTTATGCTAAGTAAGTTGAAATTAATATCAGCTCATGTCCCAGGGGACTATCTCCTCAGGCAGTACTTCTCCTTTGGATGGGGGCTCTACCCAGTCATTACTCAGTGTCTGAGGCATCTCCAAGAGGGGAAGTTTTAAAAGGTTGAGCAATTTTTGTATGGAATTTCCGAAATCCCACATTAAAGTCTAACCCTTGTGTCACATTCTGTTGCGATGTGGGTGCACAAATAAATACCTACATGATTCATATTTTGTAAGCATAACATCAAGATGTGTCAACATAAAATGGTAATTGTATATCTCAATCTAATATTGCAACAACTCTAAGTTGAGAGCTCCTCTCTGCGGCTGCTCGGTCTCACGCTGTCCGCTGATCTGAGATGGAACAAATACATCGAGTCAATTGCATCATCCACCGCAAGGAAAGTTGGCTCCCTGTGCCGAGCCAGGAAATTTTTCTCCCCAGAATCTATTCTCCAAATCTATAAATTGACCATTTGCCCTTGCATGGAGTATTGCTGCCATATATGGTCTGGAGCCCCTGCTGTTTGCCTCAGGGTTCTTGATAAGATCCAGAGACGGATATGCAATGTAATTGGCCCCAATCTGTCATCTCGTCTGCAGTCTCTCTCTCACAGATGCGACGTTGCCTCGCTCTGTCTTTTTTATAAATACTTTCACGGTAATTGCTCTGAGGAGTTGCTTTCGCTGGTTCCTAGGCCTCATGAATTTAAACGTCCCACGAGGCTGGCATCCTGTTCCCACCCCTTCACCGTTGAAACTGTTAGATGTAGACGTCTCTTCTACTCCAATAGTTTCATGTCTCTCACATCTCACCTGTGGAACTCCCTTCCTTATTCCTGTTTCCCTGACAAATACAATCTCCAACTATTTAAGTGTGACGTCAATCGACATCTCCAGCTGCCTTGATCTATCCACTTCCCTTCTCCACATCCTTTCACCTTTCATTCCTATCTGCTCTCACTCCAAATCTTCTGTAACCTCCTTGCCTTGATTGATCCACTATCTTTCTCCACATCCTCTCTTTTACCACTCCTATCTGCTCTTCCTCCAAACCTTCTGTAACCCCCTGCGTACTAGTGGCTTCCAGCCTTGCTTGGGGTGATATGCTTAAAAAAAAAAAGTAGAAGCTTATGAAGATTCACTCTACCTTGAGGGCCTTGTACAGGGTGAACTTTAATGTAAAAAAATAGGAAAAAGTTTTATTTTACTGATTCAGCTTTAGCATTGAAATGTTTATTTTATTATAGTGGATGGTTACAAGTGAGAGGGGAGATGGGATGTGCTTATTTTATTACCAAACTCAACCAAGTTGGTACCAAAATCATTACAAATTGTACACGTGATCACAGAATTTATTTGTAAAAATTTTAAAACATATTGCACCAATTAAATATCATTTTTTAAAGTTTTATGTTTATTTTTAATCACAAAAAATTGTATAAAGTTACTTAAAAGAATTATTTTTATTATTTAAATCAGGTTTTAAATTGTTTAAATGTCAATCTTCTGTCAACCAAAATGAACTTTGTTGATAATATTAGGATTTTAATTTAAAATAGTTAAAAATCCACCCCTCAGGAAAAAGTAAAGAAGCTATTAGAGAAATATAAGATTCAATTAATCTAATGATTACTTAGATGATTTTTTAAAAAATATTTACTTTTTACTTAAAATATAGTTAAAAACATATTTATTTGCATCAGGTGTGTATTACCTGCTTCCAGTTTCAGGAGAAAGGGGATAAAGTTTAATCAACATTCCTCAACAATATGAAAGTCTGTTTATATCTATCTGATTTCTCTTGCAAGACTGGTGAAAAATATTTTTATGTTTATGAATAAAATGTAATATTAAAGACTTCCACAAAAGAGAATATTCATCCATCTTTATCCTTGAATTCTTCATCCAGGGAGATAACTACCCAAACCAACAAACCAGCTGCACTCTTCAGATTTCTGCTACTCTTCTTGCCCCCCCCTCCCATCAGGGTAGGTTTTATGTTTTAAGAGACTAGACAAGAATGGCTCTGTTGAAACCAGTTTGTGTGAGGAGCAGAAGAGGACTGATGATCTGGAAAGTAGTAACATTCATAGATAAAGACTTAATACTTGAAAGAATATTTCATATAAATAGTCTGTGGCTAAATACTGGTTGTTGCACCTATAATTCAAAAGTTTGGCTCTGATCTTTGTTATTAAACTGCACAAAGCTTTTTCACTTGAGTAGAAGGATTATCTGATGTATAAGAAATATAACTTATGATAATCTGTTTTGAGGAGAAAAAGAAACATCATTTATATCATATCTATGTAGGTAGGTTAGTATAAAGAATCATATTAGGGGGTGAAAATGGTTGGTGATTAATTTGGATGAAACTGGTTTATGTCAAGTCATACACTAGACACAATGAGTAAAAAACTAGTTATGATTGATCATCGGAAAAGAGTTTAACATATAAAGAATAATAGAATTGATTTTCAGTATATGAAAAAAATTTCAAAAGTATTTGTGGCAGTTATTAAAGTTATTTCATTTCAAGAACATTGAAGCTAATTGGACACTAATATGGAATTCCTTTAAAATAAAATGAGTGATTAGGTTTGGTAATTAAATCAAAGTACGACTGTTTCTCATTCTATGTTGATGAGAAATTCAAGGGAAAGGATTCTTTTGTTCACTTGCAGGAAAAAGTTTTTGACAAGAATTTTTCACTGATATTCTCTTTGCTCTGGAAAAAACAACAACAAAACTTTACAAGAATGTGTATGAGCGTGTTCTTCTGAGCATGTTATCTGTTTGCATGAAGTCCTATGTATTTATGAATAAGTATATTCACCAATTAATGAATAAGCAATAATCGCACAAATAACAATAGATGATATATTTGTCTGTTTTTGACAGTTTCCTATTGAAACAGTCTCATATATTAGGAGCAGAGTTTTTTTTCCTGCTCGTATTACATTTCAATAACTGTCGAATTTGTGTTGCTGTCTTGAAAATAATGTAATGAATGTTTAGTGTTATTGCACTTTGCTAGACATCAGGTCTTATTAGATCGATTGCTTGAAATTCTTGCTCTGATCAGGTAAGCCAAAACAACACTGAATAATTTAAGTGAGCCCCATTGATGCTGACAAAAAATTGTGTATGAGAAAAAAAGTGATCAGAATATTGGAGTAAATTTGCTAACTGGAAAATAAGTAATTCCCACAAATCTGCTTTATACCTTTATTATTTATTTGGGTATATGTAAACATATGTATGGTAAAGTCAATGGTAATATTAGCCATTTCCTGATAAGGAAACATTTGGCATTAATCAACTGAGCAACCAGTGATACTTGAGTTACATATTTCTTCATTCTCTGGCCATTGGGCTGGGATCAAACTGTAGTATCTGTTTTCCTCACCTTTAATGGTACTGGTAATATTAGCTGTTTTATTATAAGGAAATGTTTGGCATTCATTGACTGAGTAGCTTGTACTAATGTCGGTTGAAATTTATAAAATCTTTCTTTTAAAATAATTTTTCAGGAAAATAGGTTTATCAAATCCAGTCGCTGTTACTACTCTTTCCAGTATTGATGGGGGTTTCTTTCCTAACCTTTTCTTTGAAGTAGTGTGAAAAGTCAATATTTTGATTATGTCATTATTTTCTTACATGTGCTATCCATTTTAGTTATTGCTGCTGTTGGTAGTCCTCAAGTGATGTGGTTTCTGTTATTTGGCATTCTTTGTGATTCTATATCACCAGTTCAAAAGGTAAAAAGAAGGATGATCTTTGCTCTCCATTTTAGTTGTTGCTGCTGTTGGTAGTCCTCAAGTGATGTGGTTTCTGTTATTTGGTACAGTTCTTTGTCATTCCGTAGTGCCAGTCCATGAGGTTGAAGTCAGTGTGGTCTTCACCAAGATCTACTGGCTTCACTCACTCAAATCAATTTAAACATTGATCTTAGAAAGTGGTTCTATACAGCTGATATACAGATATTTATAAACGGGTTTGTCACAATGCATGGCATCTATATGAAAGTCTTAATCTGATGAGGCTATTTCAGAATATGAATCAAGTTTTCAGGTTAATATTTTAGTTTTGTAACTTCCACTAGTACAGCTTCTTCCATGTTGAATTTCCTCATGTCTGATACTAATTTTGTTATAACTGATCCATACAATAAGATAGAAAGAATAAAAACAATGCCATAAATATTCTTTGAAATAAATACATTTGCTTGGATATATGCATAGGTACATGCACATATATATATATATATATATATGTGTGTGTGTGAGTGTGTGTAAAAACATGTGTTTATAGCTATCGAGATGCTTGTTCTGGTTATGAGGATAAACTACATCTGGCAGCTAGAGGAGCATGGAATGAACCCCCTCTTAATTACTGTTGTTCCCAGGTCCACCCTGAACCGAGGCAGTAGCACCTGTTAGGGCCCCAGCTATGGGAAAATAATATTTTGACTTTTGTTTTGTGGTTCACTAAGAAATTATAAAAATACT
Source organism: Acanthosepion esculentum (assembly GCA_964036315.1). Classification (NCBI taxonomy): domain Eukaryota; kingdom Metazoa; phylum Mollusca; class Cephalopoda; order Sepiida; family Sepiidae; genus Acanthosepion; species Acanthosepion esculentum. Next base: position 79,542,809 of record OZ038505.1, read on the forward strand.
TTATGGTAAAAATACCAGCAATATATTTATAAGAAAAATGACCAATTATAATACATTTTTATAGAAAAATCACCAATTTTTATAGAAAAATCACCAATTTTTATAGAAAAATGACAATCAAATACAGCACTTTGGTTCTCTGTGTCATGCCAGAAAGTTTTTTTGTCTGAGTCCATCCTTCAAATCTATAAATCAACCATCCGTCCTTGCATGGAATATTGCTGTCATATATAGTCTGGTGCCCCCAATGTAAGTCTCAAGATCCTTGACAAAACCCAGAGACAGATATGCAATGTGATAGATCTGGCATCTAGTCTACAGTCACTTTCTCACAGATGTGCCGTGGCTTCCCTCTGTCTTTTCTATAAGTATTTTCACAGAAACTGTTCTGATGAGTTGCTTTCTCTGGTTTCCAGACTGCATGAATTTAAGCAAGCTACTAGATTAGCATCTTGGTCCCACTCCCTCACTGTCAAAACTGTTAAATGTAACTGTCTCTTCTACTCAAACAACTTCCTCTCTTGTACTTCCCAACAGTGGAACTCCCTTCCTCTTACTTGCTTCCCTGATAACTATAATCTTCAAATATTCAAGTGTAATATCAATCGACATCTTCTGATACCTTGGTATTGTCCCTCTGTTCTTCTGTTTATCCTCTCCCCAAACACAACTCTTTACTCTTGTTCTCTACCCTATGTAACCCCTTGCATGCTAGTGGCACACTCACCTTGCTTGTGGTGAAATGCTTAAAAAACATTACCAGCAATACATTTTATCATCTACAAACTATATATCTAAAAAATATGATTACCCTGACTGTATAAAATTATGTACAAAATATCTATAGTTGAAGCCATAAAATTGCATATAAAATATTTAGATTTCAGCATTAAATAACCCATAGAGGTGTTGATATGCCTCTAAACAAAACAACCAAACTATACAGATGTATGTATGTGTGTATGTATGTACTTATATTTATTGGTTGAAAAGACACACAAACAGTTACAAAAATAGATTTAATGTACGTTTCTCATATCTGCCAACTTTGTGTCATAGGTTTTAAAAGTTTGTTTGGTTTAAAAAGCTGCATTCGTTCAAAACACGACTCGTCTTACAACGTTATCTTGTGGTGGCCATATTTGACAATGAGATGGCAGCCATCATATTTCTATAGATATTTATCAGAGTGAAAATAAATGTTACTCTCAACAGTAGGACTTGATTTGTACCCCAAGTTATAAGCACTGTAAAATCAAATCTGATCTCATCAGTCATTGCAAGATGCATAATATGAATTAGTAAAAACGCAGACACACAAATGTCCAAATTGAATTTGTTTGCCAGCAAAATGTAATAGAGCTTTTGAAAACATTTCTTGCTTTAAAAGTCATTGCAAAGACTATAAACAGGCAATGGCAGCAGATATATATTTACGCTGTACTGATGATTATCCTCATAATCAACTGAACAGTCACCGTATATATGTATGCATTTTTATATGTATGTATATACGTACATATGTATTTTTTTATGTATGTATGTATGTATGCATTTTTATATGTATGTATATACATACTATGTATTTTTTTACGTATGTATGTATGTATGCATTTTTATATGTATGTATATACGTACATATGTATTTTTTTATGTATGTATGTATGTATGCATTTTTATATGTATGTATATACGTACATATGTATTTTTTTATGTATGTATGTATGTATGCATTTTTATATGTATGTATATACGTACTATGTATTTTTTTATGTATGTATGTATGTATGCATTTTTATATGTATGTATATACGTACTATGTATTTTTTTATGTATGTATGTATGTATGCATTTTTATATGTATGTATATACGTACTATGTATTTTTTTATGTATGTATGCATTTTTATATGTATGTATATACGTACATATGTATTTTTTTATGTATGTATGTATGTATGCATTTTTATATGTATGTATATACGTACTATGTATTTTTTTTATGTATGTATGCATTTTTATATGTATGTATATACGTACATATGTATTTTTTTATGTATGTATGTATGTATGCATTTTTATATGTATGTATATACGTACTATGTATTTTTTTATGTATGTATGTATGTATGCATTTTTATATGTATGTATATACGTACATATGTATTTTTTTTATGTATGTATGTATGTATGCATTTTTATATGTATGTATATACGTACATATGTATTTTTTATGTATGTATGTATGTATGCATTTTTATATTTATGTATGTATGTATTTTATATACATGTATTTATATACATATATATTTTATATGTATGTATGTATGCATTTTATATGTATGTATATATGTATGTATCTTTATATTTATGTATATATATATATATATGTATGTATGTATATATACATTTTATATATATGGATGGATGTATGTATACATTTTTATATGTATGGATGCATGCATTTTATATGTATATATGTATTTATATATATATATATATATATATATATATATATATATATATATATATATATATATATATATACATATATTTAAGTAAATGCTCTGTTTATAATAAACAGTATTTAATACTGTTTATTATAAACAGAGCATTTACTTAAATATTTAATATATATATATATATATATGCATTCTTATATGTATGTATCTATGTACCTATGTATTTATATATATGGATGTATTTTTGTATATATGTATGTATGTATGTATGCATACATTTTTATAGATGTATGTATATATGTACTTTTATATGTATGCAGGTATGCATTTTTATATGTATGTATCCATATTTTATTATATGTATTTATATATATATTTTCATTTGTTTGTACATATGTAAGCATTTTTATATATATATGTATATATTTTTGTAAGTGTGCATGCATGCTTTTTTATATGCATGTATGTATTTTTGTATGTTTGTATGTATTTATGTATATATGTGAATATAGATGGGTGTGTGGCTGAATGGTCAGAATGTTTTCTCACCGATCACAACACCTGTGTTCAAATCTCACCATGTTTGATTTGTCAGCAGTGGTAATCCCAGTGTGTAGCATGTTTGGAAAATGTCTGAAAATCAAACCACAGGTTGACCCAAACTTTGTGAGGGAAATTGGCTAGAGGGAACTGTTCAAAACTGTTGAAAGTTGTGCTGACACACAGTCATAAGTCATTGTGACTGAGAGTTTGAGTGTGCTGGTGTTGTTCATACTGCTGATCATGACAGATAATGTTCTCTTTCCCAGAAACAATTAAAGTTCACTTCACATAATTCCAATATAAAGCACAGGTTGGCTGTGGATGTTGAGCAACTGTCTGTGATAGAGATTAGTTAGTCACCTTTGCAGACAGGTGTGCTTAGAGAACAAGAGTAGCCAACCATTATATATATATATATATATATATATATATATATATATATATGAATGAAGAAATATAGTCTTAAAGTGTGCTATATTTATGGGATAAAGTGCTCAATATCAGAGATAGAGCGTGTGTAAATATAAAAATGAACATAGAAGTCAACACTTAGAGGTGACAGTCTGTTTCATGCTAGATGCAATTATTGGCTCGATGATTGCATCTAGCATGAAACAGACTGTCGCCTCTAAGTGTTGACTTCTATGCTCACTTTTATATTTACACACGCTCTATATATGTATATATAAATAAAAAGAAAGAACAGTAAGATATATAATCCGGTGTTCTTATAGATATTTTTATTTTTACACAATAGTGCTCAATGTAAATTTACAGAGCATTAATATTATAAATTAATTGATTCATATGATTTGAAAAACCCATATTTTAAATCAATTAATTTATAATATATAAACACACACAAAATATTTCTAATTCTAACAATTGAAATACAATTCTTGATAATGGCTAAAAGTATAGCCGAAAGCGCTCGGAAAAGAACATTCGGACAATTTTTATATAATTTATCCTCTGAAAAGAAAAACTTTATTAGATCGCACGAGAAATTATATAAAAAACTAAATAAAAGCACCTTGTCAGTCGTTTTTAATGAAATGTGCTTGAAAGAAGGATTGCTGCCTAAATACACAAATATATATATATATATATATATATATATATATATATATATATATATATATATATGTGTGTGTGTGTGTGTATTGGAGATATGGAGTAGTGTAACAGTGCTTAGAGTACAAATGAAATCTGAAAACCTTTTTTAGAAAGACAAAAATCCATTTCTCTTCACACCCGGGAAGATCAGGTTCTCTAGCTTTGGTTGCCCACCAATTTAAGAGACAAACAACTCTGATTTCAAATCAGGAGTGGAATACCTAAAGCAGACTGGTGGCAAAATCAACCTTCTTTTTGAAAACTCCTGCAGTTAAAAAGGCTATTGGTTGTGATGCTTCATTGTTTTATTAAAAAGAAATGACCTTGGAGATTGAGAGGATGGGATCACAGCTCTGTGTAGCAAGCCCTAACTTTAAAGACTGCTTAGGTTGCTGTGAAAATCTGTTTGGAACATGTAAAGATATAGTGGAATGATGGCCAATCAAACATTTATGTATATTTGTGTGTATATTTGCAAAAGAATAATTCAGGCAGAATATAATAAATGTGGTGAGCAAATGCTGAGTAGTACTAAATAAGATCTAGATGTGATATCTCTAAATATGTTCAGCCAAATGAGAACCATCTACATAAATAAAGTCTCTTCAGATCTCCAGTGTTCTTCATCTTTTTACTGTCAACAATACCATAATCAGAAATATCTCAGTTCCTTCCTTGAGCTCCAGTAGTTCTTCCAGTTTCTCCACAGAAATCTTGAGAACTGTTCCAATCGCTCTGCCTATAATTAACAAATACAAAATTCTTCTTCAACATTTTTTCAGCCTTTGTTTGATTTTTATAGATTTATTTCCAGTCTAAACTTCATCCTGAAATTTGCTGAAAAGACTACATTAATTCTTTGAGGAATTTCTCTTCTTTTTATAAGAAACAACTAAGCCTAGTTTCCTAGCAACCAGAGATATAGATAGGCTGACCTTTGTGTGAATTGCCAAATCTTAAAGTACAAGTTGAATCCTACTAATCTGGGATTCATTGGTTCAGAAGAGGAATTTGAAGTATATTAGTTGCTATAAATTAAATGATTTTGGTAGGAAATCAACACCTATGATAATATTGACCGGGCAAGATGGAAAGTGCTGTAAGTTGTATAAGGGATGTGCAAGTGGTATAATAGTGGCCCAGAATGATAAATTGGTTGCCAAGTTCAAATTCCAGTTGAGTTAGTTGCATTCACTTTTGTGCAAATACTTTTGAGAAATCATTCCTTCTCCTAGGTATGGGTTAAATAGTGGGCTCTCCAACTTTGGTTGGAAGCTATTCTTCAAAAGGAACAACTCTTGGTACAGGGCTAACAACTTCATCCAGTAAAAGCCCATTTGCCACAGAAACCACAACAATAACACATTGCATATTGAGAGCTGCAGTCCCACACTCCTCAGTGGAATCCACAGGATTTGAGTGAGGTAGCTATATCATTAATAAAGTAGAGTTATATATATATATATATATATATATATATATATATATATATGTTTATTATTAAAGAAGAACCAAAACTGTTCGTAGAAAGAACAGACAACTTACCAAAAGACCTAAATACACTTAATCTAGATAAAATCTCGAACAAGAATGGGAATAAGAAAAAAGTCTTAAAGGCAAACACTTGCCTACTCATTAAAGTGCTCAATACCTAGATTATGTAGACAGAGAAAAAATGCTTGACAACATTAATTCCTTTGAAAGGATGGTCCTTGTCATAACCCGAGATTCACACTCATGTGATCTTCAGAAGAATGAAATAATGGGTCAATGTCGACATATTAACAAATATTTACTTTGTTACTTTAATAATAATCAAACATAATAAATGAATTAAAATATTAATTAATAATATTAATTAATAATAAAAATACAACATAAAATATAATTTAATTAATAATACAAATTAACAAATATTACAATTTAATTAATAATATAAAATAATGTAGCAACTTCTATGTAAAACATAAAAAAAATTTAATTTAATTTTGAAGAAAAATTTAATTTCAAAGAAAAAATTAACAACTGGAAGAAAAAACTAAAGTTGAAAAAATGAAACACATAAACAAAATCAAAATTTCATGAATGTGTGTGCGTAAAAGAATGTTAAATTCATGAATGCGCATGTGTACAAAATGGAGTAAAAAAGCAGATTGAAAAAGATGCAGAACAAATTGAGAAAATTGGAAAAAATTAGAAATATCATTTAAAATAAGGACCCCCTGAAAACTGGAAATTTTACCAAGAAACTTCGAAGTTGGGATGAAATTGATATTTAAAAGTTAAGTAATCTTTACATATAATATTATATATATATATATATATATATATACAAGCAAATAAAATGCACGCAACATCACAACCTAACATGCGCAAGTGAAATATTTGTGTGGTCTTCTATAACGATTTTTACGAGTGCGTCAATAATGGCAAACACGTTCAGGAACTTTCATTATGGATAGAGGCTGCAACGAGGAACAATCGTTTATTTATTTCATTACAAGAATTTACAAATAGGGACGATTAATTAGCTTATCTTCACACCCTGCCTAGTGGCAAGCGCTGCTGGTGGCGCTAGGGGTGGCGGTCCCGCCATAGCCACCAAAACTGTGGTATCACGCCTGGTCGGCGGCTGATGAAGACAGGGTATTGCACGTGTTAATACACGTTGTATGTTAAAAAAATATATATATATATATAGTCACTTTTCTTCTAAGTTTCATCAGTTTGGAAAATCTATTACACTAATATTTGTCTGTACTATTTTTACCAGATTAGTGAGGTTCAAACTATATTTCATGCTTCTTGTTTTCAACCCAATATTTCTTTTTATCCTTCATTGTCAAAGTTTTGTTTTTTTAATTCCTCTCCTTGAAAATATTGATGTTTGGGTTGTATAATGAACAACAGTTTGGAATGAGAAATCAGAGAGCCAAGTTTGGATTCCAGTTGGGTTTCAGATATTCATTTATGTGCAAATACCTCTGGGAAAGGTATGATTCCATTTATTTATATAATAGGACAGAACGGGCTTAGTAGGACTTATTTGGGGAAAAATTATTGTTATTATCAAAAAATTGTTAATGTACTATTAGCTTGCAAAGAAACTATTCTTAAAATCCAAAATGTTTTGGATTTAAATAACCCACAAGGAGTTAATAAACCATAAAAATTCAGTATATTAATCAATGCCTCAGGGTTCTTCATAAGATCCAGAGACAGATATGCAATGTAATTGGCACTGATCTGTCATCTCGTTTGCAGTCGCTCTTTCACAGACGCGCCGTTGCCTCGCTCTGTCTTTTTTACAAATACTTTCACGGTAATTGCTTCGATGAGCTACTTTCGCTGGTCCCCAGGCCTCATGAATTTAAGCGTACTACGAGGCTGGCATCCCGTTCTCACCCCTTCACCATTGAAACTGTTAGCTGTAGATGTCTCTTCTACTCCAATAGCTTCATGTCTCGCACATATCGCCTGTGGAACTCCCTTCTTTATTCCTGTTTCCCTGACAAATATAATCTCCAACTATTTAAGTGTAACGTCAATCGACATCTCCAGTTGCCTTGATCTATCCACTTCCCTTCTTCACATCCTTTCCCCCTTTCATTCTTATCTGCTCTCGCTCCAAATCTTTTGTAACCCCCTTGCCTTGATCGATCCACTATCTTTCTCCACATCCTCTCCTTTACCACTCCTATCTGCTCTTCCTCTAAACCTTCTGTAACCCCTTGCGTGTTAGTGGCTTCCAGTCTTGCTTGGGGTGAAAAGCTTAAAAAAAAAAAAAAAATTAAATGTGAAAATATATTTTATTTAAATATCTTCTAATTAATCATTTTCATGTTATCTTTATTATATAGACTGATCTCTTTTTTCATGAAAAAGAAGCCTCACTGTTTGTGCATTGTCATAACAGTTGAGTTATTTGGCCTGCTTAGTGGCTGAGATAGTTGCATATTTCCCACTTGTATCAAAGATTATTATTCAAACTTAGCTAAAAATCAGGATGTTGGATGTTGATTTTCTTGGCTATAATCTCTTCAGATTTGAAGGAATGCTTTAAAAAATCTTCATTCCCTTTATTAATCTTTTCCCATTTGAGATCAGGTCTTGCAAAATTAAACTTTATAAATATTTAGAAGATTCAGTAGTGTAACAAAACAGAAATGACTGTATTTAAAAGAAGTGCTGTAAAGCTCTTTACAATTGATTATTGCATTTCATTTTGGACCTTCTTCCATTAGAAGCATTTCTCATTTCTCATAACTAAATGAATTTGTTACATTCAACAATTTCAGACAATTTCACTTAACTGTAATTTCCACTCTTGGAGGTTTTATTAAATGAACAGATATTTATGAAATACATTCATACAGGAAGATCTCAAATGTTGATTGTTTCAGGAAGTTTTCAATAAAAATTATTGTTTTAAGCAGACTGATGGATCAGGGGATTTCTCTTTCATTTCTAATAATAATTTATACAGCAGAAATGAAATTAGCCCAATAAAACAAATAGAATGGTTGAGCCAATTTATTGATACAGTTTGATGAGTTTGTATGAGAAATTAAAGAAAACTGTTTCTTTTCATCAGTCAATAATATTTTCATCAATTAAAATAGTTGCCTCTTTCTTCAACTTGAGCTTTGGGTAACTTTGTTGATTTGTTGCTACTGTTTATTGCTCATCAGGAGATTTGAACTTCATTAAAATTCCTTTTAATTCTTAATGTTCTCTCAGTCATGTTTTTTCTTTATATCAATTTAAATAAGTTTCAAGGCTGTTATCTTGACAAAGATATAAAAGATTTAAAATTTTGCTTTTTTTTTTGCTATCAAGCCTCACTTAGCTGGTAGTCTTAGCCAAATGAATGATTTTGTATAAATTTTCTTCAGAAATGTTTTAGCCATTTAATATTTACAAAAAGTAAAGCCTCCCCAGATCAACAACCCCATAGTCCCCTTCAAAATAATCCTCTTGGGATCTTATACATTTATTTCAGTATTTCTTCCAGTTTTCAAAACAGTTTGCTTTAGGGATTGCCATCATCTATTTAAGGGCATACTGTTTTTCATTCATGGCTTCAAATCTTTTTCCTTTCAATGCCAGTATTAGCTTTGGTAAAAAAACAAAACAAATTAAGATGTTCAAAATGGCAGGATATTTATAAGAATGTCTGTGGAATCCTCAGCCTTTCTAATTCTCACATTGTCAATTGCCAATTTCCTTTGATTGCAACCCATACACATTCGACATTTTTAAGTGTTCTATATGTTGAAGGCTTTCTGAATCAAGAATCATTTTCAATGGATTCCTAACCAAGTCTGAAGCGTATTGGTACCAAAGTTTTATATGGACTTCACACACTGAACAATCCCTTATAGTTTACTTAGTCATTAATAGTTTCTGTTCATAAATGTCTAAGTTTCAAAACTTGATACATGTTCATTATGACTATTTAGTGAGTATAAATAATAACTCCCTTTACTCACTTGCTTCAAATTTGGGGTGGGGTTGAGCTGAGGAAAAAGATGGAAAGAAATCTGCGAGCCTATGTGAAATT